>JAHLJT010003656.1:56092155-56682825 GCA_031308135.1 Acheta domesticus
CGGGCGACGAAGAAGATTTGAATTTTGCTCAGAGGCTTCATTTAGGCTTGAGGGTCTTTTACGTGCAGTAAATCTACAACTTGAGACAGCCAGCTTTACTTCCCCTTAGACGCAAGACGTAGGAAGGATTTCTTCGCCCTTAAAAATTCACAACTTCGATCGGGTTTGAACCCGTGAAATTGGTTAAACAGTCCGATACGCTAACCGTTGCACCACCGAAGCTAATTTATTGTCAACCAAGCTCTTCCAAAAATTGAGAATTGACCTTTGACCTTACGACCTCCACCCAGCGTCCCTACCGCCCCTAAGCCCCTAGGGCCCCGCAGCTGCGCGTCGTGGCGTATCTTCTCCAGAGTCATCCTCGCGCAATTGTTCCCCAACCGTCTCTCAACTTCCCGTTTCTTTTTGGGCGTCTCTCCCGGTAATCTTTTCTCAGCTTCAGTCGTCTCGAGCATCTCCGGCTGACTTTTCAAACGTTCTTTTCGTGCACACAGAAGAACTCGGTATCTCCGGATATCTTACTGCGTTTTTGTTTTGTGTTGGTACCTACGTTTCGTGGAATAGCTAAAAGAGATTTCAAGGACACCACGAAATTATTTCGTTTTGTCGGGCTGTGTCGTTACACCGATAGTCTCGTGTTCCTTTTTTACGCAACGAGCCATTCTCGTAAAACCATATAGCTTCCTTTTTCCCGCCATTTTCTTTTACTGCGACATTGTCATCTGCGCATTCTACTTGCTGGTTTAGTTCTTTATAATAATAGCCCAGTAGAGAAGCAACCTGCGTTTTCTTGCCTCTTTAGTCTTGCTTTTCCCTTTCTTTCCGTAGGCTTCGCGTTTTTCGCTTCGCTGCCCGCCGATAAAGAACTCGCCCTGTCGCTGTTACGCGAAAAGACAAAAGAATGTCGAAGGAATCAGTGCAGCCAGAGCAGCGGCCTTCTCGAGTGCCATTGGGCGGGGGGGGGCGGTTCGCGTGGTGATGCGAACCCGGATCCCCTGCCCGCGTGACATCATCGACCGGTTCAAGAGCTTCGGTCTATTTGATCCATGGCAGCTCTCCATGCTATTTAGTCTGCTCTTCAGCGAGTACAGGAATCAGTGGCGTAGACAGTAGTAGCTGGGAACTCAATGCTGATGCAGCTGCAGATCACCCCACACCGTAGTGCAACGACACCGAAACACCGAAGATAGAGACCTCTTGAATTTTCAAGAAATAAATTTCCTGGTTTTAAATCTACGCATTATATGTCGTTGATTTCGTCCCGTTAAAAAGTACAGGCGGAATGGATGACGATAAATATTCTCAATTTTGAACAGATCTGCCATAACACAATTTAAAAATATATTTCTTCATTTATATAGGGGAAGAATAGTTAATTTAGCTCCTATATTGTCTTCAACATACTCTTTCAAATTCCTTTAGTATTTTATCAGTTGCATCCAATATTTTCTTGCTCATGCAAATATTTAGTTTCCTTTTGGGATTTAGTACACATATTTGTAATATGCACATATTTGTAACACATATGAAACTTACGTCGCAATATTACAATCATTTTCAAATTGTTTAATTTTATTTTTCTTTCGTGTATTCTTCCTTTTTTTCTTCTAAATACTTTTTTTCTCGTCTCTTGCATCCATTACAGCCAGCTATGAATATTTTCGTGCAAAGATCTGCCACAACTACCTTCCTTCTCTCATTTCTGCCTCATTGTCTCCCACGTTCACCTCCCGTGACTAACTTCGCTCATGTCATCTCATCCCGGAACTTCCCTGTCTGTACTTCTAGCCACCCGGCCTGCAGGCGCGTTCTATTACCCCAAATGACGCGCACGCGACGCGCAACGGCGCCAAGCGCACGGGTGTGCCGTGATTTCTGAAAGCACCTTCCGCCGAGAGCCGCCCGCGTCTCCAGGAGGATGAAGGCGGACAGCGACAGACGCACGACAGAGATGGGGAAACGCGTCGGACGGCTGGTGACGCCGCTCCCCGACTGTCTCCTCTTCGCATTTCCGCACTGCTCCACACCCTTTCAACGGCGGCCCACCCTTCACTTGGCCGCGTCCTCCACGCCGTCCCCCGCCTCCGCGCGGCCCGCCTCACTTCCTCGCCGTTCCCCATTTCTACGCCGCCCAACGGCCCTTCCGACCCGCCCCGCTGCGTCGCGCCTCACCTCTTCCACGTCGACTTGCCTCGCCCGCTCTCACGCAGATCCCTCCTCCACGCCGTCCCCGCCTCCACGCGGCCTCTACGCCACCCTCGTCACCACACGGCCAGCCTCACTTCCTCTCCGCTCCCCTCGTCAACGCCGCTCCACCACACTGGACCGCCTACATTCATCCCCTTCCTCCACGCCGTCCCCGCCACCACGCCGTCCCCGCCTCCAGGCCGGCCCCGCCTCCACGCCGTCCCCTCCTCCACGCCAGCCCCGCCTCCACGCCAGCCCCGCCTCCACGCCAGCCCCGCCTCCACGCCGTCCCCGCCTCCACGCCGTCCCCGCCTCCACGCCAGCCCCGCCTCCACGCCAGCCCCGCCTCCACGCCAGCCCCGCCTCCACGCCAGCCCCGCCTCCACGCCAGCCCCGCCTCCACCCCAACCCAGCGCGCTGCCCTCCTCCATGCTACCACTCTCATCCCCCCGCCTCCAGGCCACCGTCACCCCACGCAGACTGCCTCCCCTCCTCGCCACTCACCACTCCCTTTGCCTTTTGGCACCACACTGCCTTTACGCCCCAACGTGCCTCTTTGCCACCCCCTCCTTCACGCCACTCCACCCGACCACCGCCCCGCCATCCCGCGTAGCCGCCTCCTCCCCAGCTGATCCCTTTCCGTCTTCGCGTCTCTCCTTCGCGTCAACCCGATCAGCTTCTGACCCGTCCCCACTCCATGCTCCTTGCCTCGATACCGGTCCAGCTTTTTCGCCTTCGTGCATTCCGTTCACTGTCTTGCACTGGATCCTCACTTTTCCGCCAATGAGTCTGTAGCTGGGACGCGTCACCTCTGTCATCCCTCTCCGTGGTCGGTGGGCGGCGGGTGACTCGGAAATAGCAGTGCTCCCTCGGGGATTGAGGGATGGCCCGCGGTGTCGGCCGCGACGAAATCCAAAGGTGCAGGTTTGCGTAAGGCAGACGGAGAGAGGAACCCATTTGAAGGCAACGCCAGAGGCCGTGGGAATGAGAGGTGACAGACGAAGCGAGAGTGGGGAAGCAAGAGGAAGAAGAGAAAGAAATGGTGGAGGTGGAAAGGGTAAAAAGAGGAAAGTAAAAGTGAGAGATGCACGAAATAAAAGACTACAGATAAGTGGGAGTGTAGGGTACGGAAAGAGAGAGGTGGGATTTGGCAGTACTGTGAGATGATGACAGAGTAAGAATGAACGAGTCGCTGGTAGATTTTATGGATGTAGAACGGGTCATTGGAGAGACTATCAGAAGAATGGCATTTAGACAGAGAGAGGTGACGCGTCTTAGTGACAGATGCATTGGCAGATAAGTGAGGGTTCAGTGCAAGACAGTGAACGGAAAGCAAAAAGGCGAAAAAACTGGACCGGTATGGAGGAAGGGCCGTCGGGCGGCGAGGTGAGGCAAGCGGCGTGGAGGCGTGGACGGCGTGGAGGAGACGGCCAAGTGAAGGCGGACGGGGTGGGCCGCCGTTGAAGTGGGGCGGAGCAGTGCGTAAATGCGAAGAGGAGGGAGTCGGGGAGCGGCGAGGAGTTGAGGCGGACCGCATGGGGACGGGGATGGTGCGGAGGCAGAGGACCGCAAGAAGGTGGGGACTGACGTGGGGGCAGAGGGCCTCGTATAGGCTAGCGGGGCGAGGCGGGGCGAGGCGGGGCGAGGCGGGGCGAGGCGGGGCGAGGCGGGGCGAGGCGGGGCGAGGCGGGGCGAGGCGGGGCGAGGCGGGGCGAGGCGGGGCGAGGCGGGGCGAGGCGGGGCGAGGCGGGGCGAGGCGGGGCGAGGCGGGGCGAGGCGGGGCGAGGCGGGGCGAGGCGGGGCGAGGCGGGGCGAGGCGGGGCGAGGCGGGGCGAGGCGGGGCGAGGCGGGGCGAGGCGGGGCGAGGCGGGGCGAGGCGGGGCGAGGCGGGGCGAGGCGGGGCGAGGCGGGGCGAGGCGGGGCGAGGCGGGGCGAGGCGGGGCGAGGCGGGGCGAGGCGGGGCGAGGCGGGGCGAGGCGGGGCGAGGCGGGGCGAGGCGGGGCGAGGCGGGGCGAGGCGGGGCGAGGCGGGGCGAGGCGGGGCGAGGCGGGGCGAGGCGGGGCGAGGCGGGGCGAGGCGGGGCGAGGCGGGGCGAGGCGGGGCGAGGCGGGGCGAGGCGGGGCGAGGCGGGGCGAGGCGGGGCGAGGCGGGGCGAGGCGGGGCGAGGCGGGGCGAGGCGGGGCGAGGCGGGGCGAGGCGGGGCGAGGCGGGGCGAGGCGGGGCGAGGCGGGGCGAGGCGGGGCGAGGCGGGGTGGGGTGGGGGCGAAAAGTCCGTGCAGCCGTGGAGGCAGCAGTCGCACAGCAGGTGACGGCGGGGGCGGCGGGCGCAGCGGAGGCGCAGCGGAGGCGCAGCGGGGGCCGCTGATGGCCTCCGTGTCGGCGTCCGCGGACGCGCCGGGCTGCGCCCCGCGACGCCCATTTGGGGCGTCATTACGGGCTGATTGCCGCGGGAGGAGGCGGAGACGGCGGCCGCGCGCGGGGCGTTAGGCGTCTTGAGAGACAAGAGAAGCGAAATGACGCAGCAGGACCCGCACAAGTCCCGGCGCTTCTCTGCGCATTAAATGCTTTCATGAAAGAGAATTTTATGAGAGTTGGGCAGGAAATCTTGAAAGATTGTAATATTTCTTTGTCAATGTTTTCAAGAGTCTTATTCCTCTCTCTGCACCGTAATACGAATGACATTCTAGTAAAGGTAATTTCAAATGAAATTAGTATAGGTAAACAGTTTACTCACAAATCACTCTTTTATTTGTGACTTCCATTTAAAGGAGAATTTGTTTTCAAATTTTCAATAAAACTTTTGAAATGTACGTTATCATTCAAAATTTACATGGCTAAGTAATTTAGGCATCAATAAAACATTTATAATCTGCAAACCTTTGTTCACAAGGATTAATTCATGAATTTACTGTTATCGTTCAGCATCATAAGAAGGAGAACACGGATAACATATGAGTATAACGTTTCTAAACATTGCAATTAAGTTTGACATTTTGAAAAGTTTGGAAAGGAACGATATTAAATAAACAAACATTGATTCTAATTCTTTTTTTTTTATTCACACAAAACGAAATTGTTTTAATAATTAGAAATTTTATGTTTTTCTAATGAGTCAATATATTACGATACTAGTAGAATAAATCGTACAAGTACGGTACCTGAGAGATACAAAAAACATAGAATTTTTTTTATATGTCAATCAAAATTTCTGTCATTTACTCTCTCAGTCTGAATCAGTGAAAAACAACGGATTGACAGTGATGGTGTTCACTGATGGTGCCAGTTATAACCCTGCCACTGACAATCAGTTAATTGAACTGAACAAATCAGTGAAAATCGGGTCCACTTTTTGAATCACTGGAACTTCACTGTTTGAATCAGTGAAATCTGTGACAACTGAACGTGACGACTGAACGCTCAGCGAGTGATGGAGGCGCGGCACTTTTACCACTGACTACCAGTGAAATGCTGGCGGTCTTTATGAAAAGTTTCGCATATACGCTGATTGTCAGTGAAACCACCCATTTCGACTGAAGATATCAGTGACTTCGGCTCTCACTGAATCAGCGACAATTTCACTGATTCAGATTCAGAGAGTAACTGTAGATTTTGTTGTTTAAAACTGCTGTGAATCCGTTGCACACGAGAAACCTGTCCTCTGCCATTTCGGAGCAGACGACGCGACGTGACGCGACGCGATCCTGCCTTGGGCCTCTGCATCCGCCGCCGCGGCAGCGCGCCGTCCGCCCACGGCCTTCTTGAAAAACTCGCGCGCTCGCTCCGACGGCTTTTGGGGGCCGCGCGGTGCCTCGCGGCGGCGTCCTCCGCCAGCGCCCACGCGGCCCTCCCCCCCCCCCCACTTCCAGGCAAGTCCCCCTCCCGTGCGCAGCAATCAATCGTACACACGTACATGTCCTTCCTGCCTGCGAAATGGTAATTTCGAGTCGTGGTCTTGTATATCATTTTGTTTTGTTTAACTGTGGAAGTTTGTACAGTTTAGAATTCTGTTGGCTGGAACAAAGCTAGGCAAATGGCTCTCGGAAAAAAAAATCGCTTATTGTTTTCCAAGAGATTGTAACCAAAATAACTTAATGATCTTATTTAGATTCATTCAATGATGTTGGTTGATATTTATTTCTCTGAAATATTACTTGTCAGCTGTCTCTAAAATGACTTAACAGCAGAGCCAAAAAACGAAGAGTGTTCTAAGGATCATTTATTGGTGCTGGGGAGGGGGGTATTTTAGTTCCTTGAAGTAGTATAAATATCACATATTAAAAGGTTGACGTATTGGGCGCCATCAAACGTGTCGTTAAACCTTGGGTAAACATAATGGTATTTAGAAAAGTCGCAATAAAGTCACGACTTCTTATGAACAGTTTACGAATGTGAAGGGCTTCTCCTGAAGGATAGGATTTCCAAATGCCCGTCTTAAAATGTTTATGCCAATATATGAAACTGCATTTCTTCGGTTGATCAAATAGATTTCAAGTTCTTTTTTCCTCAAAATGATCAGATGCCCTCCGCACTTTGCTCAGAGTTGGTCGGTTACTTCACAGTTATTCAATGTACTAAACATGCTACGTATTCATAGAAGTAAACGAATATTTCCGCAGACTCTTCACACCGAATATCTAAACACTTAGCAAATACTGCACATCTTGCATAACGCGGAATGACGACGCTGCATCCAGTGGCGTAGCTACGGCGAGGGGAGGGGGCAGAGGGGGGTGGCACGCCCCGGGTGACACCATTCTATGGGTGACACGAATTAAATTATTGTATAGTTGGAAAAATATTATTTAAATCATTTACTTAAAAATTTTAAATACTAATAGTTAGTTTTCTTAGTTTTAGTAGTTTGAAAATCTAATCGTTCGAATAATATAATTTGTATGGTTTAGTTAAAAATTATTTATATTAACTTAATAAGTATACATTTAAATCATAAGCATAGATAATGATTTAATTGCAATTATATTTCAATTATTCTTAATTACATAGAAGTTTTAATGTATTCTAAATAACTATCATGTGCAAATATGTTTATATTATTAATAAAAAATGTACAATCAACGCAGCAATAGATATTTTTATACTTAATTAATAGGGGGAGTTGAGCAAAGTAGCATTAGCTTCGCCCCAGGTGACACCAACTGAAGCTACGCCACTGGCTGCATCAGATTTCCGGCCGCTCTCCGCATGTGGCGGTCGGGGCCCAGCGGGGTAACCACGGGCGGCTGGCGCCAGGGCGCGGCCCTCCCCGCCCCTCGCGCGGCGCCACGCGCGTTTGGTGACCTCGCGGCGCGCGTCTCACGCCCACGGGCGCGCGCGGCCCGGCGCCACGCGCCTGCAGCGGCCTCGCCCCTCCCCTCCCCCCGCCAGACGAAACGTCCCGCCTCGCCCTACGCCGCTCTGCCGCGCCCGTCCTCGCTCCGTGCTACCTCTGCATGCCGCTACTCGAACTGATCCGACCCGCCTCCACACACCTCTTCGCGGCCCGTCAAGTAATGTCATACCATGTCTTGTCACGCCGCGTTCTGCTGTATCCCACCAACTTCCGCCACGTCACGTCCCTCCACGTCAAGCTACGTCACGTTCCGCCATGTCCCAACACTTCCCGCAATGTCACTTCACTTCCCGCCACGACACATCACGTCCCGCCACGTCACTTCCTGCCACGTCCCGTCACGTCCCGTCCCGTCACGTCACGTCCTGCCATGCCACCCGATGCGCCCCATCACCCCCACGACAAGTTCCGTCACGTCACATCACGTCAGACCCGACACGACCCACTCTCTATTGTCTCGTTCCGCCCCGCTCCACTGTAACAAACCACAATCCACACCGTCTCGCTCCCGAAGAAGCCTCCTTCACTACCTCTCTCGCCTCGCCCATCCTCGCTCCGCCTCACCCCTGTCCCGACTGCACCCGACCGACTCGGCCCGCCCCTTCTTGCCCCTCCCTCCAGTGATACCAATTCCACACCTCATAATTTCCAACCTTCCTGCTCCCTCACTCCTAGCTCCTTGCTACCAGACCTCTTTCAGTCCTAACAAACACAGTCCATCTCCATCCGCGCCTAATAACGTCACTCTCTTGTGTCCGGAACCTTCTCCGAGACGGCACTGTCCTCCTGGGCCCAAGGATCCGCTTCAGGCCGTTCTCATACAGACCACCTCGTACAGACCCGTCTCATCCTTGCCCGTTGCTATCTCACTCTCTCACGTATGGCCATTCCCTCACCGTTCCGTACTGACTTCATTCTGCCAGTCTCGTCCCGTTCTACCTGGCCCGTTGTAGCCTTTCCATCGCCCAGTTTCGGCCGCATGGTTCCGACTCATTCCTCCCCGGCCCTAATTAATCCTGTTCGTTTCGCACCCACCCGACCGTTCCACACTACTTCGACACCTAAAGATCAAATTCAGCAGCTGACTAGAGACGAATTGTAGCAAACGGCTCCTCTGATCGATAATTTTCGGTCGTTTCCTCGTTAAAAACCACGCTAATGCCGGAGCTATATAAGGCGATTTTTTTTATCTTTGCCCCTCAAGGCCTATCTTCACGATGGAATATGTCACGGTATTTCGCAACGTTCTCAGTCGTGCCGCCAGATATCGTATGATCCAGTCCGTATCAAGCAGTCCTTGCGATCATGCGACTCCTAGCGGCGCGACGGGGAAAGACGCGAATGACTTGTCATATTCCATCGTGGCCATAGGGGCTTGAGGGGCAGAGTTAGAAAAAATCGCCCTATACCTTAACAAACGAGCCACGAATCGCGCGCGATATTTCTTCCTCATATTTGTCTCCTCTCCTCTTATATTCACAGTCACGTGCACCACACTATCGCACATGACGGGAGTTTGTCTAGATTAGGGAGGTGGCTCACTGGTGGAGATACTTGGAGGAGGGAATCCCCATGGGCGACGTTTAGTTTGGCAACGGATATCACATTGTGGCAGGGGAGGATCACCGCGCCCGGAAACACCAAATAATCAATCAATACACAACCAACTCGCTGCGCACCACTCCGAACAACTTCCTCCCGTCGCATCTCCCAGCCCCCCTCACTCCACACCAAACTGCCCCACCTCGCCAAGCCCCACCCATCCCCGCAACGCCCAACTCGCCCGCCCAACGCCGCTCCGTGCCACAGTTCCCAGCTTGCCCGCCCTCCCCGCATACCCCGCCCAGCCTCACCCTGCCCAGCTTCACCCCATCCCACCCCGCAATTCACAGCTCGCTCACCCTCCCCGCGTACCCCCCAGCCCCGCCCTGCAATTCCCCGTTCGCCTGTCCTCCCTGCATACCCCCTGCCCCGCCCGCCCCGCGATTTCCAGCTTGCCCGCCCTCCCCCCATACCCCCCAGCCACGCCCTGCCGAGCTTCACCGCGCCCCCCCCGCAATTCCCAGCTCTCCAGCCCTCTCCTCATACCACCCAGCCCCTCCCTGCCCAGCTTCATCCCCCCCCGCAATTCCCAGCTCGCCCACCCTCCCCGCATACCTCCCAGCCCCGCCCCGCCTCACAAAGCCCGCCTGCCCGCCCGCCCGCCCGCCCGCCAGTCCCGCCGCCTTGCACCGCTCCGCCCCGCTCCGTCCCGCCCCGCTCCGTCCCGCCCCGCTCCCGTCCCGCCCCGCTCCGTCCCGCCCCGCTCCGTCCCGCCCCGCTCCGTCCCGCCCCGCTCCGTCCCGCCCCGCTCCGTCCCGCCCCGCTCCGTCCCGCCCCGCTCTGTCCCGCGCCGCCCCGCCCCGCCCCACAAAGCCCGCCCGCCCGCCAGTTGCGCCGCCTCGCCCCGCTCCGCCCCGCTCCGCCCCGCCACTCCCCTCCCCGCCCCGCCCCTCCCCCCGCCCCCCCCGCCCGTCCCGCCCCGCCCCGCCCCGCCCCGCTCCGCCCCGCAGTGCGACCAGCCGAAGGACGCCCACGGAAGGCGAAGGACGCGCGCGCCTTCGAGGGAAGTGGCGGCTGATTGATCGCGGGCGTCCGACAGCTGCTGCGACGGGAGGGAGTGGCGGCAGGCGCTGATTAAGCGTGAGCCACGTGGGCACACAATTAGGGCAGAGGTTCCCTCCCCCAAGCCGATGACAGGCTTTGCGGTGCGCTGCTGACATCACAACACACTATTTGATTTTGAAATCCCATTATCATCGTTATTACTAATAAGATACCTATGATTAACTCTTGCCGGGTGCGTATTATCAGTCGTTACTAATGTGTTAATAATAAACGGAACTAAATATTTAATCTCAGCATTGGAGGCAGCAAATCAGGCCAAGTATATAATTTGATGCTTGATACAAATTAGCACACCCATTGTGATGGTGACAGATTCATGTTGCACATCAATACACCACAATTTCCCTAATTCCTCGTGAATCCAAACACTTTATTCTTTCTGAACATTTTTCCTGCCGAAACCAAATATTCATTTCGGATGTATCTCAACATGTACACCAGACCCCCGGACACCTCGGATATGGAGTCAGTGAAGCACTGCGCCCTCCACAACAAAACACACTGAAGACAAGACAAGCATCCACTTCCAGGGTGGTATTTGAACCTTCATAGGAAGAAACTGACCTGGCACGCACTCTAAGCACCTTCGCCACCTACATTGTTCAAGTTTATGATTTCTAAACTTGGAAATATTCACAAATCACGGAGCCCAAATCAAAGAAATCGGACAACAAAACATTCCCCAGAGGAGGGCTGTCCAACATAGAAGGCCTTGTGGGCCCCACATCAAATTGTAGTTAAGCCGCGGGCCGCATCATAATTTAAGATGGTTCTTACTCTAACTACTCAGATTATAATGAATCAAATATATAAAAGATACGACTTTTATTCAATATGCTTAATGATTAATGAACATACAGCGAGAAAATCAATATATCATTCAATAAAAATAAGATGAATTGTGCAAATGTATTGTATTTGGTTGGTATAAAAAATTTTTCAAAACAGTCGCGGGAAGCACAAAATGACCGGCGGGCCGCCAGTTGAAAAGCCCTGACTTAGAGCATTCTAGTTATGTAAGCGAAGATAATTAATCGTTTCACTCATCAGTTTTTCTATCCATGCCCTCTTTGAGTTTGGAATACCCCACCCTTGAGGAAATAGCCAAATTGAACGCGGCATGTTTTCATATTTGACTTCTTTTATTTGAACAATACGAGTATTTATATCTCGCTTCAGATTTAAGTCAGTCACAGACGTTCATTATACTTCGCCTACCGTGGATGATGTGTTCTTTTATTTATTTATTTATTTATTTATTTATTTATTACAAAATTCTATCTCTGTTTTAATCATCTATCGCTATCAAATACTAATATATCTCTAAAATTGTTACTGATTATCATTTGCAGGGGACATGTTTCTGAAAAAGCGGACACGTTGGCCCGAGACACGTTGTACCTGTAACTACAATAGTGTATAGTAATAGTGTATGTATACGACTTTTTTCAATAAAATGTTATAAAAAATGGTATATCATGCTAACTTGTTTATTCTATGGTTTTTTACATAATTTTATAGTATATTCTGAAAAATTAAATATATTTCCTCCACACCTGTTGTTCTCTTCGTCTTCTAGAACAGCTCGTCGTCCCTGGGTTGCAGACATTCTATTTTACATATGGAAACAGTATGTTGTCCAGTGTTCCTTTATCAAACAAACCGTCAAATAAGAAGCAGGTGTTTGTTGGGACTGTTAGCGATAAGTGTAGCCTCGCACGTCACTTATGCACTCGCCAAGAATTCTCAAACCATAAAAAACAAACCAGGCGGCAATTCGAACGTGTTTTTGCAGCGCTGGACTTCGCGCATTGGCATCTCATGCATAATAGAAGTAACACGGCCGTGAACACGGGAATTTTATTCAGGAAGGGCGTATGTTTCCTCTGGTGTTCGTACGAAGTATCACGGAGAGCTGTGTTAACCAAGAAGTCCGCATGATGTGGGTTAAAAAATAACATTTGAGAGTAGACCGCCAACTCTCTTAAATATAAACATAAGTTTTAATAAAATGAAAATAATAATACTTGACAGCTAACTCCTCACAGACAGCTCAACAGATTTTAATGATTTTTAAGACACATGGGTTCATCTTATCACTATCGGCTATCAATTTGCAATGATGTTCAGAAGGTAGTAATCCGGACTCATCGGATTTTGGTCTATCTCTATGATGAGAACTGAAATTTCTGCAAAATTAATAACGAAAGCTTGTTTATAAAATGCCGTTCTCTCCCTTCCATTCAATCATGTTCTTGGCGACAGCTAGTATATACTCGTACAATATTGATCATAGATTCCAACACTAGGAAGTCGAGAAAATGCTCTGGCCCAGAATGTACTGACGTATTAGCGATTTCGGTTAATGCAATGTCAAGCATCCACAGATTTTAAATTCTACTTGTTTGGACTAAAAAGAATGAATGTGTCTGTTGGTGTACGTTGCAATTTAAAGAAAATAAAAGAACGCCATTAACGTTTGACATAAACGCAATGCTGTAGGCTGTTCGAATTGAAAACCTATGTCGTACACAACAGTAGCGGCTCATGTCTTTATAAAACGAATGCCAAACATTTGAAATAACTAATCTCTCTCATGCGACACAACACAAATTAACTTAGAACAATAAAACTAGTGGTGCTAAAACAGCACGTACTTTCTCTCCAAATTTACACATCACAGTCATTATTTTTTTTAAACTCATTACAAATCGTACATTTGGTGCAAAAACTGAATATTAGGTTATTAGAAACTGAATGTAAGAAACGAACAAAGAAATATGAAATAATATATAAATTCTAACTTAAGAAGCATCCAACTGCCTAGAATTCCGCTCATGAAGAAAAGTTAAATTCGGAGCGGGCGATTATATTTGGTGCCAAAGTACCCAAGAAATATCTACTCATATTTTCAAAAAATTCAACATGACCCTATTTGAATTTCTGTTTTTTATAAACACATTTCATTAAGAAAAAATGTATTTTCGCAATTGTAGCTGTAGAAAGACGCGGAAAAATTTTAATTTTTTTTAATTTTCAAAAAATCAGGCATTTCAACGAACATGAGACCTGCACCATTCCCTTAAGCGTCCTGTACGCTATCTAGGGTCTAAATTTAATCAAAGAATTATGTGCCTTTTATAAGAAAAAATTGTTTTAAAAAAATGTTTAAGTTCTACACAAAATTTCGCAAAAAATACTCATGTTTTTGAAATATTGAACATGAAATTATTGTTAGATGTTTTTGAAACACGTTTCGTTAAGAAATACATGTTTATCTTCATAATCGAATTTGTAAGAAGAAGCCGAAAAAATGTCGATTTTTTTTCAATTTTCGAATTATCAGGTTTTTTAATCAACATGAGATCTAAACCATTCTTTAATCGTCCTTCACATTATCCAACAACAACATTTCATCAAAAACGTTGGGGCTGTATTTGAGGAAAAAAATGTTGAACAAAATTATAAATTGCCTACATTTCACGTAAAATACGCGGAAAACACTAAAAAAATGAAAATTTTTAGACGATCGTATTTCAAAATCTATATTTAGGGATCAGATGTTATTGAGGAAAAAATATCTATCTTTAATATTTTAGTTCTATGAAGACACCAAAAAATTGATTTTTTTTCAATTTTCGAAAAATCAGAGTTTTCAACGAACATGAGACCTACTTTATCCAACAACAAAATTATTTAATTAAAATTATTAAATTAAAAGTTTGTTCATTGACAGAAGCACGGACGGACAGACGGACGGACAGACAGACGGACGGACGGGCAGACGGACGGACGGGCAGACGGACGGACGGGCAGACGGACGGACGGGCAGACGGACGGACGGGCAGACGGACGGACGGGCAGACGGACGGACGGGCAGACGGACGGACGGGCAGACGGACGGACGGGCAGACGGACGGACGGGCAGACGGACGGACGGGCAGACGGACGGACGGGCAGACGGACGGACGGGCAGACGGACGGACGGGCAGACGGACGGACGGGCAGACGGACGGACGGGCAGACGGACGGACGGGCAGACGGACGGACGGGCAGACGGACGGACGGGCAGACGGACGGACGGGCAGACGGACGGACGGGCAGACGGACGGACGGGCAGACGGACGGACGGGCAGACGGACGGACGGGCAGACGGACGGACGGGCAGACGGACGGACGGGCAGACGGACGGACGGGCAGACGGACGGACGGGCAGACGGACGGACGGGCAGACGGACGGACGGGCAGACGGACGGACGGGCAGACGGACGGACGGGCAGACGGACGGACGGGCAGACGGACGGACGGGCAGACGGACGGACGGGCAGACGGACGGACGGGCAGACGGACGGACGGGCAGACGGACGGACGGGCAGACGGACGGACGGGCAGACGGACGGACGGGCAGACGGACGGACGGGCAGACGGACGGATTGGCAGACAATCAGGCCTCTGCATTGAATTGGGAAAATAACAGAGATATACACATAGACGCATACGCAAAATACCGCAAAAAAGCTTTTGTTTAGAGAACATTACGGTGGAGCAACATTTTTATACAGCAAATACATGCTGAAAAGTGTGACAACAACCCACATACCCGCTAAAACAGAATAATTTTTAAAACATTTCTTTGCAGACTGACTTTTAAACACTTTTCAGATTAAGAGCAATTTATTTGAATTAAGATATTCACTAAATTAGTTGTCAGAAATAGCCGAGTTTCAAAATAAAGTGGATAAAAATTATCTCTCCCCAAATATTTGCCCGGTTATTTATTTTATTTTGCACAGATTGTTTTATTTATATTTATTACATTTAAGTTGATATAATCCACTGGGCTAATTAGCCGAGAATCCTGAAAACCTGCCCGGGTTTCAACCCCAATTACTCAAATACAATACATAACATTAATTTCGTTCTTTCAGTAATCAGATACGAAAATTATATTAAATTAAAAACTAATTATTTTCTTTCTTTCAGACATACAAACTCATATTTGCTCCAAGCACATCACACAAAATATTAAATGTTTAGATGGTGTAAGGCCACTTCTATGTGTTTTCAGCTTCAGCTTCCAGAAGCTTCTTTTTAGCTTGCCAAACATATATACGGTAGACGCAATTACCGGGCCTTGCCTCAGGCCGTACAGTAACGAGTCGCCAGTGAAACCGCCTGCCGTGCTCGCAGCACAATTTCGCGCAGAACCCCGGGAGCTCGTCGCCGAATCGCCAGCCAGAAGCCCGGAGCCGACATCGCCTTTCCGCCCGGTTGGCGGCGCTTCGCATTAAAACCGGGTTTGCTAATATTTCAGAGCAGCCGCCATAAAATACACGCAACTTTTCTGCTGGAACAATAAATAAACGTTTCACAATTTACACACGTTACCATTTCGAAATGAGCTTTTTGATTTCGTAGCTTTCTTTTGTGGTAAATGTAATTAGTCATACCTCCATTCGAAAGGAAGTAAACATATCAGATTACAGCTGGTAAATCATTGCATCAATTACTTTATTTTGTCGTACATTGGAATTGCAATATTATCGAGAGATAATTACATATAAAATAAACAATTAAACAAGCAAATTGAGCGAACTAATGAACAATATAAAATATGTTGGGCTAAAATTGTATCTTGTAGGAGCACTAATGTTATAGGAAATTTGCCATGCAGAAAATCCATGTGTGTGTGTGTGTGTGTGTGTGTGTGTGTGTGTGTGTATGTATGTATAGATATATAGATAGTAGATAGATAGAGTATTATACTATATTAGCATATACTACTGTCAAGACGGATGAGTGAATAAGACGAATTATCAATTCGGAGAACATAAATATTTCTTTTGTTAATAGACGTCACTTTCCCTCCCCCCATTTTCCATCAGAGAGACAATAGGTGTATTTAAATGCCGTATGTTAAAGTTTAATGATTTTCAAATTATATTCAAGTAAACATATTCAGATAAGAGAGCAGTAGTTCAGGGTTTTCGTAACTCTTAATGGCTAAAAAATATAATTTTATCTTGCGCTGCATATGCATCCGGCGCCAGCACTTGCATTACGAAATGGGATGCGAGTACTGCAGGGTTAATCTCTGGGTTTCTCGCCTTTATAATGAAACACATGCTACACAAAACGTTGGAGATTCTAGTCATCGTAAAAGGAAACCTCAAGGGTAATAGTATATTCTTCAATGAGGGCACAATAATGGCTATTCTTTACGAGTTGATGTTTACAATACGAGATACCTAGGAGCGTGTCATTATTGTATTATAAGATGTAATAAGTCGAAATTTATTTTCTGACAAAATTAATGGTGAAATATTGTTAATAAAGTTTTGTAAAGTAAGCCATGAAAACATTCTCACTAAAAGCATTCACCCTATTATTCTTTCTCCATATCGTAAATGTTGTATCATTGTTCTTCATACTTCCTTGATTTTTCTCGCAATAATTGCAGTTGTCGAATTCGCTATTGCCTGAATTTGAGATGGAGAACAAATTTCATCGTCACTGTCGCTGGGTTCAAGATTCATTTTCCGTTGAATGTTTACCGCGAAATGTAATGAGAACTACGAGTACAATGTCTAGGTTACGTAATGAAATTGCGAAATCACACTTGTCTACCGCGGTTAAAAAGAAGTGCTAATTTCAAAGAGAATGCAATTCTGCCCGTGGATTCCGAAAATTCTAGAAATGTGATTTGTCGACAGGCCTTGGATTCCGAAATGGAATCCACGTGTGTGTGTAATCGATGTCGTTCGTTCGTTAGCACAACAGAAATTCGTATATTATTATATGGTTGTAGAGAAAGTTTCTTTAAGCACCTTGGCCCCATTAATGTGGGCCCAATAGCTGGCAATTCATTGGGAAGCTACTCTTAGAAAGTCATATCAGCGATGCAATTTTCAAACAATTTAACTTCGTTCAAATATTAATTTTTCCATATATCTTCAATTTTTACATTACACTTGCGTCGTCATTTAAAATGTTAATGATGATATTTATTGAATTTAAATAAATAAAGGGATCCAATGTCTCTGTGACTCGAATATTAAATAGCATTTTTACGCATATTTAAGATAATTAAATTCGTGCTTAAAAGTTTGCATTTTGTCGTTTCACGAAACATGATTTTACATTCAAGTCATAGCAGTAAGGAGTTCAACTTCAGTTCGTAAAATATTACCGATCATGTAACCCCTAGTTCCCCTCGATGAAAACCCGCAAGTTAACATTTTTCCATTTACCGAAAAAAAATGCACAGACTATTCCGAAGTTAACGGCTGAAAAGTTCCGTATCAATTATAATGTTGCCCTCCGTAGAATGGCTGCCACGTGCGCTGATAATCACTTGTGCGGTATATGCGACGTTCGTAACTAGTTTTAAGATTTCTTAATGTAGCCTATAAAAACAACTCAATTCTTTACATAATATTTCAGAAGAATCCGTTTAAATCTTACCTCTTGATAGAACAAAAATGTTAACTGATGACCAGCCTGCAGAGAATGGGGGAGCTTCTTTCTACACAAATACTCGTGACAGACTAAATATGCCTCCTTCCTCATCTATCGATTCCTGCATATTCCGTAGATCGACGCGCAGATGCACTATGCTACCTCGATCCATGGTGGAAAGATCGAGTTTTATTCCATTATTTCATGGAACTTACAAGTACACTCTCGGAATAAAGATCTTCGACAATGTCGGAAACCAATCCTTCACAATAAATATACTTGGAAGAATAAATTGTGAATTTCCGTTTTATTTTTGTTAGCACAAGGTCTCCTACAAGAGGAATAATTTAGACAATTATTTGGTAAGAATACTTCTGTGGGAATTTCTGATATGTACACAAGGCTTCCACATTGCCAAGAGGTCTAATATACGAACACAGTACCTGAGGTGCGAAAATAGAGATTTGAAAATGGAACCATAGAAAAAGAAATAAAATGACAGAATGAAGTGTGAGAATAAAATAAAGAATGATAGAGAGAGTAAGAGGGAAAGAAAGGATCGTTGAAGAAATTAAAGCTCTTCTTTATCGAAATGAACAAAAGAGAATCGGTTCACTTCCGCGAGAACATGGCGAGCAACAACATGGGCCTTCGAACGGAATGGCATCTTATTTATAACCTCAAACTTTTAAAGCGCAGTGTCGCTTCGCTAAGCTTGTCCAATTTCGCCACAATTAAAATGAGACGCCCTTGAGTGTGGACCAAGGAGTAATTTCCAACGTATTTTATTCCAAAGTACTTTTTTACCGAACACTCAACTGACATTTGACGCCTCGCAACGTGTGTCGTAGTTGATGATAAGGCTCCGACCTTCGGACTTCAAAATATACTTGAGCCTGTCTAACAAATAATATACTACCAATTTTATTCAAGAATACATTTTTAAATAATTAAAACTCCTCATTCTCTTTGGAAATACGCAACAGAATGTTCTAGATCCCAGCACTCGTTCATCAGTTTCGTTCACCGACCTCGCGACGTCGGAGTTACAGGTTACAGGTAGGGGTAAGACCCGAAATAAGCATTGCGAAAGAAGAAAGGAAGGACAAAGTAAAAACGAATAAAAAAGAAAATGAGAGCCGAAATAAGGCAGGTAAAGAGAAAAAGAGGAACCGAGAGAATTAGAATCAGAAGAAAGGATGACGGAGAGAACAAGTTCTAAAGAGTTCGAACATAACACACACACACACACACACACACACACACACACACACACACGATTTTTAGTACTAGCGACGAAAACGGCTCTTGCCTCCTGCTGTATAATCCACGCGCCAAGCGTTGACAACTCATCTCACTTGTTTACTTCTTCCTATTGTGAGGCGCGCGCTCTCAAAAACTTCGCGGCGCGCGGCTGCATATCGGGATAAAGCGAGCTCCGCGCGGAGAGTTTGAGCCGCGGAGGCGGTGAGCGGGTGAGCGGGTGAGTCGCTTCGTGCCGCGGGTGATCGATGTGCCACGCCGCGCCGCGCCAGTGCACGCCCAGGCTATCGCTCAACGCGCGTTTATCTCGCGCTGCCGTGCCTGCTATCCGAAAATCTCCTCTTCCACAAGAAAGGCCTTCAACTTAAAAACTCGCTCGACTCCTCCTCGACCGCTCTCCTTTGTCTTCCGACCAAACGAACGCGGGCGGCGCGGAGGCCTGATCCTCTTTGCGCCAACTTCATTGGTTCCCACACTCCCGCAAACTGGAGTGCGGGCAGGAAAAGCTCTGGATTTGCTCACGTCCCCACTTGCCGGATCGGAAGTTCTTGCCGCAGGGTGATTACTGAATCAATAGAGGAAAAACATGAAGGCCTGGAGCCTGAGAAGAAATGGTGTGGAGAAAGACGCGCGGGATAATTTATGGTTGTCTTTGCTTCCGTTCCTTTGTGAACGCGAGCATGAATCTGTTTAACATCGCCCTTAGTGTGTAAGATGCCAACCTGTCTGAAGTCCCCAACGCACACGTCAAAAAACTAAAGACGTATGTTGGAATGCTTCAGACTACATTCGGGAAACATTTTTACAATATTCTGAATCAATTGGCGTTTCGCTGACAAAAATTGTGTAATCGTTCTGCAGCTCCTTTTAGTAAATTTCGTACTACACTATGCTCTTTCACACAGCACACTGATATCTAATGTGACTGGTCTTCGAAGAAAATTGTTAATAAAATTAATTTCCTAGAATTTTAGAATTTTCATTCATATTTAACGACGCAATGGGTCTATGAAAGCTTACCAAAGCCTAAAATAAAACTCAAATACCAGATAAATTACACGTAGCAAGAAGCGAAAACACATTGTTAAACTAAATTGAGTTGTAAACGTAACAATACGTTTGTATCACGTATTTTATAAACTGGAGTTGAATTCAAAGAATCTTCGAAAAATGTCGTAGTGGGTCTTTGCAAAGCCTGCATGAGAACAATATTTTCGTTACTTAATTTAGTGAACGTTTCAGCTTTAGTAGTACTCGAATGCAAATACAGAATTTAATTGATGTAAAACTCTTACGTTACACAGATTTATATTGTAGAATAGAAAACATTGCATCGCAATGAATGCAATTCAGATCACCACCTAAATTATTTTATGCACTACTCGGATGGAAATGTCAAATATATGGTACCACTGGTATTACGTCTTTTAGAACGTTATTCCACGTCCGCACCATTCAACATGTTTCAGAATAATGTTTTTTACTTTTGAATAGAGTTCACCAATAACAACTTTAATGTTCATAAGACTTACCTCAACTACAAGGAAGCGTTAATATATTTTATTCAAAAAATCAGCTCTTTCAAGCAATGAGCACTATTAATTTGCATTCATTACTCTAGAGCTGAATATTTGATACATTCAATTGAAATTCAGAATCTCTAATCACAGTTTATCTGTGCTCATCAATTTTGAGCCTAAGCTACTATTACTCACTCTTGGTAAACAAAATACTTTCTTAAGCCATAATTCTATCTACAAGTTAAAGTAAATACATATTACAAAACTTACGCAAACAGTGGAGGTCAATCAGCTCAGTGAAATCAAGACAGATTCCTCAACAAACAAATTATTTTCCTCCCTTCTAGAATCCAGGGAACTTTGCAAAACAGTAAATCACTTTCAAAGCTATCTGACAAGAAAAAAATTATTGATTTACCTTTAACTACACAATTCTTGAAATACAAATATTGACCATTCCTGCACAACATAGACAATAACATAGCGAATACGAGACTACGAGTCATAACAGTTGAAACAAAAAAAGTACTAAATTAATTATTATACTTATTTCATTTGGAACCATTTGTCTCTATAAAAATATCTTTTTATGAATTCTGTCCCCTGAGCAAGCTTTCTGTTGTATCAGGAAGCGGATGGCGATCATCATCCGGGAGGATCATCCGTGCGATACTTCATCCACCCCTGCTCCAGCAGCGAGATTCACTTCGTTCTGGAAAAGGGGGAAACACCCGGCGAGTACTCCAGAATTCAGCAAACAGCCCAGAGGCCTCCGTCGCAATGCCCAGTCATATTCCGTGAGAGGGCGACCGCGCCTCCTAACGTGTTCGTCGTCGGCGGCGGTTGCGGCGAGGAAGGGGTCCGGCCGGCGCCCAGCCCTCGGCAAACAGCGGCCCGCCCGCCAACTTAGCAATTAGCGGAGTATCGGTGGCCGCTGATGTCAGCCGAAGGTACACAAAACCCGGCTCGGGCTCGCTGCCCGCCCGTCCACCCGTCCACTCGGCCGCCCGGCCGCCCAGCCGCCCGCGAGCGGGACGCAAGCACCGATGGACCTTCGCGCGAGAAATACGGAATCGCGCAAGAAATATGAAAATACGGACCATACGGCCCCGATGGATAAAAAAAATGTCTTGACACTGGGGAATACAAATACACTAAAAAGGCGAAAGAAATTTGTGTTGAAACATGTCAAAAGCTTGATAAATATTTTGTGGTGAAAGATTTATTGTTATATAATTATGTGAATCATACAATATTGTAATTGTATTTGTTTGAATCATTTCTTTCAGTAACTAGTACGAATTAATAAAATTTATATACATTTATTATAAAACAAAACTACTTGCAAGGCAATTTTCCCCTGAAAAAATAATTATTGGATTAAGTAACGCTATTTTAATCTGACACCGAAAATGCGAGTATTATTCTAACTGTAGGGTGTACAACAATTCTTGCCGATCCTTCGAACCTACACTTGCCGCCACTGCTGTTGTTTTCGCATGTCCTGATATCTCCTATCTTGTTTAATAACCTCTTTTTTCATCTGTATTTCCTGTATCACACCTTCATTAATCATTTGATTCTCACCCTCACTTACTTTACAAGTGATTGTGGAAACGTCTCCTAAGAATGTATCTAATGCATCCACAACCCTGAACGTTTTCGTCACTTTCTTGTTTGTCATTCATTATTTCTCGGCACTTTCGACCCCTTTTCTCATCTTTGTCGCCCCATTACTCTGCTCCTCGATATCCTCATTTCTCGCCCATTTCCTCCCTCCGTGTCTCCTCGTGAAGGCCTCTTGTGCTGTCAAATTACTCCTCCGCTGTCCTCTCTCCCCTCTTCCCGGCGCTCGCGGCCAATTTGCTCCGTGGCACCCTTTGGCTCCCCCGAGCAGCGCCCCGCACCGCCCACCGCTCGCATCGCGTCTCATCAGCTGCCACGCCCCCTCGCGCATTCATCCTCCGAGCACGCCAGTTCTCCCCAGCCCGCCCCCGCGCCGGCCCCCGCGCCCGTCCCCGCGCCCGTCCCCGCGCCCGTCCCGCGCCCGCCCCCGCGCCCGCCCCCCGCGCCCGCCCCCGCGCCCGCCCCCGCGCCCGCCCCCGCGCCCGCCCCCGCGCCCGCCCCCGCGCCCACCCCCGCGCCCGCCCCCGCGCCCGCCCCCGCGCCCGCCCCCGCGCCCGCCCCCGCGCCCGCAAAACTCCACCACGCCATTGCCCTCCTGCTCGGCTCTCGCCTACGTCTTCACCCCACCATCACCCACGCCTCGCCCTCACCTTTCCCTCTCCCAACTCCCCCATCTACCCTCGCCCTCGTCCAAGCCCTAGCCTTCTGCCTTCGCCATCACATTGGCATTCGTCTTCGCAGTCGCACTCACCCTAGCACTCGCCCTCGAACTTGCTCTCGCCCTCGCACACGCACTCGTCGTCACCTTTTCCCAACTCCCCCATCTGCCCTCGCCCTCGCCCTCGCCCATGCCATCGTCTTCTGCCTTTGCCATCACTCTCACACTCGTCTTCGCACTCGCAGTCACACTCACTGTAACACTCGCCCTCGTACTTGCTCTCGCCCTTCCAATCGCCCATGTCTTCGTCTTCACCTCTCAACTTAGCCTTTCTCCCACTTCCCTTCGCCTTTGCACTCTCACTCTCCTTGACCTCATCCTCGTCAACTTTGTTTCCCTCACTTTCACTCTCTCCCTTATCCTCGCCTTCGCCTTCCCACAACCACCTTCACTCTGTTCCCACTTTCCTCCCTCCTCCGAGAAGGCTGCGCCGTCTCCACGCCTCCACCCCGCTATCATCCTCCAGAAGCCGGGCCGCTTGTGCCATCCTTCTCACGCCTTCCCGGCCACCCACTACGTCAGTGTTGCTGAAAGCTACCCTCTTCACATGATTTTTACGTCGTATGAAAGACACTCTCTAAAAAAATTGAAAGCCGTCTTCTAGCTGCAGTGAGCAAGGGTGGGCCATCGTGTTTCTGATACATTGATCAAGAATTTTTCCCTTTTATAGTAATTTTCAATTCATGGAGAGTAGACATAGAATGCGGTCTTCTCTTGAAAGTTACAACTGCGTGTTATCTCAACTCTTGCACTGACGAAAGAAAGAGGCATAAGTCACAATGAATACGGATAATTTGACATTAAATTTCGAGGAAGGTTTATCGATCACATCTGCATTTTCTAAAATATATTCAATTTTTTTCTAGAGCTTTTATCGACCGACAGCTGATTACCCTTTACGTCCTGCTGGGTATTCCACCATAGATTAGACCCAACACACCTTTGGGTTCCTTTGATCTGCGATCTGCAGAACGCGCGGCAATACGTACACGAGAGACAAGGGACAAAAACCCGTCCCTAAGGCGGGATTCGAACCTGCGACCTTTTGGACCGAAGCTCCAAGTACAAGCTCTTAGCCACTTCGGCCATACGCAAATGTTCAAATTTTCTCCAATAATTTACCGAAAATATGAAAAATATTGCAGTAATTTATTCTGGAGGCAAAAAGCTTTCTTGGATGTAAAAAGACTAGGCTGCCATTCAAAATTAAGAGGTGCTTAATACTCCTTAGGCTTTTTACTTGGGACCCAAGAGACTCTTAGCTCTTCTAGAGGCCTAGGGAGCGTAAGTCCTCGCGCCAAAATAAATACCGCTTAATGTTGTGGGGCTGGTTGTCTTATTAGAGTTGCAAATGTTAAGTAAATTAATTCTACATTTAGGGCCTAAAATAGTGCTGTATTTTAAACAATAAGTCTTGCCAATACCAATTACGTCTTTACCAATAGGTTAAGAAACAGTGAAACAATGGAGGCGAAGAGTGAAATAAACGGGAAGTAAATGATTCGTTGGTGCTAATGTGAAGTTAGGATGAAAAATAGTTGAAATTCATTAAAGTGACATATCTTGTCAGATTATTTTTTGGCTGCGACAAAAAACAGCAATTTTTCGACGGATAAACTTTGATTGCAGGTCCCTAGTAATGAAAAAGTTCATAAATATTGTTCCTATATGCAGTAAAATACTTCCTCTAACTCGTGTAATCAGTATCTACTTTTAGAGAGTACTTGATACCGAAAAATTACGGCAAAACGTCGGCGCGTTTGTCTGGCTGGAAACAACACTATTTACGGCTAAACAGCAAACGGGACTTTCACCAAAACAGTGCAGCGTCCGCCACTGAAACACAGCGGCAGCGTGGTGCACAGCGGGTTTCGTGGACACTTGCAGCGAACACGTGTTGAATGCATCACAAAAGAGTGAATGCAAGAAGCGGGGGCGAAACCTCAGGGTGCAGGTCCGTAGGGATGGTGTCCGACTTGCGACAGTTGCATCAAAGTCCGAGCAGTCGCACCCGGGGGATGGTGACGCGGACATAGCGAGGCGATGAAGGCGGGTAGGATCTGGAAAGGGCCAGCATTGTTCCTCAAACTTTTGTCGCGAGACCTTCGCTAGACGCCAGTGTGCGTGGGAGGCCGCAAGTTCACGGGTATGAGCGCCAGGCGCATGTGACAATGCGTTGGTAGTTAGCGGATGTTAACAAGGAGCAAACGCTCCTGTAGTAATTGGTAATTGGCACATGTACATATATGTGAATAAACCAAAGCCATCTTGTCTGTGATTTATCGAACCCACGATGTTACTGATATTCGCCGATCGGACTGACTGATGTCGCGGCCCTTTGAATTTGAAACGGATTTTTTCGATTGTGGGGAATACTTTACTTGTAGCTTCAATATCTTCAAAATTTTCTCAAAAGTGGCTAAAAAATTTATCTTTAATTTTTTTCCTCAGATAGGTCAAAAGAGCTTAAAGAAATGGAGTACGTCCCAGTTTCGTTGGACTCACTGAATTTTCGAATTTTGCAAAAGATAAAAAAAATTCGGCGTTTTCCTACAATTACAATATTGAAGTGAGATTGTTTGCTTATTATGGAAGAGAAACGTAATGAAATCAGTTCATCAAAACAGATCTTGAAATAAGATCAAGTACAATTTTTTGAAAATGTACGTAGTGTGTGATTTCGAAAATGTATGAAACATAAGCAATTTTTAAACAATTATTTTCTTAAATACGGCTCCAAATTATTTCTTTAAACTTTTTCATCCTATGTAGCAAAGAACTGTAAAGAAAATGTTGCCAGATCCATTTTCGGAGAACTCTCTGTATTTCCGATAATGTCAATAAAAAGCATTGCAAAATTACAATATTGATAAGAATGAAAAGAGATCATGGAGGGACATATTTAAAAAATATGACCAGTTTAGCGTAACTTTTGCAAATTCTTGGAAATTCCACATTCGCATTTCCCTCTCTGTTTTGACGAGCTGTCAATTTTCAATCGTTGAAAGGCAATAGCAATTTGATATCCTTAGATTTTTCTTTGTTGGTTGGTTGACGTGGAAAGATAAGGAGGCTTTATTTCTTTAAACTAATTATTACAATGTCTCTACTTTCAACAAAATGGTACATTCAACTATGTTATAATCAGGAAGAATATAATATACATACACAGAAGAATGTCTAAAATAAATTAAGGTTCTTAAGATGGACATTACATAACAATACCATAGTCACGTATAGAGTTTGAATATATTTCACACACCTCACAAGTGAGACTATGCTCAAATGTATTTGCTTTAAAAAAATAATTTCGTACAAACGTTTCTATTAAGTCCCATCTATAATATTTCAATGATAAATGGCGATAGATTGATAACTTTATTTTTATGCTTACATAAGGAGATATTGAATGGCGTCATTTCGGGATGTTTAATTCATTCACTTCTTTTACTTTAAAAAGGTTTGATATCTGATTATTGTACGTATTCAAGAACTGGAAGCTCACTTCGATGGAATCAAGGCAACCTCTTATGAAATTATCCTCCCGTGTCTGTATAAACTGCAATATTTGGGATTTATTAATGTTGTTTTCTTTTATAGAAGTAAAAAATTACTACTGTTCCTAGCTAATGAAATAATTGCATATATATTGCCATGTGCTTGCCGGCGACTACCACCTCTTACCTCCGATTTGTGGCTGCCCGGCTGCTCTCGGAGATGGGTCGTTGCTTTTCACACCTGAAATTCTGACGGGCCAAGAGGACGCATGCATGACGGAACTTTTGGTCTGTCGACCAGTAGAAGAGTTGCTGGATTTACATATCATTTAATTATTATTTAGGCCAAGTTATTCATTACATTGAATTATTATATAATTATGGCATCAATATCGCCATAATGATTACCCAGCGACGACACTCTATTAATAATTACGCCATCCGGCCTTCTCACCAATCTCTTGCGTGTTGCGCTGACGCTGAGACGATGGCGTCCTTATTGATGTCGCACAGTCTGGCCCGACCATGCACGGGCGCACCAGTGGAGGCGCGGAGTCCAGCGTCGGTTTCCGGTCTTGGGGTCTATCCCCACCCAAACATTCGAGGGCACCCACGTGACCCTCGGCGTCCAATCTCTCCTCGGAACGCCCGAAGACATTCCCCTTCCGCCAGGGTCCTGGCGCGTGTCGACTCGCTGATTAGTCAGTGATGATGGCATAAACCGCCCACGCTTTAGGGATGTTTGGGTACGGGGTGGCCCTTCGCCAGACAAAGAAAGTCGAGAGGCTATTGAACTACAAGGCCCTTCCGCTTTCCCGAGGAAGTGAAAGATCTGTTTTTTACACATGTTTTTAGTTCTAAAGAATTCCTTCCCATCTCGCACTAGCTTTGTCTAATTTAGGGGATGAATTGAATATAATTCCTCCCATTGAATATAACTTCTTTATATAGCTCTTCCTTGACCGTCCCACGGTACGTATCGCGCAAGCCTTGCCACCCGGAGTGTGAGGCCTCGATGTTTCCGGAACAAACACCAATAAGAACCCTTCTCTCTCCCCCGTTGTTAGTGGAGCGCAATCCCCCTCATTGACAAGTTTTCTATTGACAAGACGTTTATTGTCACTCCCCAACCCTTCGACTGTCTATTATCGCCAAAATCCCTTTTCCGACCCCGGCCGCCCGCGCAGTGCGAGTCGTGCCACACGCGTCAAGTCGCTTTATAATGTAACGGAATTCTTCCTCTCCCCCTCTGAGAGCATTGCACTGTGTCTACGTTCGGGGCCACTCCGCGGCCGCGACCACCCACATGTGCTGTTACAATATATATACATATACATATATCTATACATATATATACATATATATACATATATATATACATATATATATACATATATATATACATATATATACATATATATATACATATATATACACATATATATACATATATACACATATATATACATATATACACATATATATACATATATACACATATATATACATATATACACATATATATACATATATACACATATATATACATATATATACATATATATACATATGTATAGTAACATATATACATATTTGTGTATGTTTTTTCAAGTGACGACTGTAGTGTTAGTAGGGCAGAAATTACCATTACTCTTATAATATTACAAAATCGTTCGCAACATGTGAGAAAGTATGTGCTGATGTAGCACCTTTAGTTTTTGAGATGTAATGTACGTCATATTTTGTATTTCTTTAGAACTGATAAATACGTCAATTTTTTGTTTTATTTTTTATTAGTCCAAATAGTTCTTTAGGTAGTTTGCGAGATCAATTGGTGGTGGATGTTTCAAGAGCAGAAAATCCTTTGTGAGCAATGACACGCTTGTGGCATGTAAAAGAGTCTGTGGAAAGTAAATCCTCCGGCAATTACCGTTCTAATCTCAGTTCTATTACCATTCTAATTACTTTAGGTCTTACTAATTACTAAGGTCTTAAATTCCTTCAAATCATACAAATAATCACTAGAAATGACTTAGAAATCTGATATGACCGTTATTCTAGTGACAGTACTCCGCCGGCGAACATTAAAAGAAAACCCAACACTAACATTTCATTTCACGTGAGCAACTCACTGGTAAATTTTCCATTGTTAGTTGTGTTCCATTGTTAGTATGTGTTTTTAAGATGGACTCTCCGATATGATAAGCTTCTTATTCGCCTCCGCTATATGGGATTGGGCAACCTATACATAAAATAATGTTTTCGTGCGGTTATCACAGACACACCCTCAATTCATATGAGCGATTTCTAATTCTAACAGAAAAATTCTCTTATCTTTCGCCTGTGAAAACACTGCCAACTCGTGTCTTCAATTAAACACAAGGGCAAATGCAATGTCGAGCTTCTCTTCAAATACCTCTCGTCATGCAGAAGGTTGTCATCAATTAAAAATCTTGGTGACTGCTCCTAAATGTTTGGAACTACAGTAAATAAATGTTTGGGTGTGCCGAAAATAGTTTGCTATTGCAATGTTATGAGACTGTGGTTACTGACTGCCTCACTCCTGAGGGAAGATGTTGTGAAACAAATAGACGCAATCCCCCTTTTAGGAAGTGCGTCAAAGAAGCACCCAGAAAATATTGATGAGGAGGAACCGAGAGGCTATTATAAATTACTATAAAAAATATGGTTATCCTTAAACAAAGTGAAGAAATTAGCATTTGAAGGATTGTTTTCTCATTCATTTTTTTAGAGAATGCCCAGCAGAAGAAACGTGGTGGATTCACCCATTGAACAAGTATCTTAAATTGTCATTCGCAACATGGTCGTATGCTTCCTAAGCAAATTATATTATTAAACTTAATTATTATTAAAGATAATAATTATTTTAGCTGTATTTAGAGGCCAGATTTGTGAATCAAGGGCTGTTAACACAGTACACGATTCGTTCAATTCCATTTAAATGAAATCAAAATAACAGGGGTTTGGAAATTACAACTACGATCAGAACGAATATTTGTACAAGAATAACTTGTCTGCCCTTACATGCCGTTAATATCATTCATTATAGCAACCGAGGCGGCGTATATTTCTCAAAGAAAACGCGCCTCGTTCGTCCCACTCGTAGCCGTACACGTCCTACCAAATTTCACCGGTCGAGTGCGCCTGGGAGTCGCTGTGAATCACACCTCTCAACTCGGCCGTTCAGCCGTGAAGCGATGTTCAAATAGTACGACCAATAGAAACGAATTAACGGATTTTGTGTTGATTCGGTGCGAGGCTGTCTCCGGTGTTTGCCGTCGGAGAGACCGGGGCCCCGGAGAGCGCGGTCACGCGGAAGAGGCACAGAGGAGGGGCGCTTCCATTGACCGGCCTCTCCCACGTGGAAGGGACGTCCCCACAGCCACAGGGCGAACATTCCACGCAGGAACCGCCTCGTTGGATGAACGCCTCTTTACCTTCCCTCGGGTTCTCATAACCTCCTCCTCTTGATTCTGCTTCTTCTTTTCCTCCGTTTGTTTCTTTCTTCTTCTTTTTTCTTCTTCTCCTCTTCTCCTCCACCTCTGTTTTTTTCTTCGCTTCTACTTCTTTCCTCTTCTTCTACTTTTTTCCTCTTCTTCTACTTCTTTCCGCCTCTTCTACTTCTTTCCTTCCCATCTTCCTTTTTCCTCCTCTTTTTCTTCTACTCCTTATCCTTGCCATTTCCTTCTACTTCTCCTCCTCCTCTGCTTCTTCTTCGTCCCCACTTACTTCTGCTTCGTCTCCTCTTACTTCTCTTGTTTCTTCTTCTCACCTTACTTCTTGTTCTTCTCCTCTTCTTGCTTTTTCTCTCCTTCTCGTGCTTTTTCTTCTCCTCTTTCACTTTTCTTCTCTTGGAGCTCATCCTCCTGTTTCTGCTTCTCCTTCCTTTGCTTCTCCTTCTTCAATCTTTGGAATTGTTCTCTACCGATCTTCCTTTCATTGGCTGACTGAACCATAGAGAAATTATCTTCCTTGCTCTATGATTAAACTCTCTCTTTCCTCGTGGGGAGCATTCACTGGTGCTAAAATTCTTGACACATTCACCTTGTTCTTGTATTAACTACAACTATTCTTTACGTTCTACGACTTATTCATTAGTAACATTAATTTTATAAATGTATATTTTGTATTGTAACGTACTTCGATTTTAACATTATTATTTTTATCTTAATCTTTTCAAATCTTATCCGATTATCGAATTCAGTAGTGGATTCTGACACACAATATTAATCATCTTACCTGTTGCATGGGAACGTGTAATTCTATTCAAATCACGATTACTGGAACTTCTCTGGAGTTACTATTGAACTGATGGCAACTACAATGAATTATCAGCCATTTCTCTTTTTTTAAAACAATCACATTTAACATTTATTATTATAATTTTAAACAATATTCGATATCTTCTGAATTAAATGATTGAACTTTTCTCTGAATACATGAATGAACCGTACGGTCTTTTTCAAATAATATTCGTAAGCTTACGATTACTTCTTGAATAATTTTCTTCTGAAATGGTTCCCACGTCCGGTCCTGTCTGGTTGATGTCTTCTGTGCCTGTTTTTGTATTATTGTCCGAATAAATTCCGAATACCCCCCCCCCGGAATGTCTCTGATTATTTGATTTTTTACTAATTTAATATATTATATCGCGACGCGACTGACTCTTGCTAGGTTTCGGATGAACCTCTGCTCGCGACTAACTATTTCAGTCCACTTATTACTACATTTCTACCCAGCTAGGGAGCTATCCTAATATAAACACTTCGGAAAATACGAAGTCTATTTAAATTAAATGAATTTTTGCATTAACATGTGCAACACAAAAATCACAATTATAATTTACGATTGATAATGCTTTTGAACTTTTATTCTACACTATGGCGATCTATAAGAATTAACCATGAACTATGCGCCTCAATATCTTTTACCAAATAACTCGCATTACAATGAAAACTAACATTGACACATACCACTTATCATTTGATATTCACAGCTCCACTGCTTTTATGGGAGTGAGAATATTTCACTTTTTGTATAACCAAGACTCCCTACTTCACATTTATAGCATCTCATGACGACTGGGCAGTGACGAAACGTCATATTATCGCGCTTGACATGGAACATGGAATCTCTGTATTTATTGGCTCTTTGCCTTAACAACGCCTATTCTTTGGCTCCGAAACGTCCCGAATACGTATGATCTCCTCATAATGGCAGGCTAGATACGATTATTTTCATGCCAAATACCGTGGGGTCTTTTGGTGTATCACAATATTTGCCGTAGCAATGTACTCTTGACTAAATGCCAAATTTAATTAATCGTTTGACAATTAATCTTATAATCAATAATTATTAGTATAGTATCTATTATCTATTAGTACAAAATCTATCTATTACCTATATAATCTATTATTATTAGTATAGTACTGAAATATATTTGAAACACTTCTTGATGATGTCAAATTTGGACAAAAACTCTCTGAATTGTTTAATATCACTGGGAGCACACACTAAGCCAAAATAAAAAACTCCTCAGAAATGGAGCCCAACAATCCAATGAATTTTTTAGTATCTAGTGATGTAAACAATATTGCTACACATGCCATTTCTTTAACTCCTAAGAATCCACAATTTTAAGATATACATATGTGTTGGAGTAAATTCAGTTTTCTTACCTCGTTTCCAAGGATTACCTATTGTTTAATTAATCTATTAATTCGTTGTCTTTGCATCTGAGACATTTTTACATTTATAAATGTTAACCGTTCTCAATATTTAATTATTATGTTGGTTTCCATTTCATGAGAAAGGTTGTCATACCGGTAATTATGTATTCTCTATCAATATAAGCACATCAATTGAATGATTACCGAACTCCCATGTACCGAATTTTCATATTCCGAACTACACTTTTTGTCGAATTGTTTAACTTTGAATTGGAAAAGGGTAAGGGAAAGTTAAGCTTCTTAAATCAAGTAAAGCCTTAATTGCCATTTCTTAAGTAGTTATGTTTCAGTATTTAGGTCAATCTTTAGTAGAAATCTCGTTAGTAAGTTATTTGGGAAGGAGAGCAACATACCATGCATGCATTTGTCTGTCCTATTTCTCAAATGGTACCAGTCTAATTTATAGGAGAAACATGATCACGTATGAAACACACAAAAAGGTTTACTCGTAGTATCAAATGCACCGTCATACGAGTATATTGGATTCTCCTTTACAGTCACCTTCATTCTTTTAATTTGAAACGAAATGGTTGAAAGCATACACAAATTGGGATATTTATGTAAACGAAACAATGCCCGAAGTAGACCTTCCACAACGCCAAGAATCATCAAACGAAATTTGGCACTCATGAAGGTTGCTTCTTTAAATAGCTACACAGCGCGTAAATCCAAATGTCATAAAATGACGCGAATTTGGCAAAGCTCTCCACATCCCGCTGAGGAGGCGGGGCCAAATGGAGCATTTGGCTCATACTCCAGATTGCGAGAGCTTGAAGGTTATAAAAATTCATAATGTTTAATTTCATTACTCTTAATTTTCTGTGAAGAGAATGCAACCGTCATTTCAAAACAGCAACAAAGTAAAACAAATCCCAAATCCCCCCCCAAAAAATGCAGATGTGAACAGATTTTTTTCGAATTTCAAGAATTAAAATATTATTTATTGCATCAAACATGAGTCACGAAAATCGAATACCACAGACTTTTGGAAACATGAAAAGTAAAATGTGTAGTACCTACGGTAAACACAATATATCTTTTAGTAAGATTCGAGGTTTTTTATCGTAAGACGTGTACATAATGTATCCATAAAACGATATCGTCCCTGTGTTATGATCAAGATTAAAATTACAATCATGAATAATATTTATTAATTTCATCTCAATAATAAAAAATTTATTAATTAAATCTTTTTGAGGGTGCTTTATTAATGGCATTTTAAATTTCTAATCATCTAAAGACGTACTCACTATAAATAATGCTGAGGCCAACCTGTCGGACAAACTCGAAAACCAGCGAAACGCAACGTGTGCCAATCCCTATAGAACAAACGAATTTGTCGAAGTCACAACATCACTTCTCAGTCGTTTCTCGGCCTGTTTCCTTACATAATATACCAGGAACAACAAATTTAGACGTTTCTCTGTCTTTTCGAGGTCTCGACACTACTACCCACTATCGCGACGCCTTACATCTTCCGCTTCAGTTCGCAATTGTCACTCATTTCGCGTCTGTGTATTGGGAGGAGAATATGCAGTCGTTATCACGGAGAAGTGATCAGAGAAGGGAAAAAACCCTCCTACAAGTAAATTCTCTCCACTCAGGCAAGGCGTTGGGTTTTACGGTGCGGTCATACCGCAGTCGAAGTACCGGTCGCTCGCTTCCTGACGACTGCCAGCGAAATCGCCCCCCTTACTTCATCGGAAAAGCATCCAATGTTGCATCCGTGAAATTGTCCGACTATTTCCATAATTCTGCACCACATTGTTTGAAGCACGCTCAAAACCATCTGTATGCATATGTCTATATGTATTGCAGATAATCTTGTTACAATATTGCAGATGGCCTTGACTCTCCAGATGGTTTTGGGCGAATGGAACCGTCAAAACCAAACAAAACAAATCTTCGTCCGACAATCGATGCTTCCGGAATATGCTCATTTCCATTTACTAATACGTGTTTGAACGAATCGGACGCAAAAGTCCAATCTGGGCCAACCATATTTCGGCCCGAATAATCGGTTCCATTGTGACCACCGCCTTAGACTATGGTGATAAGGCAGTCGAAATATCGGTCGCTCATTACCGAATGACTGCAGGCAAAATCGTCCCACTTATTTTAAAACTTCCCAAAATCGTCCCACTTATTCGAAAACCATCCGAATGTTTACTCGAAATCGTCCGAATATTTCCATGATTCTGCAGTTCATTGTTTGCAACATTTGCAAGAAGCACGCTCAAGATCATCAACATGTTTTGCAGATGGACCGACGAATACCAAGACTACATGTAGACCCATCTACATTGTAGTCTTGGAATTACAGTTGGCCTTGACTCTCCAACTGATTCGGGCAAATGGAACCGACAAAACCAAATAACACAGATCTTCGCCCGACAGCCGTTGTTTCCGGACGCCGTGGAAAGAGGTCGTTAGGTTTCACTATGCAAATTTCCAGTTACGTGTTTGAACGAATCGGGCATATCGGGCGCTAACGTCCGACCGAAATTTCGGTCGAAAGCGGCTCCACTGTGACCGCCGCTTTATGTAGTGTTGACGGTGCAACCGAATTTGACCGAAATTTGCCAAAATTTCGGTCGACCAATTCGCCCGACGTTCCTCATTCGTTCGAACAGAAATGGTCATAGTCTATTAGAACGACATTTTCCGGCGGCGTCCGAAACCATCGGCTGTCGGACGAAGGTCGGCTTTGTTTGGTTTCGTCCGTCAGCGATCCGCCGACCAAAATTTCGGTCAAACTCGGCTCTACTGTGACCGCCGCCTTGGCCCACCAAGTTCGCTGAAAGAGGCCAGTGTGCGGCTGGGCGAGGGACGGGGCAGCGGGCGGTGGCGGCGCCGCCGCGGCGGAGGCCGGCGCCGCCGCCGCCGCCCCGCGTGGGCGTCGCGACGCCGTGCCGCGTTTCGGGGTCCGCCCGACGCCGTCGCCGCCGCCGCCGCCGCGCCCGCGGGGGGCCCCGTGCAGGGAAATACGAACGAGCGGGGCGCACCTCGCGATTCCATCGACAGCGAAAAATTAATGGCCCGCGAGAACGAGCTACGCACAGTGGGTGCTAACTGTCGAAGTGCGAAATGGCAATATTCCTTTGCACTTGTAAGCAACGAGCATAATACACGCTTTACAGCTCGTACGGTATGTCAGAGATGCCACGAGAATAATGGCTATTAGCTCGTATCAGTATGTAATGTGACATGTCCTACAACTTATAGAGCATGCCTCAAATGCCACACCAAAATCCTTAATTAACTCGTAGTGCATGTCATCGATGCTTACATATTTTCCTGGTATGTAAAATAATGTGTTTATTGTTGAATAGATGCGGGCTACTATTCTATTGTTAAACAATGTTAACGCAATAATGTGTGAACAATCTGAAACGAGGGAATGCCGAGTATCCGCTTTGAGCTGCGCCGACATTTTCCATTGTCATCTCAGAGATCCCTTAAGAGTTGTAGAACCGCGCAGTGCTCAGAAACCTCTGACCGCAGAGTGCATTCATGGGTGGCATGTCACACATGCAATACGAGTGCAGAGGGATGCGCACCGACTAATTGACGACTGTTGTTCCCGGGCGCGTCAACAGCTGGATATTTGTCCCGTTATAGTGCATGTTTTATACTGGAAGGTGATAACGATTCCTTTCCCGACGGATGGTGAGATCCGGCGCCGACCTTCATGTCCGCATGCTGGACATCCCCTTTGTAAGTACCTACACCCAGCCGGCACGAGTTGCAAGCTACCGACGAGTCTCCTGACGTTTGTAGTAGTGTAGTGCTTGTGTGTGTCTGTGTGTGTGTGTGTGTAAGGGGAGGATCACAAAGAGGTCGGAAAGTTCGCGCGTGATCCTTGGCCGTTTGTTAGGATACTGCGCCAGCATTCACCTGGTATTGATCTGAGAAACCACGGAAATCTACCGAACAGAACAACCGGCCACTAGAATTCTCCTCCACACAGCGACTGATTGCGATCTAGCTGTCTATAGTGTGATTTTAGCTGCTCCTCAAACCCCTAAGGCCACGATGGAATATCACCCGGCATTTAGCGTCTTTCTCGCACGTCATACGAGTGCAGAGGGATGCTAGATGTCTCATGATCGCGTACACTGCTTGAAATGGTCGCGATCATGCGATCTCTAGCGGCACGACTGAGAAAGAAGCAAAATACCGTGACATATTCGATCGTGAAGGCGGGCCTTGAGAGGCAAGGTTATAATAATCGCACTGTAGCAAGTGTTGAAAATTCGCCACCGTCGGGACTCGAACTCTGGAACCCTCCAGCCAGAGTCGCTGCTTAATCACACAAATGCTGTGAGAGCTTTTCCTGTTCTATCAACCTCTTCCTCCCTCGCTTTCACTCCTGCCTCTGACGTGAGAAACCCTTCATCTTTTTTATTATTATAATTCTCCTTGATCGGCAGTTGTTGCCTTACAAAGGTTTTTAACAATATTTACAATAAACTTTTACATAATTTTTCGAGGGTCTTCCAAGGTGGGACCTCTTGTTAATTGATAGTTAATTTAACACTGAAAATAAAAAAACAGTAAATGTACAAAACAATGAATATTTACAGCAAAGAGTTTCTATTCTGTCTTAATGTGGGAAGAAATGGTCTGTAGTAAGAATTAGACTATTACGATTGCAAATTATGGAGGATGAAGGAGATCTTTGCTATGTCGGGTCTTAATTCTGGGAAAAGGATTTGAAGTTTTGCCAAGCTTATAAATTGTTGTAGCGGGACAGGAGGGTAAGGATAAATTGAATCTTAAGGATAATTTGGAAATCCATTTCTTTAAGGGAGAAACCCTTCATCTAAATTGCGTACGTATTTCTCATTGAATGATCTCCTTTTTATCATAAAATAAATTGTAATAACAAGTGGTCACGCGGAAGAACAGTTTAAATGGCCTAAGCCTCGCCACCAATAAAGACATTTACTTATTTATTTATTTATTTTACCCAGCGGAGCATAAGAATGTTCTAGTTCGCTAACAATGTGTTGAAGCTTTATTTTCTCGATTTGGATTTCTTGATTTGAACATTTTAAAGGGGAAAATGATAAGTGATTCTCAAATAGTTGGGTTCATAATGTCACGGCAGGGCACGGACACGGAACGAGAGGAAGCAAATAACTACTTGTCCAGCAGGGACATTGACTTCTCTAGGGAGGACGATCTTCGACATCCCGCCATCAATTAATATCCAGCTTACCTTGGACGGAATTATTCTCTGAGTTAAGACAGTAGGTTATGGCATTCACCTTGTTTTTTTTCGATTTTTTTCATGGCTTTTGAAAAAAACAACGGATTTTGATGATTCCAAAATTCACCAAACGAGGGAGCGCGAGAGTATTATGGGTTTTGTAAAACATGTTTTACTTATAGACGTATCTGTTTCTACTACATAATTTCATTTGTTTATGTATTTATTTTTTGTCAATATGTTTCTCTACGTACTTATTTATTTACTGTTACGTGTGATTTTACATATCAGTGGCATCCTCCCGTCAATTTGCACCCTGTTTACGTCGGACGGAATTATTCACTAACTGCGGAAAGGAAAAACAGTTATTGTTTTCATCGTGGCTTAAACTATTTTTCCCATTTTCATAATTTTTGTAGCATTCAACGTATTTTAATGATTCCAACACCACCCAAAAGAAATAATTTCAGCGCGGTAATGATAATGGGTTCTGTAAAATCAGGTTTTACTTATCGACTTATCTGTCACATATATTGTTATTTGTTTATGTATTTATTGAATTATTTATTTATTGTTACGCGTAATTTTGTAGTCATATCGGACCAGTGTGCGACACGCCGGCGAATCTGGCGCGCCATCTTGCCTGGCGGTGCTACTCCATAAATTACTCGGGCGGCAGCGCCAAGGAAGCAGGATTCGGCTGCGGGCGGCGAGGTGTTCGCACACGAGAAGAAATGTACCGAGTGACGTCACACGACCTTTCAGGAGACTGAGATTTTTGCTTCGCACGTTTTTCAAGAGGGAAAATTGCGTCAGTTTGCGAAATGGAACTGGAGAGATGATTTAATTGCGCTAGCTACTGACCTTGAAAATATTGTAGATGGCAATGCAACTGATATATTGATGAAAATAAAATATTTTTAAACAGATCGAACGTGTAAAAATTGTGTTTGCGTGAACGGTAACTACGTTTTGTAATATTACTGATCATGTAGATTGTATTGTATATCCTTGATAGATGCCACTTTTGAATAACCAAACGATTTTCTTTATTTTAAACGTTATCATCACCAGACATTAGCGAAATAAGTCACATTCTGTTTGATGCAATGTTCTAAAGAAATAGCTTGTAAATATGCGTCAATAATGAACAATACAAATAAACAATGAATGAATTGTAACTTCTTAGACGATAAGAAGCTCTGCGTTACAATTCATTACGGTGTTCTTTATCCAATGAACGTCATTTGCAAACAATGACCGAAGAATACTATTTAACGAGCTCACGCTTTTCATTTATCTAAGCGACATTGTGTTTCTATAAGTGAATTGTTTCTTGCGTTGTATTTGAATAGTTTATAAATTCATGCACATACCATGAATCTGGATAATTCGAATCCAACTCCATGATAACTTAAAGAGATGTACGAGCGTCAATATAAAGATGTACGCATCTAATAAGACTGGGTATATTAGTAGAACTTAAAGAAGAAAGCTCCTAAAGAGATAACCTGTAGTCAGAAGGAAACAAATTTTCCTCCCAAATTTAGTTTCCTGCACACCTGGGAAAGACTTTCATTCAAATTTTGTTTACTTATACATGCGTTTGCGTTAAAAATTGTACCACGGGAACGACATCCAAGCATTTGTAACACCTGTGACTCACATTTTACTTGTTCCAGATGTGCACCATGAAGCATTCAAGAACGCAGGTAGCAACATATATGAAATGCCTGGTTGTTCAGTATTCCAGAATAAAGCTTACATATTTAAGTACGGGAATGTAGAAGAAAACCCAAAAGAGCACTCTCTTTGTTTTAATAAACTGAAGAGAAAATAATCATTACACTGCATATTAGTTGGCTATCTAAGTACAAAAATTCTATTTTTTCCTACACATTAGTTGAATTTAAAATTATCATATTTTAAAGGTGCTAATTCAGTTTCTCCTAAATCATGACATATGCGAAGAGCAAAGCTTGTTTCCACGGGTGTTTGTTTCATGCCTCGCATGGCATCTTAAATAGGGAGGCGAGAAATCCATTGCACAATGACCTAAGGTAAACAAGAGTGTGTTAAAAAAGATATGTATAGATTGCAAGATAGTACGAGTATTTGTTTTAACGAAATATGAATGTGTAACCCGATTTTCTTAAAAAAATAATTAGGCCAACATTGTTTTTGTAACATGGCAATGCCGGGATCGCTGAGACATAAATGATATTTTTTATATTACATACAGCAGCATAAACTCATTTTAATTTGAACTTGGTAACAAAATATTTTTTTAAAGTGTAATACTAAAACCAATATCTTTAAATCAAATCAAATGATTAAATCTGGGAAATGCAACTGTTCCACAGTCGCAAATGCCATAGCATGGAGGATGTAAATTTGAAGCGAATTGAATGTTAGTTAAATAAAGGACTGTCAATCTTCAGCATTTGTAAAATGTGTTATAGTAAGCAATTAACAAACTTCCAAACACTCAACTGAAATTTGGCAAGCTTTGATATCTTAAAACAAACATTAAAATTATTGAACGCATGTAAGTGGGGGCAAAGGGACGATGAAGTGAAATTGTTGGCTCGACTTTTGAATCTAACTTAAATACAAATTATAAAATCTGGCTTTATTATTTGGGAAGGGCAAATAATTAATTCACTGATATAAAATACTCGTCAACATTTGTTGAAAAGCATATACTATAAAATTTATTGGAGATCACTGCAATAATCATAACTAAACTTAACACTGTTTTTCCCCTCAGAGGCAAGCTCCAACGAAGCTCTACCCCTAGTCCCGCTTAACATTCTTTCCACTCCATACTATCCTTAACTAGAGAGTTGGGAACAAGCTTTCACCACTTCCTCACCATTTATCCTCTTTTTCTCTCTCTAGTTCGACAGATCGGGATCCTAGCAATCAACACCGACTGACGTAGTCACGGCCCTTCACATCGAGTTCGTCGGTTATCTCCTAAATGCCGCCGTTCTTTGAATCCTTAGCGGAATGATTGATGGATCAAACCGGTGGAATGCATATTGGCAGGGGAAACGAGAGTACCACCAGAAAACCTGCCGCGAACCAGTTGAAAATCTGGCATGAACTCCACCCCAAATTTCACTTGGATCGAACGCGGACACTAGCAGTGGAAAGCGAGAAGTTTGACCACTTCGCCAAGGACCACCCACTACAAAAAGCCACTCACTATTATTTGCGACAGGTGTTGACAAGTATTTATATCTGTGAATTATTTTTCCGTCCTAAACGAGACGCTTTTTAAAAAGGAAACATGTACGTGTCTTATGGGTTACCGTACAATGAAGGTGACCGTTTTAGCCGGTATCGCAGTGTGTTACATTTCTAAAACATCTTATTTTAGAAATGTCCGGGCCCCTAACTCCCAATCTATCGATACAGGCTGCTCCTAACGCGTTCGCACACGCGCGTCCGCCCTGACCATTTCTCTGGGAAATCCAGCGTGAGGAGCGACGGGAGGGTGCGGGAGGAGGAGGAGAAGAAGAAGAAGAAGAAGAGAAAAGCGGGCGGTGGGCAAACAGCAAGCGCGAGTGGTCAAACAGCGCTCGCCCACCCGCCCGCCGACCACTATTCGCAGCGCGCGCCCACTCGCCCAAACGCCCGCCCGCCCGCCTCGCAGGCCGAGCAAACACGCGCCGCCCGCGCCGCGACAATGCCGCTCCGTCCCCGTCTCGCGCGCTTGGCGAAGCCTTTGGCGTTTCCCCCGCTCAGACTCGGGAAAGGGAAACGTACAGTCTACACGTATATCTCGCATGCTTTTATGGCTCATGCAGGTTGCAATAATACAGACGAGAGTGGGTTAACTTATTGCTGGTTTATTAATAATTAAATCCGACACCGAAAAAACCTTATGTGCAATCCGTTAATTAACGAAATAAATCGACCCTACCATAGTGGTCGGAGTGATATAAATTCTACGGCTACCACACCTGTACTTAACCATCGAATGAAGCCGATCGTGTGAAACACCGCACAATTCCTACACGCCTCCTCACTCGAGTCTCACTGCCTCACGACAAATACATTGCCGGCCCTAGCCTCCGCACCCGCGGTCTGCGCCCCCACCGGGCGGCTGCCTCCGAACTGCACGACCCGACTGCCTGAAGCGAAAAGGGGCCCGGTGGAGCGTCGCAGCGCCCTACCTAAGCTCGCAGCGCCCTTTCACTCTGGGCTTTTCCACTATGTCACATCCTGTCGGCGAGCGTGTGGTCCTGAGCGTCTCTCCTACGTCAGGCGGTCGCCCTGTTGTTATTTCTAAGTTTGTGCACGACGCTACACTTTAATGTTGAGCGATTGGTGGTTCCGGGCGCGTCAACTGCTAAGGTCATTAGTCCCGTACGTGCAGTGCATGTTCTTTCATCGGGAGGTTGCGGTGATCATTTCCCGCTGCATGGTAAAATCCGGCGCCGCCTACCGTCGGCTAGCGGGGGTTTTCCCAAGCAGGTTTCTCCTATCAGCAGGGTACCGCCCCAGCGGGGTACCTCCTCAGTCGAAGTTGCCGCTGGTCTCCCGATTTGTATGGTAGTGTAGTGCATGTAAGTATGAGTGTAAGTAAGGGTGAGATAGGACAAGGAAGAGGACGGAGAGATTGTACGCGGTCCGTGGCCAGTTTTAAGGATAATGTTCTGATATTCACCTGATATTGAACGGAAAAACCTCGGAAAGAAACCGATCAGTGCAGCCAGTCGCTAGAATTCTTCTCCAGACAGCGACCGAACACCTTAAAATGAAAATTTCGTCTCCAAACATTTTTCATGTAATATTCATTCGGTGTCGCACGTCGTCGGAACGGTGTCGCACGTCATCGAAAATATGAGGAAAAATTACGTGATTTTCTATGCCATATAAATGCACAAATGTAGGCGTTTTTTAAGATTAAAGAAGGCATTTTTGATTAATTGTATTGAAACAGTGAATCTGCAATATTTCACCAAAAGCGAAGAAATGTCACCACTGTAAAATATACATTTTTTTTGAAAGAGTAACTAGTCAATAACTTTTAGAGCAGGAAAACGATGTATTATCCTTAACATGACTTCTTATTTCCGTCCAGGGCAGACCACTTCGATCGATGCGGCGGCAGTGTGACTGCCCTACGAATCGTGAGGACCCTTCCCCTAAGCTCCCCCTTCGCCCTTTGAAAAGAAGCTAATGAACACGTGCAAGGAAACGAGAGGGAGAAAGAACATCTTCCTTATTTATATCGAAGCCCTTCTTTCATAAACGAGCCCTTTGTGTGCTTGTTAAATCACAGAGCAGGATCCCCTCGCTAGCACAATGAAGAAGATGGTGCGGTGAACGTGGTCGGGATAGATGTGGTAAAATTCCTTTCACGATTTGGGGTAGCAAATGCTGAGAGAGCTTCATCACAAATATCACGTGTATACTTTTTGTATTGGTAACGGCATAAAGCAGTTGTTTTCAATACGTAAAATGTAATTCATAATATCATGTGCACGTCATGGTTCATTGCAAATCATTAAAGAAAGAATACTATTTCTGGCAGAAGCGTAGTTATTACCAAGGATATTTACAGTATCATTCCCTCAAAGATCTGTCATACGTTTTAAAGAATATTTCACCAAGAAACAAGAGCAATTGTTTCTTTTTTCCCTCTGATCATTTGAAGTCTGTTCTCTAAAGTATTATGGAATACAAAATTTTGCGAAACGTTACTGCAAATCTCTAGAACTCATCTATTTAACACTTCTGATTTTATTTTGGCTATTTCACTTTATTTTTTATATTTATTTATTTTTTTCAAAAGTGACGTAAAAAACCACTCCAAAAACTGCAATTCTTTTGCGTGATCAGTGAAATATCTCAGGTTCGAAACCTTCTTCAAAATAATCCTTGAATGTCGAAGGTCCAGAATAAATCAATGATTTTGGAGAACAAATTAAAAAATCGAAAATGAAGTCTGAGCTTTTGGAGTTGCACCGGTTGTGAATGACAGGCAATCACCGCGACTATAATTTTCGGAAACATGAATTCACTCCTTCATGGAAATAAATGCAAATACTCTCGTCTTCAGTGAGCTAAAAATTTCAATTTACTTTCTTATTCAGTGAGTTGTGTTAATTTTGATTGGTTAGTACATTAGTAGAGTTAGTGCACACACCCAAAGCGGGTTATTAAAAATTGTTAAGTGAATTTGTAGCAAGGTAAAAACGTGTAGTATATCAAGCTCAGTCAATGTATTTCCTCCTTCTCTAACTTCTCTAACTTTATTAGTTGTCTAGAGACAATTAAAATTTCGGTCTAGATTCTTGATAACCCGTTCCATCTCCGGATTTAAAATATAAACTTTCGGCTGTATATAAAATTTTAGCTACGAAGAAGCTTAAAGAATGCGTGGTTTTAGCGTCATTTCATTAAAATGTGTAATGCAACGAACAATCTACTTTGATCTGATATTAATTCATAGAGTGTAATAAAAATATGTTATCATAAGTTACATTGAATATAAGTCTATAAAATTTTCAAAATGTGTGTAATATCACATGTGATCCGAAAAAGGACTATATTTTAATTCAAGAAAATAAGGTTTTAGCTAGTTATATTGCTATGGCTAGTTTTAAGCAACTGAAAACGTGAACATTACAAACATTTGAATAAAAAGGAATAATTAAAAGCAATTCCGAAGGAAAGATGATTTTTGCATATTTTTAGAGCACATAAACTTCCTAATCTCAGGAAACCGCTTTCGAAAGCGAATATAGTAAGTTGACTTCCAAGTTTTGTTTACCTGAATAAGTGTGCACGTGTACATGAAATAATGCTGCAAAACAGAATGTTGGTATAAACGCATTTTGAATAATATAAAATCTATTCATTAAAACACAACTACCCCAGTCTTCATTTACTCGAACAAATGAAGGAGAAAGTTTCAATGTGACGCAATAGAGTGGAAGCGGTGAAACGAAAACCTTTTTGTCAGAGTTCCGTTTTCTGTCTCTCTCACCTCTTTTTCAACAAACGAAGCCCAATGGAAAGAGAAAACTCAATCTGCGACTCGCAATGTTCGGGCGTGTCGCTTGCAAAAGTAACATTTTCGTCGTAATGATCCGATTTCAGCCGTTGGAGTCGACAGCATTCGATTTCCTGTGCGAGGAATACGGGCAGATTCGGACGCACAGTGGGCTCAAGTGAGACTGAAAGTCATGAAGAGAGACCGGATTTTTATGTAATTACATATTTTTGTCTTTCTACTTTTCGTTCTCAAAACTGTTATCGTGACGAATCGTCGCCCGTCCTAACAAAATATCAAATTTTGTCGTTACATATTTTTACATATTTACATATTTAGTACTATATTACATATTTTGATATTTTCACAAAATATTTTTTTTATTTTATCAATTTTTTTCTATTTTACATATTTTTTATGAAAAGTATTTTTAAAAAATCAAATTTCTTCCTACATTCTTACTGAATACCGACGAATGGAGATGCCCTGCAATAAGACGGGGTTGGATGTTCTTACAGTCTGGCGCGCCAGCTTCAATAGTGGCAGGAAGGGCGCGTCAGCAACAGAGATCATCTTCACTATTAGGTGTGAAAAGTTTAATAGTGATAGTTTGAAGTGATAGTTTACTGGTCGTAGATATTGCCAATTTGTACGAGGGCTTCTATTGCGTCTAGTCTGGCTAAACTACTGTCCTCTATAGCAATAGATGAAGCTTTTATTACTTACTGAATGGTGCAAAATGTGCATCAACTTGTGCTCCGCAAATGATTTTTCAAACGTTTGTGTAATTTTTAAAATTTGTTTAGAAAATTTTCGATAAAATGAGCTTTGAATTAGGTAAATGTGTTTTATAACTGGTGTATTTTAATATTACATATTATATCCGATTTTAAATATTTATTACATATTCTTGCTGTTTTTACTACACATTTATGTACATATTTTGACTACTACTTATATACTTATACTACTTATATACTTTGATACTACATATTTTTCCGGTCTCTAGTCATGAAGAATACAGACTAGAAGGTTGCACTCTCGTTAAAATCCATGCGAATATTATAGAGGCACATGCGGATGTATATTTGAGTGGGATATTACTTTACAGGATTTCAATGTCTAGGCGTCAGTGTGCAAATTGAAGTTAAAATTAAATGTGCACGTTACAAATCCAGTTATTTTGATAAAGTGGAAATATTTTTCCGTTTCTCCTAAAAATTTTGTTTTACGTAAAATAAAGTATTTTGTCAAATATAAGTCCACATTCACTGAGAAATCGGCTATCAATGGATTCATCTTCTAAATTAAGAAAAGCAATGATTCTTTGCATTCTAGCTCATTCGCACATTGCTTTTTTCACACACACGTTTGCTTCTTTTTTTAGCATTTCTTTATTACTTCTTTAGTACTTGTATGGAAAAATGAAAACCAAGTGGAGCGAAGATTGGAAAATTTATAAGGCTAGTAGTATTCATAAGAAGATAAAAAACTTCTACAACCTTCAAACTTCAAAAAAATTGTGCCGCAAAGATCAAGTTACAATCACCAGAATTAGATCAGAACACACGAGGCTTACTCACCTCTACCTAATAAACCAGAATACTCCCCCAATTTGTAATATATGTAATGAACAAATAACAATAATACATATTATTCAGGAATGTCCTATGTACAATCAATCCCGCCAAACAATCTTACAGAACTTTAATTCTGATGCTTTACTTTATTCAAGCTCCCTACAAGAAAAAATTTTAAAATTTTGCAAATCAATTAATGTCGAACTGTAAAACAAACTGTAATATTGTTTTTAAGCATACGTACTGTGTAAATTATCACATGTAGTAAATATTTCCAACCCCTGGTGTAATATAAACTGTAATGTCTCACTATTCACTGAACAAAAATGTATAATTGTAAAAAAAAAAGTAACCATGCTATGTAAACTTACAGAACCTTGTAAACTTAATGTATGTACCTTATTGTAAAATTACAGAATAGTTGCTAATAACCTCGCAGTTGATGCGACTATAAATAAATAAATAAAAAAATTTATTACTTCTTTAGTTTCAACTTGTTGCATACACTAGGTGCAAGCGGTGAATTAATATCTAATGCCAAAAAAGGTGTTAGGACAGATACTTTGCAGAGAATTCAGGAAGTACCTATAATTTGGCGCAGGGTACCAATGTGACGAATTTTAACAACAAATAATTGTCATGTGTCGTTATTATCTTGGGTACAAATGACAATACATGCCGTGTCATGAACGACAAATATCCTTCTATCGTTTATTAGAAAGTGATACAGACGTTGCGAAAGCCGTCACTGGAGGCGCTAGTGTCCGTCACTCAATGTGTTCAGTCATAGAGTAAAGATGTATATACATCCTTAGTCTATGGTTCAGTGGAGCGACTCCCAGAAATACGGTAGTACCCAAAAGGTTCCGAGTTTCTAGAGCCCTCTCTCTTTCACTTCTCACTCTCCAGGATATCGCGAGGACCAAAACTTGGAGGTAATGAGTTCGCTCGAAGGCCGAAGGTTCGATTTAATTCCGATGTCCCCAAAGCTCTCGACCAACACCATTTCTTCGTGCTCATTCACTAATTTTTAAACGAAAGTATACGTTCAAATATTTACAATTTAAATTAATTTTGAAAATCAAATGTACGAAGAAAATGAAATTTTCTTGCCCTCCGCGCCTTTAGGCCCAGTGTGCGTCACGTCGCGCCGCGCCTCCCGCTGCGCCTTTGTTCGCGCTGCTAATGGGCAATTGATCCGCAAGAGCGCGCGCGCGCTCGGGCTAGTGCGCGGGCGACGAGCGGAGCGGCCGTAACAAGCGACGGAGCGACGCGACACGGGGCGCGCGCTCCTCGCGCGTCTCCGCCTCGCGAGAGACTCTACACGGAACAGCGCCCGCACGGCGCATGCGCAAGGGCTCGCACAAAGGGAGCGCGCGGAAGGACTTTTTACTTTCCCTGACACGTACGTATATACCTAGTACAAGGAAGGTTATGTAATGCTGCACGAAAAAACGGCAGATTTTCGGCGGAAAAAATTCATTATCGGGCCCTGATAATGAAAAGAGTGGATAAAACAAGTTGCTTAATTAAGAAAGAAAATCCCCTAACACGTTGTGTAGCAAGAAACCATGTTTGGTGGTCCTTGATACCGAAAAACCAATTGAAAGCAAAACGTCCGTCCGTCCGTCCGTCCGTCAGTCAGTCCGTCAGGTGTAGGTGAACCACACTAGCGCCTAATCTATGCGTACGATTTTTTTCCAAATTGAAGAGCCCCTTGTCCACCTGGCCTGAGTCAAAGCTCTGAGATTTTGAGAAACATTCATTAATTTTTGGGGGTTCTTTACATGAAGCCTCCCCCCCCCCCGCACATTTTCGACATTTTCTCAAAAATGGCTCCAAATTTTTTCTTTAATTTCTTGTAAGAATAGAGTAAAATACATTTATTTTTATTTTTTTATGATTTTTCCCATTTCTTACTCTTATCGTTATTCTATATAATTGTGCCTTTCAATGCATCAAGATATACATTTACATTTTTTAATGTAGAAACCGGTAAGGGCTATGTGAAAAATAGGTCGAACATTCACTGTAAGTGTCCGTAATTCGGCCCTAAAACTTCTACATCCTACGTCTTACTAAGCAGGCGCGGGCAAAGAATATTTTTTTCATTTATTATTATTTTTTCCTTCTTTTCCTTGTCCGTTATAATTACACCTTTCAAGGCTGATAACATCAATACAATTTTTGACTATCAAAACACACCAATAATAATAATGGAAATAAATTAATTACGTGTCTGGAAACTAAGTTTACCCTAGAAAGATCCTTCAGACTAAGAAACAAATACAATTAGGATAATTGCAGAGGATGTAGGTGTTTAGAAAATCTAAATTTAACAGGTGAAAAACAAAATACAGATTTGTTACGATTGTAGAAATGAATGACAGAACTAGATGTACGAGAAGAAGAAAACCCATAAGTTTAAAAATAAATGTATTTAGAGGTTCTCTTGATATATTTTTTTAAAGTTACCCATCTCTAATGTACCGTGGGGCTTTTAAAATTCGATGTAAGAATTTGTTTTGAATTTGCTTCGGTTGCTTTTCGGAGATTAGATTTAACATCATTTCATCATAAATTTCGAATTAAATGATAGGGGATGTAAAATGAAAGATGGTCGAATATCATAGATTTAAAAAATATTCAAGCTATATCTATTAAAAATGTATAGCTTTTATTTTTGAAAGGATACAATTTTAACATTTCAATGTGAGTGTTATAAATATCGTATTGTTATGACGCTTTCCCAAGTACATTTTGTGTGTGTTTGAAATCTGGGACAACTAACTGTTCAGGCATTGCTGATTTTTTTTTCGATTTAGTTTAATTTCAAGCAACAATTTTAGTTATTTAGTATTTTTATGCAATGTAGTATTACGTCACTACATCGTAGATACTTCATATTGAAAATAACTCATGTTGAAAGATAACAATGAAGGTGGATCAATTGGTGTTACGAGTTGGATCAATTTAAAAAATACGTTTAACAATGTTTTATCTTCAATTTTAAAATGTTTACATCTTTATTGATTTATCTATTTCTGTGTAAGCTTTGTTAGAAGGCTAAAATGAGTAAAATTATAGGTCATATGAGGAATTACCATTAACTTCACTTCGAGAGAAAGCACATCTCATTGTATTATTTTTCATTTTGACAGAAATTTAAAACTATTTATTTTTACGAATTTGTTGAACATTTATACGAATTATACGAACATTTTGTTATATTTTTGACCCTTTTATATTAACTTTATTGAATATCGAGGCTTTTATTCATCATCGAACAGCTAGAATCCAATGGATTCCCCCACATTTACAGGGTAACGGTTCTCCGGAATATTGATTAGCGAAGAAACAGACCGTGTAAGTCGTGAAAACACAGTGAGTGGACAAGGTACGTGAGAAAATAGCCGTCTCCCTCTAAGGGATCTAAAAATATAACATGATTCATAGTGTATACGACCCATGTGCATGATTCATTGTCTTCGGTTAATGGCTGTTGAAAAAATTATATACAAAAATATGTTCAAAACACACTTCTACACATGGCACTTATTTTTTTGTTCTTACGGTACAGATGTTTAAAATAATTATGAAAGATATTTATTCGTGTGATTCGTAGATCGTGTCTGCTGGAGAATTATTTGATTCGTACGGACTTGAGTATTTTTAGACTGCCCTGAACATTTTTGCAGTACCATATTTTACAAGTTGTGAAGGACTTTTATGAAGCGAGAATCTTTAATTAAATGCAACACATGTCATGTCAATGCATTTCTGTTTCTTAATAGAGATAAATAGAATATATATGCAACGAAAACGATACGTTAAACTATTAATAGTAACTATGGGGCGGATTTTAATGAAATGTCATTTTCTTCTTTTCACTTTAGAAGATGCCGTTTGGTACAGAAATTAATTTTATGTTATGTAAAAAGGAAATGAGTAATTTTTATGTACTTTTTTTTGCATTTTTCGTCGATTTCCATTATAAGTCATTTTTCCCCCTTTTCTCGTCATTTTTACTGCATTTTTCATCGATTTGAATATCATTTTAATGCTACTTGTTTCAAAAAATACTTACGAAATGCAATAAATGTTCTCTGCAGAATTCCTGAGTAGCCTTTCGTCGCTCAGAAATTGTAATGTCAGCCGTTGTATGTAACCTGAAGTTCCTGTGTCACCTAAGAGCGCGATTGGCGGTTCGGACATGTGCCATGTCTTCGGTCGGTTTAGTCATGTCTTTCCTTTCCACCATGGATTCGGTCAATTTCGGGACAAATAAAAACATAGATTTCCTGACAAAGAACAGTCCAAACCAAAAGTGTGCAAGTTGAGTGCCCTTGAACGAATAGAAGAAGCCTCATTACATCAGTGACGTATCAAAAAGTTATTCATCTGAAACGGTTTTGATCACATTATTTACTTAATTTTACTCTGCTTTTAGGGAATTTTAAAAACATTTTAAGAGCATTTGATTGATCATTTTTGGCAATGTTTTATGTCATTAAAATTCGCCCCCTGATAATAATAATAATAATAATAATAATAATAATAATAATAATTCTGAAACTGGTGTATTACTGGAAAAAAACAAACGTATACGTCCGGGTTAAAGTGTAACGCAACATGTGCTTTGCACATGTGCACAAGGTTGTGGTATCATTGAGATAAAAAAATAAATGAAACACATATAAATGATGTGGTTACGCTCTATCCAGTATTGGGAAAATTGTAGTTTGAAAGCAGGTCCTGTTTCATTTGGCGGTATCACCTTTATGCCGCAATTGCAGTTCGTTTTCAGAGAGGTAGCTTCGCGCCGTTAGCGGTGTGTTGCAGTGCTCGACATCCGCGTTGGGCCGCAAACGGCATTCGGACATTGCGACGCCACTATGGGGTAGCATCCAAAAATGCAGGACAAAATATAAAAGCCCAGATGAATTTGCACTAAATTTGGAATTATTATTTTCGCTCTTTTAACGATAACAAAATCAAATTTGGAAGAGAAAAATGGTGAAGTCAATAGGCTATGAAATTAATAAGAGAAACGTTAGTGGTTGTTTATAAGGTTACTGATTTTGAATCTGAGGACATAAATCTATAAAAATTGGGAACTCCTTATTGTCTGATCCACAACATATTAGAACTGATTTCAAACCAGACTTGCAGTCTACAGAAAACCTTCTATGAACAAAATCATTGTTCAAATCGGTGGTCTCGGCACATAACTTGATGAGCGCAACGTAGAAGTATAGGGTATTATCAACCACAGAAATTGCATTTTAAGTATCATTGTTGGAGACCTTCAAACTTTCAAAATATATTTCCTATAAAAATTTCTCAAAGTCACGATTAAGCCTTCATTAATCATTAGATTAATCATTCTGAGGCCATGATATGTCTGCAAAATGAATTTTTTAACAGAAAGAACCACGAAAACACTGCATTGTGGGTGAAAGATTGTATTTCAATCGTATTTGTCTTGTATTTCTTTTTTAAATATATTTTTGGACAGTATCGAAGACAAACTTTTTGGAATTTTTGTAATAAGAAAGTTTAAGAAGAAAAGAAAGATTTGTCTCAGAGACTGGCCAAAAAATATATTTCAGAATGACTTCGAAAATGAAAAAAAATATATTTGAACGCTTTTGACCCTGAGAAAAACAATCCGGCTACATAGCACCCGTACGCGTCGGTTGAGCGCGCGCGAAGCCCATCATGCCGCGCTGACCGCAGTGAGAGCGTTTAGCCGCGCCGGACGATGTTTTCCGATAGGCAGATACAGCGGGCGCTGGGGCGGGCGGCGGATTCCAGGCGCGGCCTTCACACCCTGCGGCGGGAGGTGGGCCGCTTTTTGTCAGCGGGGAGCGAGCGCGGGCAGGGGGAAGGGGTGCGCGCCATAAGGCACTGGGCGCGGACAAAGAACCGACAGCGGCGGCGGCGGTGGAGGTGCGGCGGCGTGCTTTGGAGGCGTCTGAGGGCGGCGGCAGCGGCGGTGGCGGCAACGGTGGTGGCGGTGGCGGCGGTGATGGCGGTGGCGGCGATAGCGGTGGCAGTGGCGGAGGCAGTGGCAGTGGCGGTGGCAGTGATGGTGGCGGCGGAGGCGATGGCGGTGGCGCTGGCGGTAGCGGCGTTGGCGGTGGCGGCGGGGACGATGGCGGCGGGGACGGTGGTGGTGGTGGCGGCGGCGACGTGAGCGGCGGCGAATGCGGAGGAGAAAGAGGAGAAAGAAGGCGGCGGCGGAGGCGGTGTGAAGGCGGCTTTTGAAGCTGTTCATCGGACACCCGCGTCGGCGACGAAGGTGTGGACGCGTACAGCCGTGTGAAGAGGGGCGGGGCGGCGCGGAGGATGACGAGGGCGGAGGCGCGGGGCACCGACACGCCGGAGTCCGCTCCCAGTACGAGCTGTCACTAAGGGAAGGATCAAGGGAAAGAATGTACTCGTGGACCGGACAACACGTTTGCGTGAGCAGAGGTGATAAGTGCTGGCGGGGGAGACGGGGCAGAAAGAACGGGAGGGGGAAGGTGGACGATGATGCGAATGGAGGCAGACGGAAGTAGTAATAGCGGTTTAGCCTGAACGGAGGAAGAGAAGCCAGAAAGGTGAGGACGGGAATTGCTGATGATGGGAGCCGATGAGGCAGATAGGAGAGAAGATCAAGGCTGCAGAAGAGAGGCAGATGGTTAAAGAGATAAAGAGGCAGAGAGGGCAGAAGTTGAGTGTCTGAACGCAGTGCGGGGAAGTTGTTGGGAGTGGCGAAATGAAGAGAGGGGTTGACGGACGATGATGCGAACAGAGGCAGACGGAAGCAGTAAAAACGGTTCAGCGTGAAGAAGAAGAAGAAGAGAAGCCGGAAAGGTGAGGACGTGAGGTGTCGATGATGGGAACCAATGAGGGAAGTGGGAGAAGAGATAAAGACTGCAGGAGGGAGGCAGCTGGGATGGAGGACTGAAGTTGAGTGTCTTACCCGGACAAGGCCTGAGGGGAAGTTGTTGGGAGTGAGATTTACAATGACGAAAAAGGAGGGAAATGAGTGCGTAGGCTTCCACGGCCGGAATCAGTAACTACTTGGCTGCCCTAGGCTCAGGAGCCAACGTTTCGTCTGCCATTCAGCTATCTTCCTCAGGGCGAAATTCTAGATTTGTGTCTCCCGGACAGCCAACTAAAAAGCCCTACTAAAAAGAGGGAAATGTAAAGGCTGGCGTGCAGTGGCAGCAACGCAAAGACGTCGCCAGGGATGTAAATGGCGATGGCAGGAGGGACAGTGGTCAAAGATGACGCTGGCAACAAGGAAAGATGAGGCGTGCACCGGGCAGCGGGCGCGGGCGTCGGGGTGGGGTGGCGGCGGCGGGGCGCGGCGTGCCGCGGGCGTGAAGCGGAGGCGGGCCGCCTGTCTTCGCAGCACGCCCCGCTATTACTCCGTCGGCCCCCTCCCTTCCCCCTCCCACGCCACTCTCGGACTCCCATCCGCGGCGCGCCGGAGGGGGCGGCGGGAGCGGCGGCGGGGGCGGCGGCGGGGGCGGCGGAGGCGGTGGCGGCGGCGGAGGCGGTGGCGGCGGCGGCGGTGGCGGCGGCGGGGGCGGCGGAGGCGGGGGCGGCGGCGGCGGGGGCGGCGGCGGCAGCGGCGGCGACGACGGTGGCAGTGGCGGCGGCGGAGGCGGCGGCGGCGGCGGCGGCGACGGCGGCGGTGGCGGTGGCGGTGGCGGCGGCGGCGGCGGCGGCGGCGGCGGCTGCACCCAGTGCCCTATCGACACCGGCAATCATTCGGCAGGAGGGGGCGGCGCGGCGAGGAACCCGTGTTTAAAGCCACTTATGAGCTTCATATGGCCGCATGAATCGAAAGAGGAGGGGCCTGCGGTGACAGTTCCTCGCGATGCGAATGCCAGAAATCGTTTCGTTGTTGCGGTCGGGCGGGGCAGAATACTTCTGATATTGCTGGATAATAAAATAACAATAGGACAGGCGATTGTCTCTGAATGTCTTTGTGTAATAACCCGGGGCTTGTGGAATGACGAAAATTATTTGATAGTTGGAAAATTACCAACGGTCGTAATCTCTTAAATAAGTGGTTGTTACGTGGTGGATAATGTTCTTATATCTCTTCGGAGGTATCTGCAATGATTTGAGATACAATCGAGTAATTATGTTTTTATAAAATGTTTTTTTACTGCATTGCGGATTTTGTAATTGGAATACATCTAAAAGGAAATTGTATAAAATCATAGATAAAATTCAACAATCTGAGAAGCAAGAAATACAGTCGGAAATAACCACAAGAAGCATTACAAAGAATTTAATAGTAAAATATTGAATTGCAATTAATTTTGAAAACAAAGGAAATATTCTCAATGCATTGGTTTTAGAAAAATTGCAATATTTGGATTGACGGGAGAAGTTATCTATTGTCCATTTCCAATATTTGTTGTTTATAAATGTATACTACACACATTTTGTATATGTTGATAACTAAGAAATGTTTTAGATACATCATTTCAGAGTCAGAATTTCGGAATCAATCTGTTATCATGGCGCTTTTCATTTGATTTGAAATTGTTAAAATGAAATTTCATTGCTCATTATCGAGTAGTTTGTAAAATCTAACAGAAACTTTTAGTCAATAATTTTTCTCAATTATTATTGTTCAAGTATTCTAACCTTTTTTTATAAAACATACACATTATCTGTATGTTTTTGTGTGTTTTTGAAGAAAATCGTAAGAACATTTCTTCAATAGTGAGACATGATGAGACAAAATTCTTAACATTTTTCTTATGTCCTCAGAAACAATGTTTCTCTGAGATCCTTGCTGATTTCCGGGTTGTCATAATTTCCAGTTCTTACGTATTTTGAATGGTTATACGCTTTCTTACACTAACTTCATCGCTGCTAAATATACATCGAAAACGAGAAGAAATTATGGGTTATGTATTAGAAGTGTTGCACGCGGGTTTCAGGCTTTTGCGTGCAGCAAACTTTCGCCACAACTTCACTTTCAGAGAACGCCGCTACTCAACCTGGGGCGCCATACACACACATTCCCCTGGTAACAGCTTTCCCCAAACTTTCATAAGCAATATATTCCGAAGTTCATTAAACAAACGTCACATATTTCGAGGGTTAAAGGGGGTAGTAATGGGACATATATTGAAAAAAGTGTATGCAAAGGAGAGAGAATTTGCATAGTAAACTTCGCAGAACCATGAATACGAAATACAAAGAAGTGGGAAAAGGAATGAAAATCCCTATTCAGGAAGATACGTTTAGATATAGTAAAATGTGTCGCATACGGAGAGAAACTTCTGAAGTAAAAATTGTGGCATGTAGAGCTTGTCAGTGAGATTGATTCGGACTCGTTAGCCGACAGAGATTTATCTTCAAAACACCAGACAGAATCGATGCATTTGACGGCACATTGCAATGGCTGTTAAAAAGCAACGAAGATGAATCTGCATCAACACTGGCGGTCAGCACTTATTTAATCCTAGAAATCGGGCTTTGGAATTGAAATGAAATTTAGCTGCCATTCGAGCCAGAAACTTTTCTATCGTCCGAAAGGTAATTTAAGTTTAATGTCAGAATTTTACTATTTAACCATTACTTACACAAAATACTTTACTTCTACCAACATTAAATAATTTTACAATATTTTTCTCTTTCGGCAGTGCCTACTGTAAATTTCATGTTTCCAAAATTCAATGTTTACACTATAGTAAATTTCCACTGGATCCAAATACTCAACTGAATAATTTTCAAGCAGACAGCACAAACCGAAAAAAGTGATAGTACAGTTTTATTATCTATCATTGTTATGTAACTATATGCAGAAATATTCTGAAAATGTTGAATAAAAATAGAGGGAAACTGGTCTCATTCTGGTAAATTCTTAGCCTTGGTGAGGAAAGGAATGGGTCGGGGGATAATAGTGCTAATCCACATGTCTATAATAATTTTTGTCACCAAGAGGAAAAACAAAGGTTTAATAGAATGAGACGTGTCATATTTTCTATACACGTCTGGCTGTTTTTCTACATACGTTCTGTAGTTCTATGAACACTTTTGCTCAGCTTTTCGTTCATAATTTAACAGCTATCTAGTGTTGATAGCCGCATTTTCAACGAAATTTCTGGCAGAACGCGGTGCGAGATTTCAAAAAGTACTCCCTGTCGCCACTAGGAAGCGCAGAAGAGAGGCACTAATTTATAATTCCTCGTCTGAATACACTAGCCAATGAGAAATTTACCCAACCCGTATATTATGGTGGGAGCAGCCTACCTGCTGTAGGAAGGGAAAGGTGACATCCATCGATGCCACTTACTCATCGAGTGAAGGTAGATCACTCGTATCACCTAATCTATTAGGAAATAGGTAGATTGGTGTTAGTAATGTTTGTTTTTAGGAGACATTCTAAGACCTTTGGTTTGGATTTATGAAATGAGAGTTAGCACTTTCGTCTCTCGACCCCCTTCAATTAGTTTAGGGGGATCAGGGGGATTTAGGTAGCAGTTCGGGGAGTAAGGATCAAATCCCACTAGCGGCCTCTCACCCCCTGTTCCTGCCATCGATCGCCCTTTCGAGCACCTACGCCTCCTCCATTCACCTCACGAACGTGGTCCCTAACAAGCGCCGTGGGCGTCATTGGGAACCTGTTGTGGTCTAGGTTAACCTATTGGCCGAACTGCTCAGTAATTAATTAACCTATTGGCAAGCTTGCTTCGTCTGTTGTGGTACAGCTTAATCCATAATCCTCAATCCGATGAACATGGTATGTTGGCTTCTGAGAAGAGAACAAAGCTTAGCAAGATATAGTTAAATATTGGCGCAAATTCGCTCATTACTGATTATTAATAAAGGATCGAGGAGGTGTCAACTACAAAGTATATTACAAATATAAATTTAATATAAAGAATATACAGCCATACACGTGTTTCGGGACTAATTTATTCCATCGCAATGGCTCTACAAGATGAAAATAAGTGGACAAATATAATTAACATATGAATTGATGTAAATAAGCACAGGAATACAAATGAACATGGTAAAATTAATATAAAAAGAATACATATCCAAGTATCATGGATGAAGCATGTAGGACTTAAGTCGAAGTTAGTTAAGGAAGGAAATGAAAGAGTGAGTAAGCTATTCAATTAATAATTTCATTATTTCCTTAATTAATAATCACTGTGTATTACCGCAATATCTCTGCTGTCTGTTCGAAAAACGACATTATAACTATTGAGAAATTAGTGAAGTGGAGGAAAAATAAATGTTAATTCACTTCTCTCTCTAAAAAAAATATTTTCTTTCTCAATGCATGTCTTCTCAGACATTTGCTAATTTTACGCATTTCACTATATATAAACACGAAATTACGTTATTTTTGAAGTAATGATATTCACATTTACAAACTACAGTTTAAAAGATAAGTGGGAGCGTCAAAACATCGGGTCCAAAACGAAGAAAATTTAAGAATTATACATTTTTAGATCCATGTAAATGATATTTACGTTTTCTTCATTTCATTGGCGGTGATAAGGAGGTCGTGTTTTCTAAGTCAACGGCAAGTGTCACAATTTACTTAATTATTTAAGTATTGTTACCTGATGCCATTCCAATTTAATGTGATTGAAAGTGTGGAATCGTATTTTACATCAAGAGTTGACTTTCGAATTATCAATAATTGAGATTCTACTAAACCGGCGTGTGTTCTATGTTTTTTCTATTGTTAGATGATGTTTGCTCTAATGTTTTTCATCCCAAATATCGTGTCGGATGAAATATATTACTCCATTGATGAGGCTCGAGCAAATACTGAAGTGAGTTTTACCCTCGCGGTTCTAAAACCCACCACCTCGTCATTGGCGCCATGGAAAGGGCGCAAAGAAAATGAAACTTCATGTACCTTGCCGAACATAGGTGCATACGGTGTTGCCTAAAATTCAGAGGCAATATGCGTATAATGCTGTTAAGATGGCTCCACACATTCGGGATTCGCCGAGCAGCCAGCTACTGCTCGCCCAATCCCCACCAGCTGATGTGTTTGGCTGATGTTCGCTCCCTTTCATGTGTCCAAAAGACCTACTCGCAGTGGGTAGGGAGAGCGCCGAATGTTTGTCACTCGGCAAATAGCAAGCGACCCATCCAAACTATTCAGGATTCGGCGGTTGCTTGCTGTTCGCAGAATGGCGAATGTGTGGAGCCGCCTTTATGTACAACTTCCTGTTAAGTGTTCATTGACAAAAAGTGATCAATGTCGGTCTCTCTAATTGCCCCAGAAGTTTGTAATATTTATTCGGAAACATGCTTTATCCCTTTCATACCGTATGCGCACAAATGTGCGGATTCGCTTTTCGTTGTTCTGTTTGGGGTCCCAGAGGATGATTGTTGCTTAGAGACGACGGCGCATGATTGTGCATGTTTCGCGTTACGCGCCATTGTATCTCGTAGTTGAAAACTACACAGCGTTGCGTGAATTCGTAGATGAAATACAAAGAAGAATGTGCAACATATGAAGTATCCCGGAAGGACATACTCGATCTCTTATCTTTCAGAATGGCTCTGGGAGAAGCATTTGCGTCTTCAGCTAAGAAAACTGCATTTCAAGAAGACACAGGCAGCAGTACGGGAAAGACACCTCCAAAGAAATACCGACTTGCTCCTCAAACTTCCAGACAAAAGACTTGGTGATCACTCACACTGGCCTGCGATTGATGATCTAAATTCTGCGAGACACTTCAGAATGAAAAATTGTACAAAAAGAACCAGGAAAAGATGTGCCAAATGTAATGTGTAACTGTGCCTCTCGAAAGAGAATAATTGTTTTACTGTACATCACACATAACAATAACATTAATTTCCAGTTCTGTTTCATTTCGATATATTGTAGCAACAGAATTCAATGTAGCACTGTGGCACAAATAAAGATCTACATAATTTTCTGTAATTTTGATTAATTCGTTTTATTTCTTTTATTTGAACCCACATAATAAATAGTTCATCCAATCAAATGAATATAATCAGATATTAGGTTTGCCTTCATAATATTTAATATACATTTACTTTAATTACCCCCTTTTCTCTTATTTTTTGGACAATATTTAACATTTTAACATTATGCAAAGTGCAGTTGATATTCGATTTTATATATGACTTAGAGCCTAACGTGCATAAACAAGTGGGTCCAATATTTCGGAAAGAAATACAAATATTGCAATTTGAGAATTTATTTTCTTGATTTTTTTGAAGTGTAAAAACCTATCAAGATGTAATTATGGAAGTCCAACGTACTGTCGGGTCTGAAAGGGTTATAAGGGAACAATACTGAATAAGGAAGTGCAATGTCTTCTGTCACCGTGCGTGCGCATGCGCTCAACTCAGAAAGCCGTTTCCCTCGAACAGTCCCCGAGCGCGCAGTAATTTGGCAGCGTGTATTCGCGCCGCGCAGTGCTCCCGTGGCCGAGTCGCGGGGCTTCGTCGAGGTCACGTGGGGGGGGGGGCGACGGGTCAGCGCGGGGGCGTCGGGGCAGGGCGGTCCCTCGCCGCGCGCTCCATCGCTCACGCCAACAGGTGGCGACCGACTGAGCGCAGCGGCCTCGGGCTCCCGGGGGACGGTGCACCTGCCGCCCCTGCTGCCCCCCCCCCTGGCCCGCCCTCGTCACGGGTGAATCCAGCCAATCATTGGGGGGGCGTAGATTTTTGTTATATAATGCACATATTTCTTATTAAATTGTATCTTGTTTTGTAGCGTATACGGTACTGTACAATATTTTTGTTGAAATAATGAAATACATAAATAATTATTTAAATCAATTTTCCCAAATAAAGGAAGGTAATACACGAAAACTGTAGGCCTTTGGGGGGTGGCGCATGGCCTCCATGCCTCCCCCCTTCTGCCCTTGCCTGGCCACTCCGACCGGCTGAGGCAGTTCAGAACGCAATGCCGTTGCCTGTGCAGCGTCGGTGACCGGGAGGTCCTAGGGTTCCGAGTCCCGGTGTTGGATTTTCGCCAGTAGCTAGGTAGCTGGCTAAATTAATCCACTGTTTAGAGAATAATTTTCAAGCGGCCGGCTGGTCTGATCGGAAGTTTTTCGTGGTTTTTCTGATCACTACCAGTGAATGCCAGAGCAGTACCCTAATAAACGGGCCACGGACCACGTGCAATCTTTCCTTCCTCTTCCTTCTCCTATCCTCACTCCTAACTTACTCACACTTACTTACATGCACTACACTACCACGCATGTCGGGAGCTTAGATCTTGTCCCAACTGAGTCATGCCCTTCTGGAGGAGATACCCGGAGGCGGGAAATGTTATATATATATATAAATATATATATGCCTTTATACTTGTTATATAATGACAAAACAAGACATTTGTTTATGCACTTCTGTTTATAGTTTCATTCCAAATCATTCCATTCATCAATGCATACTTTTTAACATAGAAACGCTGTCTCCCCTAACAACCTCTCCAACAATGCTGTGGAGAGGCTGCCTCTGTGGCATCCTAATGTCAACCATGACAACAAAAATAAATATTAGGACATGTATAAATGCAATATAAGAATAGGAAATCCTTCAAGCCGGCGTGGAGGTCGACACCATATCTCCAGTTCCAGCGGAAGAGAAACACCGCCACCTCCTGGTATATAACCAGCACTACACTTACGAGGCTAACGACCAAGACGTTGACGGGTTCGGAATCAATACCCCTCCAGCCACTCTCCCCTCTGGGCCGATGGGCCCCGATGGGCCGTGCCCGTCGACAGATTGGCCGGGGACGGCGCTTGCCTCCCCCGGGGCCCGAACGGCGACCGCCGTCAGAAGTCGCCTCGCCGCCTGCAGCTCTCCTCCCTCGAGGGCGCTGCCGTGGAGGGAGCCGTTTGATGCGAGGCAATCGTGGATCCGAGAAAACGGCACAGCCCAACCTACTTGACAGTACACCTCTCCATGATAATCCTCGATTCTGATTGGTAGGGTTTCGCCTCAACTTTTAATTTTATGTCCGCAATTCCATTTTCGTCTCCCTAAGGGACTTCACGAGTTTTTTATATGCAGAGAGTACCTCTTTTTATAAAACGCGGTAAGAAAAGGGGTTTCGTAGGCCTTTATCTACAGAGCAAGACTTTTTGGTCAACCTATTATATTTGGAGGTGTAGCTCTTCTAGACACCTCCACTGCGCAAAATCTCTTAATCTTGATACTATGTAAAATTAAATATTCTATTTGATAGTCTGTGAAATTTAATCACAGGGGTCTAAGAATTTCTGTTTGTTAATAAAAGCTTAGAATATTAGAATGTTTACCTATGCACTGTACCTGAACTATCTGATGTAACGCATATTTCAAGGTTCCGATATTAAGACTTTTCTCTGTTAGAACAATGGTTTACAAAGTGCGGAATGTTTGCACGAATCCAACTAGCCATCTTCAACATTTGTAGGCGTGCGCAGTAAAAAACAAAAGGGGGACACCTACATTTATGGGCTCCTCTTTCCCCAACTTGGTCTCTTTTTCTATTAAACTTTTTGTTTAGAAATGTCTAATTTTACCAGTGAATAAATTAACTATAATACAACGAAAATGAAATTATTCTACGACTGGTTTTAGGCTGAACCATTTACAGAATTGTCAGTTGGTTTAGAGAATCTCTCAACTTAGAAATGGTGAAAAATCAGGAATTAATCCCATTTATGGAATGAAAAATGTTATATTAAATAGAACTAAGAGGCCCCCTTCGAAATTTTCACGTCTCTCTATGCGCACGGCTTTATAAACATTGAATTATAATTTAAATTAATTACAATACTACTGTTTAAATTTCCTGTCTCAATTCTTTCATATTTTGTGTAAGTTTAACATTTTTTTGCCTTGATAATTTTGGCAATATGTCAGGTTTTGTTGACATTTAAAAAGGAGTAGCAATACAAATGTCCTCTTTAACATGTTTACGTAGTATTTATGTAAGTTGAAATGTGTCCCTCTCACGGCAAATTCGAAAATGATGACAAGGCATCCAAAGCTGCTCATCTTGTAAATCAAACTGTTACTAAAGACATTACTTTCTACTCGTATTTCTACCATTGACTACAGGAAAAACTTACAGGTCATAAAATCCGTAGGTTAAAAAAACATTTATTTACCCCGGAATCAATGATGAAGGAAATATGTGATTTAGTTACAGGGTACATGTCTTCCAAATGTAAGGTTGTATGCTAACAGTTTTTATTCTCGTCTGGGAGGTTTTTATTGCTGTAGCAATTTGCTATCAGAGATTTAACTATATTCATTCATTCATTCATTTATTTCAACCATGAATTTGGTTTCGCTCGTTTTAGTGTAGTAGTGTTCGGAAAGTAAAGCTGGTTGCCCATTGTTGCAAATTTCAGCCATCAGAAAGAAATTCACGTCTATGTTAAATATTTGTTTTACATATTTCACTCTCTCTCCTTGTATAGTAAGATTTCATCTTGGAAGAAATTTGATAAATAACGTTTTTTCATAATGGTATTTCACACTAGAAGGTGAATGATTGATTGTTTGATTGATTAGTGATTCCGGACGCGTCAGCCGCTAAGGTTTTAGTCATGTAAGAGTAGTGCTTGTGGTTATCGCGGGAGGTGGCGGAAATCTTTCTCAGTTAAATGGTGAGATCCGACACCGACCTACATCAGCTAACAGGGTTTTCCCACCCAGGTATCCCCCATCATCGGGGCACCGCCCCATCCGGGATAAACTGTAAGTTCCCGACCGGTCTCCCCGACATGTGTGTTAGGGTAGTGCCTGTGTGTGCGTAAGTAAGGGGTGAAGATAAGCAGTAGGAATGAAAGATAGCGCGCGATCCGTGGCCAGTTTGTTAGGGTACTGCTCCGGCATTCGCCTGGTATTGATCGAAGAAACCACAGGAAACTACCGATCAGTGCTGCCGGCTGCTAGAATTCTCCTCCAGACAGCGGCTGAATCCGACCCAGCTCTCTAACTAGCATCGGAAATCCTGCCATCGTCGGGTCTCGAACCCTGGGACCTCCCAGTCAAAAGCATTGCAGTGACTAAAATTGATGCCCAGATCCACCTACGCCGGTAGAAGAAGTTGAAGGTCCATCATGTAGTGCGCTCCAAAACGTCGAACCCTGAGTTCTCCGACCTCGGGCTAACACGAAGCGATTTCGAACTCGTCGATGGCCTTCGGTTCCGCGAGCAGCGTCCGCCTCCGTCTGCCGCCGCAGAATTTCGCAGCAGCCGCCGCCGCCGCCAGCGAGGAGATGGGCGCAAGATATTCGCCGGCGGAGTGAGTTTCACGAGCCAGTAACTTGGGTAACAATTTAACGGCGTTGCGCCCTGGGCCGCGCTCGTTTTGCTCGCTGGGCGCGCACTTTCCATCACCCGATCACCGCCCCTCGCTGCCCCCTCCCCCGCCGATGACCCAACGCTCAGAGCTAGCAACGCGATGAGACACTGGATATCCACGGTGGCAGTGTTGTCTAGATGCGACTTAGGAGAGAATATGGGGTATAGGATGGTCGAAAATTTGGGATCTGAAACATTTTCCGAATGAAATAGGTAATCTGACTTGTTTTCTAAAAAATCCTCTGGAAAGGAATAATTTTTAAAATATTGTATATTCCTGCTCACCAAATTATGGTAATTGATTATTTTAAAGCAAATGCTACATTTTGATATAATCCTCGAAAAATTAAATAAGTTTGAAATAGTGGATTATTTAACTTCATAGAATAGCAAATGCGTTAATAACTTAAATTTTTGTCTTCAACGAAGACACTTCGCGAGATCGTTTCTCTTCCGCAAGCACTTTCATTGAAATGCGGAGACTAAGGAAGTGGTCATAATTGGCAGCAACGAGAAATGTTCCCTGTTACTTGCACCATAAATCATAAGGTCTTGCGCGCTCTACTTTCCTGCTGGTGTTATACAAAGACTCCCAACTGAGCATTCGTCATTAGTCGACACAGAAGGTGCAAACTTCGATCTACGTCCTTTGATAAAATTCTGCTTAGGTAAGTTGACATTGACATTGACAACAGATTAGACTTTTATAAAAAAGCCTGGGGTTACAAATAACATATTTTCCCGGGAATCAATGACAAATTTGAATTTGCTGTTCTATAACTTCCAAACACAAGGCTGTATGCTACCAATTTTCGTTCTGGTCTGGGATGTTTTAATTGCTTTAGTCATTTGGTACCATACATTTAACTACAATCATACATGCATTTCAGCCATGAATTTTGGTTTGGTTTCTTTCACAAAAGTAGAGATTGGAAAGTAAAACTGGTTGTCCGTTCTCGCAAATTTTAGGCCTGGAAACAAATTCAAGTATATGTTAAAGATTTACGTACCATTTTTCACTCTCTCCGTATCTTCGAGATCTCATCTTGGAGGAACTTTGATAAATATCGTCCTGCGTTTACCAGAAGCGACTGCCGACTGCATTTACCAGAAAAAGAAGTTATAAATACTTCTATTGAGAAAATACAATAAACATTCTCAGAAACCTTTTATTTATGGATATATAAACAGTTATTGATTTTCAGTATCTTTTATATTTAAAAGATTCTGGAAATCAATAACTTTTTGATACAATCAAAAACACTACTCTGTTATGACATATAAACAATGTTATGGAACATTTTCTACTTCATGGACTTTTTGTTACCATTTTAGAGTTTAAGAGAAAATAATATCATCCCGTTCGTCCCCTGAAGGCAGCGTTGCTTCGCTGTACGAGATGAAAGCAGAGGACGACGCCCACGTAGATCCCGAGCAGATCTCTGCTTGTACGCACGTGCATTCCCCACACGGCGGGCCCGCTCACGCGCCGACCTCCGCCCAGCCCTGATAGGCGCGGGCTCCGTGTTGGCGTGCCCTGCCGCCCGACAAGCTGTAATTCTTGTTCTGGAAATCCGACACGCGCTTCTCCTGTTGCGGCGGTCGGCGCGGCGCGGCGCGGCGCGGTTGCGACGAGCTGGAAGCGGTGGCGGCGTTGGGTGTGGAGGCGAAGGCGAAGATCAGGATGAAGGTGAAGGTGAAGGAGGAGGGGAAACCAAGGAGGTAGAGGTGGTGGCCGTAATGGATAGGTGAAGACAGAGTTGGTTTGGAGATCGTGCCCGTTTTGGTGGAGATAGCTGTGACGAAGACGGTGGCGACGACGGTGGTAGAGGCGGTGCAGGCGGCAGAGGAGATGGCGGTGAAAGAAGCAATGGAGTTGTCGATGCGGTGGTAGATGCGATGGCGTTGGCACAATCCATGGCGGTGGCAGAGGTGAGGGGGGTAGAAATCGTGGCGGTGACACAGAAGGTGGCGTTGGCGTGGCAGAGTCCATGGCGGTGGAAGAGGCGATGGTGATGGCAGAGGCGTGGGAGGTGACGTTGAGAGAGACAATGGCGGTGGTAACGGTGGTGACGAAAGCAGAGAAGAAGGTGGAGGAAGAGGCGGTGGCGATGGCGGAGGAGGTTCAGTGTGCGGGATCGGGGGCGGTGGAGGAGGCGATGGTGAGGGCGATGACAGAAGCGGAGGCGGAGATGCTACAAGAGCAGAGAAGCGGGGATGTAGTGACACTGTGGTAGCTCTCGGTAGATGGTGGCGTGGCGTACAGAGGCAACAATGGTGATAATATGTAGTACGTGAAAGTGTTTTCAGCGTTGACTGTGGAAGGACAAATGAAGGTAAAGGCGGAGGTGGCGGGGGAAACGTTGTAGTGGAGATGACGACGGGCAGAGCATGGTCGGAGGCGAAAAGTGGTGGAGTGGCAGAGACTGCGACGGGGGTGGCAGAGGCAGAGGTGGCTATGGAGAGTCATCAGGGAGACGGTGGTGTGGCGGTCGGACGTGGATGTCATGCGAGGCGTAGGGTGTGGAGGCGGAGGGGAAAGTGAAGACGGAAACTGCGATGGCTGCCTCGGTGGGCGTGGACGCGTGTCAGGCGTCGAAGGCGGTGTCAGCTGGCGTTGCTGCCTCAGCCGCACCAGGAGGCGGTCTTTGCTTGCTCTCCTACACACGCTCTCGGATTCCATTCTGACAATTCCTTTCAAAGATGCTGAGGTTAGGAGTATTTCAGTGAGATGAGAACTTATTGAACAGAAGAATTTGGCTCGTCTTCGAAGCTTGATTTACACAACTAAAAGAAATATGCTTTGCAGAACCATGGTTGAAATTAATATATTTTAAAAATTACTACAATCGTAGAAATGTTATTTTAATACATTTTATAATAATAATAATAATAATAATAATAATAATAATAGGTTTGGAGAGTAAGAATACTTACTCTATAGATGTTTATTTTTAATTGTTTATTTAAATTTTACCATGGTAAATAATATTTACTAAATATGTTCCCGGGACACACTAATATTAATATTAATTCCGCGTCTAACTTAATTGATAAAAAATCAAATTGATAAAAAACTTTGATTCGATGTTACAGTTATTTCTATAGGTAGGATTTTGATGACCTAAAAATTGTCAGAAGTGATCAATAAGATGCTCTTAAAATGTGTTAAAGATTCCGTAAAAGTAAAGAAAAATTACGTGAAAAATTTGATCAAAACTAGTTTACATGAACAACTAAAGTGGTTGGAAATGTTACTCATGTAATCGAGGTTTCTTCCTTCCGTTTAAGTGAACTCAGCGTGCAAATTTTTGTTGGACAGTTCTTTACCAGGAAATATTAGTCTTCAGCTATCCGAAATCGGCCGAATCGACAATGGATCTGATACACGGCGTCACATGAACCTTACATTACGATTCCTATTACCTTCGTACACACAACGGCTGACTACAATTTCTGTGCGAAGAAATAGAATAGGGTACTCAGGAATTTTGTTGAGAATATTTGCTGCATCTTGTACCACATAGTATTTGAAGCAAGTGCAATTAAAATTATATTAAAATCGTGGAATGAACGAAAATGCTTTGAAAATGTCGGGAAAAGCTAAGAAAAGACTCATTTCACGAAATGGGTATTTCCATTTGTTATAATATAAAACTAACGTCTACACTAAAAGGAATTGTTCTCAAGTGAAAAGAAATGACATTTCATTAAAATCTGCTCCCTAGTTATTACATACACCATTATATGAAAGAAATAAACCGTTTTTAACATACAACACAATAAACAAACAATAACACACTCATACATCCTGCTGAACACTTTCTGGTAGATCGGTTTTGCTCATGGTTTCAGACACTGGGTAGGAATACTCGTGAATGAGACATTGCTTACAAAATCCTGCATGGTCCAAGTATCACGTTATGTTTTGTGGAAAAGTTGGGAACTTAATTACTAAATACAAAATAACATTTGCTGTACTTTCAAAATATGTTCTCCATAAATTTTTATCAAAATATTCACATTTTGAAATATATGTGTGTTATATTTGAAATATCTAATTATGAGGAATAAAATTCATTAAGAAAACAAAATTTCTAGTTTAATGGAAAATCAAAGTTTAATGAAAATCTGTGTTGGGACATTTTTATTAGCGTACATTGTTCGAATTGTACAAAACAAAGAAAGCATTTAGAGCTATTTTTGAGAATATATGGAAATGTCCTAAAGCTTGGAAGTAAAACAACTGAAATATTGTTTCCAAATTCTCAGAACCTTGAGTACAGTCATATCGATAGGGATACATCACCTTTTGAGAAAAGCATGTGAACAGTTTAGACTTATAGTTGTTCACAGACAGCAAAATCGACAATTTCGAAAGAAGAAAAAAAACCTTCTTTTGTACCAGGGAATCAGAGAACATCAAAATCCCGACATTGATTTTTCTAATTAACTTTTTCTTTACCTCTTTTCTTTACCTTTATCTCCTTTCGATATTTAAGTACCTCATCTTGGAAACAATGTGAACAAACAAAATCCGTAAACTAAATCGTAAAGAACTGTGCAATATTTGAGATGAATTGCTCCATCAATTTCGGCTGAAATCAATCGACTTCAATCAGAAAGTGCTCGAGAGAGAGGTGAAGAGCTCAGAGATTCCTAATCGAATTTACAATATCGTACTAATTAAATAGACATTTTCTACTTAAAATGGTCTCTGAATCGGAATCAATATTTCACAATTGTTGATCTCTCACGAAAGATAATGAAATGAAGAGAACATGTGTATTTTATTCATGATTCCGAAATTTCGAACCGTTTGAATCAGTTCTGAACAAATTCGGGAGCCTTTTTCTCTGAGAGACCTTAAATAAACTTCATTAAATTCAATGGAGCTCCTTCTCTGCATACGAATAACAGTAACAGCATTTGGATCTGTTCGAGGAAATTTTATGCCGAAACTCCTCGAAGATTCCAAGCCATTTGGTAGACTGGAGATAACGGAGTCAATATACTAGAAGAAAAGGAGGGAGAAGCAGGAATGCGTAGCTTTCGTAAATTTTGTAACAACGTGCGAAAAATACAAAATAGTAAAGTAATAAACTCCCATAAAAAGAATTTGAAATCCGTTTATAAATACTACAATACTTGAGTACTTAATAGAAAATAGAGGATGGATACTTAATGGATTTTATCTACCATAGTTATCTATTATAGTTACCACGAATGTACTGCATGAATAGAATTAAAACCAAAACTAACCACAATATTTTTTCCCTCTCAAGGGCCAGTTTAGACGAAGCTTTCCCCTTTATGCTTGAATAGTTATTTAGACTATTTCATTCGTGAAATTAATACCAATTGTGTTTAACTATACATAAAAAATGTTCCAATCAGGGCGGTGTACCTCAAAGAGATTATTTCTTTTTCTATCCGATTTTTCTTAACGCTTCTCCCAACTGGCCAATCATAAACTTGACCCATCTATCTTAGGAGGCAGTATACATCGATCGCTATGTCGATGTCCAATAAGCAGCGTATGTATTAGAACATAACATTTTTGACTTTAACACAGCTTTCAGTTATTTTCAATATTTGGCACGTTTTTTTAAATTTGATGGTCATAATTTCATTCGTGGAATAGTTCTTTAAATACCACTCGTGCTTTGGAAATTCTCAGATAAATCCCCCCTCGCGTGGCGAGTCGGGGATTTATCGAAAATTTCCAAATCACTCGTGGTATTACCTATGAAAAATTTTACATTTTTAGTAACAACTCTTTGGCATTTTTCTCTCTTTCCCTGAGTGAATATACATTTTCTCTACGCATTACGTGACATTATATCCCGTTCGACGACATCGTCCCTCGGAATCAATATCTGCCTGCAATCCTTTCCGCAGAGGATTCGAGAAAGAAAAAGACGCGGAATCCCCCGGGGGCTTCTCTGGCGCGAAGAGGCGCGGAGCGGCACGGCAGCTGCTCGACGCGTCCGCCCCCACCCCCTTCCTCCCCCACCCACGGCCTCCTCCTTCGCCGCCGTTCTCCTCTGCGCCTTGCAATTCCCAGGATTTCCACAGCGCGTCTTCCCCGCTCGCGCCCCGCCGGCCGCCAGGCGCGGTTGAGGAGGAGGAGGCGAGGAGGCGCCGCCCGCGAAGGTCGATTCGATTACCGCCACGATCGCCCCGGCGCGCGTCCGTAATTGCGGGCCGCCCCCTCCCCCCAGCACATAGCGCAGCACGAGCCTCGCCTTCCTCGCTCACCCCTACACGGCTCTTCTCGAGTGCTCTACGAGACGCAGCGTCCGCGTTGGTGTGCGGTCCAGCATCGCACTCCCATCCTACCCTCTCAACCTCTCCGTCCTTTCGCAGTTTTCCTACTCGACGCTACCATTCCTTCCCGTTTGTGCTCTGAATCCTCCCCTCCTCTCCTTCGCCTTCTCTCCTCCACCTCCTCTCCTTTCCCCTCTGTCTTCTCTGTTCCTCTCCTCCCTCTTCTCACGCTACTTTATCTCCACCGCTTCTTTAACGGTCCCTTTCATTATTTATCTTCCTTTTCTCCTTTTCTCTCCATTCTTCTGTTTTTCATTCCTGTCTTGCTCCTCCCTGTTTTCCTTTATTCTTTTTCTTCCCTTTTCTCTCCTCTTTTTCTTCTCTCCCCCTCTCATCTGCTTATCAGTCTTATGACTCATTACATTTTCTATTTTTATCATTATTTTCATATACACTATTTTATATTTTCCCTACATACTAGCTTTCCTCTACGCTCTTTCCCTCGCCCCTTTTCTGCACTTCCGCTCTCTCTCGTTTACTACCTCCTTTCGCAGCACTTGCGTCCTCCCCCTCCTCGACACCCTCTTATCGACGTCCTCCCGTCTAGCGCGCCTCCTTCACAGCCACCTCTCGGGGCGGCAATCTGGCACCGGGTTCCAAGAGGCCGTCGCTCTCCCCATTTACGCGCGTTCCATCCTGCTCCCTGGCATCTACCCCTTCCGCTTTCACCGGCTGACTGCGCCCGTTTCTAACGCGAGCCTCCGAGGATAAATGGGGACTGTGTCGTCGAGAGGAAGGGCCATGATAATTTTCCAAATGTTTGGGTCATGTAAACCCTCTTCCCGTGATTTCCAGGGTAACAAGGAGCAACTTATCAGCTAATTTCATTCTACAACCTGATGAGTGTAGCTTACCCTTAGATTTTTAGTGACATGACGTGTCTTTTGATTGTTCTTCACCTCACGAGTGTCACACACACACACACACACACACACACACACACACACACATATATATATATATATATATATATATATATATATATATATATATATATACTGTAAGTCATTTGGAAGCTTACATTGTGACTAAATTATTTCAACAGTTCATGGATTTCTACAACCTTCTGATATTTAAGTGATGTGGCGCCCTCTGAATTTATGTTTATATCCACTCGCTTAATTCAACGATTTTCTCGTTCTTTTTCTTTTTCCCCTCCTTGCGCCGCGCCGCCTGGGACGACCGCCTCCCCTCAGCTCCTCCGCTGCGTCGCTCCCAAGTGCATCGCCTCGTGCGTAAAGCCTCCCGACTGCGAGTAGAGGAGACTCAGGGAGCGAGCGGGTCGTAGGGAACAAGGAGGAATGCGAGCGACGCCGCTTCTGGCGCATGCAAATGCACAGAGGCTCCCGAAGAACACTCAGCGAAACGTTCAGCAGACCAAGCACCGCGAGGTACAGTTCGCTGTGTATTCTGCGAATGTTTCTAGGCACTCCTTTCGCTTTGGAACGATAACTGCATCGGTACAGATGCTAACTTTTATAATTATTAAATGAAACAAAAGTAACCTTCGAAATTTAATTTGGAATGAAAAAAAATAGAATTCACAGTAAACTCTTGTTTTTGCTCCTTTTTCTTCGGGGGGACTCATTAACCCCAATCACGCTTGGCAGAAAACAGGCACAGAAACAGGAAAACAGAAACTAGCACCTTAAGGAAATGTAGCGTATTCTGCAAGCGTGAAGTGAATTACAATTTTTTCCTGAATCCAGTATTAAAGCCACTGTAACAAACGCCATTTTGTTAGCATACGTTTGTACGTATTTCTCAATTATCTAATAATTACATATGCGTTATTCAATAAGTGCATAATTGTGAACTGGAGAAATTTATAACATACTCTATGTAATGAGTAAGTAGTTCCACACTATCAGTTCCGTAATATGCACTCAGACCAGGAGCTTCCATGAACTGAACAGTCAGTAAAATGGATAACTACCATGCAAGCATTCAGAAAAACTGGCATGAATCCATGGAATGCGATGTATCGCGAAGGCAAGATTTCAACCTGGTCAGCGATGAAACAGAGATCTTCTGAGAGCATTGAATATAAACCACACGAGTAGTCACAGGAAAAGAAAAGAACGGGAAGAACAAATAGAAGAAAAGAGAGAAACAAGCGATGAAATTACAATAAAAGAAAAAATAATAAAAGCACGAGAAGACGAAAATAGGAGGAAATTAACACATAAGAAAGAAAAACTGATCACCAAAGGGATAACAAAAGAATGGAAGAGAAAGAAGTTTTGATTGATTTCGGGTGCATCAACTGCTGAGGTCTTTATTCCTGTAAGTATAGTGCGTGTTTTTCCTCGGGAGATGGCGGTGATTTTTCCCCCGCTGGATATTGAGATCCGGTGCCTAACCACCCATCGACTTGCTGGGATTTCCCTAACCATGTATCTCTCAACAAGCGTCCCAGCCGGTGTAAAGCTCTAAGCTCCCGAGCGGGGTGGGAGCATGTGTGGGAGTGTAGTGCATGTGAGTAAGTGTGTGTAAGGTTGAGGATAGGACGACGGAAAGGAAAATTTGTGCACGGTCCGTGACCCGTTTGTTAGAGTACAGCTGCGCCATTCGCTTGGTATTTATCGTAGAAACCACGGAAAACTACCGACCAAAGCAGCCGGTCGCTGGAATCCTCCAGACAGAGGCCGAATTCGACCTAGCTACCTCGCCAGTGTCGAAAATCCTGCGAGCATCCGCGTCGGGACTCGAACACCGGACCTCCCGGTCAGAGAAGGAACAGGTGGAAGGAAAGGAAGGATCAAAAACGAAGAGAGCAAAGTAGTCGTAGCTGCAGTGAGTGCAATTATAGCGCCGGTATCGAAAAACGTAAAAAAAAAAGTATTAAAAAAAGAAACGTGCGGTGGCGACGCGAAGCCGTTAGCCTCCGGCCACCGTTTCCTTTACGAGCGCTGTAAGCAACACTGTCCCCACCCCAATCCGCCACCCTCCCGCCCCGGGCCGCCACGCCGAGCTGCCGTCATCAACGGCAACTTTTTGTTGGCTCAGCGGATCCGGCGCCCGAACACCGCTCGCGCGCGGGTGCGCAACGGGCCTGCGATGTTTGAATCGCTCGCTATATTGGGAGCGATCAAAGCCTATTTATAGCGAAGGCCGCGTGTTCTCCCAGTGCAAGCCACGCCGGCGCGGTCAAGGGTTAGGCTTATCACCGCGGAGGCATTTCCGTTCCGCGCGTACAACACTTTCCTGCTATCGCGGTTCTTTGGTTGGGTTTGTTGTAAGGCCTTTATGTTGAGTATGTATGGTATAGGTAGCAATGGTAGAATTTAGCACTTTAATTTTTTTTAAATCGAAACAATGTTATAGGAGTATGAAAATTAAGATTTAGCATTTTGTGTTATTTGTCGAGAACATTTTTATTAAGGAAGAACTCATTGAGATAAAATTATTTTGATGATTTTTAGATCTTCCTAGTAAAACCAGGAAAAAGAGAAACATTTAATATTTCGCCATTTGTGTACTTCAACAAATATAAAAGCATAAGATGTAACGCATGCACCGTAGGCAAACGGCCTTCCTCTTCTTGTCGTGAAATTCTCCGTATAGTGAACTGAGGGAGCTGTGACACCTTGAGATGTCCCTGAGCGCTCAGGCTTTCAGTATTCGTTTTTCTTATTGTTATTATTTTTTTTACTTTGTTTTGTCAGTTAAATCTGAATTACAAATTAATAAACACGGCCACTTTCAAATCGTTTCCAAACATCGATATGTTGTACATATGTCATTCCTAGTAGACAGCGAACTCAAAAGAAAGCAACAAAGGCAATTAAGCAATTACATCGCAGATTGACGACCATTTCGCATTTTGTGACTGATTTCGCATTTTATCGCAGATTGAAAACCTTCAGATATATAATTCACTGTCGAACACAAAATCACTATTTTTTCAGCGTTTGGTAACATTTCGAAATTTTAGCTATTGCTAAAATCTACCATCCCTATGTATAGGCCTCTCTCTTCTTTGAAATTGCGTCATTAGTGCTACCTGTATAAATTGTGATTTGAATGAATTTCGACATGCAGTGTAATAATGATTATCATCATTATCAAATGTATGTGTAATAAAATTAACTAAAGTTTATTAAATATTTTTTCACACCTTGCAATCCTAACTTTCGAGTATAATGGCTGAGAGCGTATTAGAACTTTGTGGATTTATCTAACAATACTCTACCAGTACAAAATAAACTAAGTGTTGCTGTTCGATTATTACGTAATAATATGACAACTTCAGTATGTTATTATCTCTTAATATTAATTATTAAAATTAAAGTTGTATTGGAGGTTGGATGCAATCTCACTGATTCAATATTTTCCCTTTCCAAATTTCAACTCGAAGCATATTGTAATCAACTGTTTTCTTTAAAAAATCGTCGTTGCCATTCTGCAACATACAGGTGCGTCTTCTTCACCGATATTCGTCGAAACGAGTAGTAGTTGTTACTGAATAATTCAAACCTACGCAGACCCCGACCATACTTACACAAGATCGTGCAAGCACATTACCTACCGGTTAAGTTACATACCATATTCTTCTACAGCAGGAGAATACAGTTCCCAGAATGTGCTTGAGAATGCAAAGCAACGTGGGTTAGCATCACAGCACGTCAGTTTTCTCAAAACGAGCATGATCAGAACGTAATGACGACAAATCATAATTCTCGGCGAGAGCAGCGTGGAGCGGCTTCGTGCGCCTTGCAGCCCGGAACGTTCCAGAGGGTGCCATTATTTCGACACCAGTGAAGCGCATCGCCAGCGATTCGCGAAGTAGAGATTGCGACGCTCCCGCCCGCTCTCCCGCATCCCCTTCTATTTGGAGAGATGCCTCGAGACGATCAGATGCAGGGGCGCCGCGAGGTACTGAAGAGTTCCGGACTACGCCAGAGCACTAGGAAAGAGAAAAAGGGAGAAGTTTTAGCCCTCCCACGTTAAAGGAGATTGCGCGTTTTGGAATAGCAGTTTAATGCCTTCAATATTTTAGATCACATCATATTTTAGTATTTTCTTCGCCACCACAGTGTACGACATATCAGGTTATCTGACAGGAATTTCTCTCAGATCTTCATGAATTTAATATTTTACTCATTTATTTATTTGCTTACTTACTCTTTCATTTATTTATTTATTTCGTTGCCTTTCTCTAACCACAGGATTTGCCAGTTCCGTACTAGTATAATCCAGATCAATGACAAATTTCAAGATTTGTACATCAGTCAACCTTCTTTTTTCTGATGGTTCTCTCTTTTCTTCTGTCCTTTCCAGACATAGTATTGCATTGAAACAGGATATACACAAATTGAAAAAAAATTAAAAAATATTTGAAAACATTGAATGCCAGATATTTCCTCGTTGTTATTCGTTTAACTAGTACATTTTTACAATCCCATTTTCAATGATTTACAATCACGCAAAATTTTACATCCTAATTTGCTTACTTGTTTGTATAAAAACATATATTCCACAAATAGAGCAAATGTATTTCATGCACACTTTTTCATAGTGGTGTGTATTTTAAAATCGCAGGTTTTTTTCATTTTTTCATGAAAAAATGGCGCTTTTCATTGGTGTAAATTGATATTAGGTGTCTGGTGTAGAGTTCTCTATTCCGTAAAGAAATCCTTTAAAATACCTCTACTTTTCTTCGTGGAGCTTTTTGAGTCTACTGTAGATGGCGGAAAAGCTTCGCTTTTCCTCTGGGGACGACCAACTTCATTGGCGGAGATGACGTCGGCAATTGATTTGGGAAACATCCTCTTCCACGGAAATTTCTCCTTTACTGACTTGAAGACTCGGTAGTAAAGAGGAAACTGGGATAAATCGATTCATAAGTTGCTTTTCCATATCTTTTCCATCCCTTCACCCCTTAGTTACATATACATGCACTACATTACCTCCCATGTCGAGAGTTTATAGCTTTACCCGGCTTGGGGCGATAGCTGGCCGGTGGGAGACACCTGGTTGGAGAAAACACTGCAATCATATGTGTAGGTCGGTGACAGATCTCGCCATCCAAGGGGGGGGAAGGTCACGCCACCTCTCGTGATAAAAATATACCCTTGCTATTATTTTGTACATTTAGAGGCCGTCCATAAGTTGTTCTTCTTGAAGTGCCGTCTCCATTACTAGAGGTTGACGATCACTTCCCCGAACTTTTCTCTGTCTTGTGCCACATGGAACAACTCAGAAGTACTCGCGATACCTGTCCAATTTCGGATGTTTGCCAACGAGGATATCTTCCTGCCGATTCCCCGTCTACCCTGAATTTTCCCCATCATTATTAGTTGTAATAGTTCATATTTGGGGCTTCTAAGTAAATGACCAAGATAGTGTTTTTCTAATTTTAATCACTTTTAATATATCTCGGCGTATACCATTTCTCTCTAGTATGTAGTCATTACGAACTTTGTCAGTCCAGGGGATTCCCAACATTCTCCTGATCATCCATATCTCGAATGCCTCCAGTCTATTAATTGATGCTGTTTTCAGATAATTACGTAACGCGAATTTCCAGTATTACGTAACACAGTCCATAAACTACGTAATCTCTATGTAACGCAGCGTAACGCTGCCTCAGACCCCCCTCCCCCCACAGCGTTACGTAGTTTGTGGATAACCCTTTACGAGACTTACACTTGCTTAATGACCACAGTTGACGCATTTGGAAAAAGGAAATAATCATTCAATACATACACAGTGGAATGTCGAATATCAGAACGTCAATCATCCGAAACGTCAAATATCCGAACTCGTATTTTCTCAGAATAACTTGTTTTAATTAGGTACCGTATACTATATAGGGTGTCCGGGGAGGAAACGTCGAAACTTCGAAAATAAGTTCTTAAGATAATTCTAAGCATATTTTGTCTAATAAACTACGTGGATATTCCGAATTCTTGAGTCGCAATAAGCACTCAAACGTTAGTTTGAAAATTTTATTTCTAGGCAAAAATTTACATTATAGAAGTATAGAAACACTCCAGAAACAAGTTGTTTATTATTTACAAAATAATTGAATATATTTCTTCAGAAAGAAAAATTAAGCGAGAAGTAAAAAAGCATCCAATTTACACAATTCGACTGCTTTTTTATTTCTAGCTTAATTTTTGTCAGAGCAATTATATTCATTTATTTTGTAAATAATAAACAATTTACATGTTTCAGGAGTATTTTTATGTTTCCTTAATGGAAAGGCCTACGGCCTACCCTTCCTCGCGGCCATGGGTTAGGGGGGTACGTGTGGTGAGCACGTAGATACCCCACGCCATATTCCGGTCTTCTCGACCTAAGAAGTGAATTTTCTCATCGTCAACAGCAACATATACTGGAGCATTGCAAGGAATACGCACACTATAGTCTTGCCTCGACCGGGAATCAAACCTGGGGCTACGTACTGGAAAGCGAGCACGCTGACCAAGAGCTACCACGAGGCTCATGTATGTTTTATATACACACACACACACACACACACACACACACACACATATATATATATATATATATATATATATATATATATATATGTGTGTATATATACATACATAAAAAACTGATTTGTTGAAAAAGGAATTGCGAGCCGAGAAGCAGCGGGATCCTCAGGCACGTGATTGGTCAGCTTGTGCACGAAGCCCCCTGCCCGTGTGTGCTTCGCTTCCGGCGTGGGGCGCGGGGCGTGAGGTGAGCGGGCGGCGCGCGGCGCGTGGGAACAGAGGCGTCAGCGGGGCGTGGCCACCTGAGTGCCGCGCAGCGCAGCCCCCAGCGGACGCACGTGGAGCACGCTGCGCTCCCGCTCTCAAGTCAGCAGAGGCCCTTCAACCGAGGATTGCGATGTTGCGTGGCTCTCACGCTCGTCAACGGACGGACAACATTCGTCAGGGGAAGGAAATCCTTGGGATTAATCGTTCAATTTCATCTACGTACTCCTGCTACTTGAGACGACTCTAGAAGTGCTGTGAATTTTGTTTTTTGTCAAAATTGCCTAATAACAGTACGACTGTTTAAATCGGTAATATTGAGTTATAAAATAAAGGACGCCAATTATTTACACACCATATCTTGCTGATAGTCTCTAGTTCTTGGCTAGCTCTTGGTCAGCATGCTCGCTTTCCACTACGCGGCCCCGGGTTCAATTACCGGGTGATGCAAGGCTATAGTGTGCGTTTTCCTTGCAATGCTCCAGTATTTGTTGCTACGTGACGATGAGAAAATTCACTTCTCAGGTTGAGAAGACCGGAATATGGCGTGGGGATGTCTAACCACACGTACCCCCTTAACCCACGGCCGCGAGGCAGGGACGTCGCCAGTAGGCCTGCGCCCATTCACGGGTTGTCGCGTCAAGTACATACATTAATACCTACATACATACATACGTATCTGGCTGGTAAGAACCAACGTTTGAAGAAATTTGCTTTAAAACTTTGACTCCAACGAACTGGAAATGACAATAAGACCAGACTCAAAAGATCACATGACACTGCTCAATTACGACGTATTGTCGAAAATCTCGGAATCAACAAATACATACGAATGTCTCCAGAGGAGAGTGGAATCAGCTCCGGTTCCGGGCCGAGGGCTTAGTGACCGCAATGGATCATACACATGCAAGTGCCAGGGGCGCGTGTGGCACCACGGAGTGGCGATAACGCCCCTTACCGCTCCGCACACTCTAACCCCCTTCCGCCCCCCTCTCTCTATATGCTACTGGCCCCCGTGCCCCCCCCCTCCGCCCCCCCGCGGACCACTTATCGCCGGCCGGAGCCCCCGGAGGTCAGAGCAATAAACCATTTATAGCTGCCCGATCTTAACAAAGCCATTTATTCTTGAGCGTGGACGCTCCCGGGGCCACGCCCTCGGCGCCCCCTGGCCCTCCCCACCACGCCCCACCACTCCACACCCTCCCCTCCCCACTCCGTCACACGTACATGGCCTATCGATGCCCGCGAGACTGTCGGATTTAAACTGCTTGATTTCAGATACAAAGAAACGTCCTGCCTTTGACTTGACTCTCAGGCACGTACGATGTGTCGCAAAATGATTTAACACTTCGATTTCAAATTAATTAGTTTTATGAAAACGCAGTCTTCTACGGTTGACGGTCGGAGTAATTGGATTCTTGGGTGACGGGAGATGCCGCGTCCAAGGCACAATTTCCTACGTTTTTGTCGGCAAATTGCAACCTTTCCCAAGGCGCATTGCGATCCGACAGCGAAGAACCTAATAAATGTTATATTTGACTATTCCACTCGTGAAATTAAAGCCAATAATACTTAACTACACAAACAAAATCCCCCGATCAGGGCGGGGTGTATCTCAAAACGTATATCGCTTTTTCTGTCCGATTTTTCTGTTTCTACCTATTTGTCAACCATAAACTGTGATTCATCTGTCTTAACACAGCTTTAAGTTTTTTTTAAATATTTGGCACATTTTGGAACTGTTTTGGATGTAATTTCATTCGCGGAAAAGTCCTATTAAATACCATTGTTCTGGAAATTCTCAGAAAAATCTCCTCCTAGCTTCGGCAATTTCCAAAGCACACGTAGTGTTACCAATGATAATTCTTCTACGCTGGAAAAAAATTCATAATTGTTTGTTTTTGTGATTATAAATTCTCCTAGCTCATGATCTACTTCTAACTCACCTTGTTATGCTGATAAGAGGTACAATTCTTTGTTGGCCTTGACATAAAGAGTGGAACCTTTTTTTTCTAGGTTTCAACTCAGCATTAAAAAACCCTTCTCACGAAAATTATGATACAATTCGACAATACAAAACGAAAAATATAATATAAAACGTATTAGTTTTTTAAAATATAAGATCTTTTTTAGGTTTAATCCGAGGAGAATTACACTGACTTGAATTGCAACACTTCGTTTAATATCTTTCTCCATATGCAGCATGAAGAATGCGTATCAAATGTTCTTCTTTCCAGCAAACTTATTACAGTTGCAGTATAAATATTTATTGGATTGATAGGTAGATAGTTATATATTCAATACTTATTACTACATACAATCTTATCACTCATCACGAATCAGGCTTGTTTTCACAACATCATGAATGATTCAACAGCTTGAGTGCTGGTATGATGATGCGGATAAAGTGAAGACCACTACAATTCTCATCAATGCTTTCATATCATGCATCGCAGCAACTAAAAGACGTTGGAGCGCATTAAAGAGAGAAAAATTAAACGAGAAACATTTCCGTCAGCTCGGGGCAGTCGCTTTTGAAAATGTAACTCATTAGATGTCAAAGAGACATATACTATGAAATGAGTTGCTTGCCCACACAGCGTCATTCTTCGTCATGTAAATGGCGCTAATCCGGGTTTTGTAAGAGGCTTCAGCCATATCGCGTACTTTAAACGAAAGAGGAACAAAATGGCGGATGGGATGCTGTCAGCCAATTCCCCACCCTTTCCTCCTCGCAAAATTATCCGGCTTTGCCTCGGATCTGCCGGAAGGCAGTGAATTATTCCGCGAATTTTTGCTGAATACCATTTTGCTCTCCTGTATGTTGCGTATTATTAAGCTTAGTCGGAAAAATAAACTACACGGTTCCGAAGGAAACTGTAGACCGGCTCAAAAGGGCTTGAAATGTGGTCTATAGAACAAGCGTGTAAAAGGGAATTAAAAATCAACATAGGCCCTTTGAAATGGAAGATACCATGCAGCTTTCGTAAAAAACAAAATGAGAGGGCTTTTGTTCCACCAAAACAATATTTTTTCTGCGGAAATTGTTTGCTTAATGAGAAAGAGGTCGCTTCATCTCCATGTGCGAAGAGATGTTAGTGCTCTAATTCTCCGAGGTAGCTTTTTGTGGAGAAGTGCTTTTCCTACTGAACCGGTTTTGTGAGGGGATGATGCTTCCTTTGGAAGGAGATGTAGAAACTATGTCAGCTTAGATTCCTGGTGGTCTTTGCTTTGGATTCACTGAGATGCACTTCTCATCAGACGTTTTCATTTAAACTTTTCCTCTGCTATCGGTTGTTTAGAAGAAAAGTAGTGGAAGCGACCCAAACAATGAAAGCAGAGATTTTGTAGTAAAAAACCATTTTCAGGATCTCTGAGACGAATAAAATATTTTTATTATGATGTGATTTTTGGCGCATGGGTGAAAGTGTGGTTCGATGGATTAGAGAACGATCGGCAGGGTGGACGGACCGACGGGTGGCGGACCGACGGGTGGCCGGACGGCCGGGTGGACGGCCGGGCGAACGGGTGGACGGCCGAACGGGTGGACGGCCGAACGGGTGGACGGCCGAACGGGTGGACGGCCGAACGGGTGGACGGCCGAACGGGTGGACGGCCGAACGGGTGGACGGCCCGAACGGGTGGACGGCCGAACGGGTGGTCGGCCGAACGGGTGGACGGCCGAACGGGTGGACGGCCGAACGGGTGGACGGCCGAACGGGTGGACGGCCGAACGGGTGGACGGCCGAACGGGTCGACGGCCGAACGGGTGGACGGACGAACGGGTGGACGAACGGGTGGACGAACGGGTGGACGGACGGATGGACGGCCGAACGGGGACGGACAGACGGACGGATGCCTGGACGGAGGGATGGATGAAGGGACGGGCTGGTGGAGGGACAGACGAAACGGTTTTGAGATTTAACGTGATAGACACGTCAATGGTAAGGTCTGTTAGTTCAGTTCTAAAGATGATTTAATTTGGCGTAAGTGATGAGGAAACAGACGGTTGTGTGAAAAAAATAGAACAGTAATAATTGCCACTTTAGACGAAAGTAAGGTATCTGTGACGTGTTTAGGCGTTATGACGGTCTCTCTCTGTCCTCTGTTGCCACTACAATCTGGTCCACAAGATATACAAGGGAAACGGAAATATAAAAGGTGTTTAATAAACGGTGTCCCAATCAGTAACATTAGTTTCACTTCATCCAGGGTGTACAAGTATTGTAATTGTACGTCCGCGAGTACGACCCCACGACCTAAACAAAACCTCAGGTAGTACTGAAACCTCCGGTAACGCCTCTGTACCCTCCGTTTGCCGTCAATGGTTTGTAGTCGCATATACTTAAGCATTGTGCCAAAAATACTGGCAATCTACGCGGAGTCAACTACAAGACCCGCAGGATGGATAGATGCGAGGATTTTTCTCTGGTATTTGATTTACAATCACTGCAAAAAGGTTGATGCAATTATGAGTCATACAGTAATTAGACAGACGAAACATGCATTTTACGTATAACAAAATTTATTTAAAGAGCAATTTTTTTGGCTACAGCGCAAATATGTTACAATTCGCACGAGACTTCACTTCTTTTAATCATCAGTACCAAAAATCACACCTTTAGTAACTTTGAACTTTTCTCGTTTCATTCGCATACACTTTAACAAAAAGAAGTGATGAAACCTTCAGTTGCTTATACAATTATCCAATTACGAGTATGCTACATGTACTCGACAAACGCTAGCGAGATTCTGCAGTCGCTTCCTTTTCTTCTTTCTCTGTTCTTTTTATAACAGCGGATTGTCGAAATACAAATACGATTAATGTTAAATTATAATTATTGTTTTCAATGACAATCTTTAAGCAGAATTAACAATTCAGCAAATTACTCACCAAAAATACTGGCGTGCTACATCGAACGTCTAACGTACCTGAAAACCAAAGAAAAACTGGTGGACAAAAAGAAAATCTTTTACTTATATCTACTTTTATACAAAGAATCTTACTTAGAGCCAATCATTTCTACTAAAGCTACATAAAAGCGATGAAATGAATGAAGTACATAGGATTGAAATAGGAATTACATGCGGTAGAACGCTCAGTGTAGGTGGACGAGCATTCAAAAACGACCTAAAAACATGGCACAGGGAATGACAAGTGTTTTTTTTTCTGAAAAAGTTCAATTTGTAGTTTTAGTAAAATGTATTTTTAATGAACTATTCAAATTATAAAATTATTAATAAAATTAAAAATATATGTTATTATTATTATAACCCCCTCATGGCTCATGCATAGCTTGCTAGCTTTCCGTTGTGCGATCTCGGGTTCGATTCTCGGTCGGGGCAAAACTAGAACTTTTGCTTTCTAATTCAATCATCTATTTCTACAGCTGCAAGACGAAATTAAAACTCAGGCAGGCGAAACACGATAGATATGATGAAGGGAATTCGCCATGCTCGCCACTCCCTTACTCCCAGGCATGGATAATAAGTAGAAACAGGGCCCAAGCTTGCAACAGCGCTAGCTGGCGAAAATCGGATTAATTCGACCCTAAAACGTCAAAAACATGCATTATTGTTGTTGTTTTTATTATTATTATTATAAATATTTAGTAATAAAACATATTTAGTTTCAGCAGCATTTGCTTCCTCATCCCTTTGGGCCCATCCTTGGCGTCAGCTGAGTGCACGTTCCAGAACACACAAGTTTAGATCATTTTCTATCTAATTGCATGCGCACATTTACTTAAATGAATTTTTCAGACGAGCTCTAAATATTGCCTTCCGTTTAGAGACGTTGATTTTCAGGATTACGCGAAGCGCAGCGGCGCAATTGGAAGGGCTGTGTAATTGAAATGGAGTACTCGTGGGCGGGCGCTGGCGCGGACGATCCGAAGCTCAGACCGCCACATTTCGCCCAACGCAGTCAAGGGCCCACCCGCCAACGCCAATCTGCTCGGCGGCGCTGATAAGTTTACTCCATGTAAATTGCCTTTTCACGGAGCGCACCACAAGCGCGCATTTACATTCATGGGGAGAGAGGCGGAAACACGTAACCTCTATGATGGAGCATCACTCGAGGAACAGATAACGACGGCTGTTAATGCACACAGCAACCCATTAAACTTAAATAGGAAGTTCGTAAAGTCTCTAAAATGCGTTGCTTGGCGCACAAAAGAATTATCTTTTGCAAAAGAAATTTAATTTTATAACTTTTATTACTGTAAATTTTTCAGTTTTGTCTCTTAAATCAGCATTGAATCAACCAGATTATTTTAAAAGGGAAGAATTTAACAAGATAATGGACGTTTTAAAATTACTGATATCTCAACAAACTGTCCATACATTAAGCAATATAATGCACATTTTCAATATAGATTTAATTTCATAGCTGAGAGAGAGCGTCAAAGAAAAAATTACATTTCTCGATAATTATAACAATAAGGCCTTTTCTGTCAAAAGTGAACCTGCTGTAGAAGAGGAAATAACAACCCTACAACGCAAATGTGGAAAATATGAGTGAATGTACTTTTTTTTTGGCAAGATGTGAGAGTCAATTAGAGAGAATGCGTGAAAAAAGTAAACTTTGTTCTGTATAATGAAGATGAACGTCTGGTCGAATATTATCAAAATTTCCTTTTCAACCCTCGTGAATGAAATCAGTAATCATCTTCGGGTCATTCCATATTAAATCAACACAGTTTTAATTAAAATTTTACCTCACCATTTTAGATTCAGATGAAATTTGACACATAGGTAGTATCAATGAAGAATAAGAAAACTACAATTTTTGAGTAAAATATTTCCACCCGTTTGTGAAATACAGCCCTGTAAAATTTTGCAAAATTGGATTCCCGAAAATTTTTAAATTGATGTAGAACCTCACCAAATTAAGATAAAGAGCTGAAACATGTGTTATTTTGCAGTTTTCTTTATGGTATACAACTTACCTTTATGAATACCTTTTATATGGTATACAACTCAATAGGGGTTGCGTTCAAAAAGTTTTTCCAATTTGAATTTAAAATTTTGATTTTGAGTTTTTTCAAAACGCTCATCTTCAAAAAAATTGAAAAAATTCTAAAATAATCCTTATGTTTCCAAACAGACGGTGCAAGTTTGCGAAACCCAATTTAGCAAAATTTTACATGGCTGTATTTCACAAACGGGAGGAAATATTTTACTCAAAATTTGTAGTTTTCTTATTCTTTATTCATACCACCTATGTGTCAAATTTGATCCGAATCTGAGATGATGATGTAAAATGACTGTGTTGATTTAATATGGAATGACCCCTTCACTGTTTACAGCCTAGAAAGTGTTACTTTTCAGTACGCGTAAGGCAAAGTCTATTTTGCCCGACGTCTATCACAAAGAAGTCATGATCACATGAAACAACAGGGTACTGCAAAGTAAACAAAACACTGAGGCGGCAAGAATCAACATGGTTGCCGCCTTACTTATTGATAATGGTCCCTACAGTACATACTTGGAAGTAGGGTAATTCGGAACTATTATGATTCAGAAAAGCAAATTTTTCACCTACATACCGTTTGTAACAAACACATCGAAAAAATTCTGAATATGTTCCTTTTAGTGCTAAAGACATGTACGAAGTAAAAAATAACATAAGACCTATCACATCTATTTAAAATTATCAAGTGTGTATGAAATAAGCCCCACCAAATGGGGCTAATAAGATACATTGATGGGGCTAAAGTGACATTGCTTGATATCTGAATGAATTTTGTATTGGGAAATAACGAGGAGGCTACAGAGAGACACCTTAGGATCTAGTGTCTCAACAGTACTTTTTTCATTTTTTTCTCTTTTGGTATATCCAAATGCATTTCGTGGTCCTGCTATATGATCATTAATAATAGAATATATTCCTTACTACTTGCTAATTTTTTCTTAATTTTGGATATCGATAAGTAACAACTCTTAAGTTGTAGCAATATTGCAATGATTTATTGTCAATTTGGCACGTGACTGTCAGTTTTCAAGTCCATATCAAGTTGGTCTTTAATAAAATGTTGCTTACATCTGCTAGAATATAGTTAAGTATAATAAATTGAAGCCTGGAAATTTTAAAGAAACTAAATGTTATTTTGTCAAAAATGACTTTTGAATAGTAAACGAATGCATTACATTGTACGCATTTTTTCTTTATGGTTCTTTCGCTCACCAACAAATGACTCTGGTGTCATGTCTCCACTATGTCGCAAGTGCTTTTGTGTCCTGTTCGGTAATATTAGAATGGCAGTTAGTTGTGTTACTGCTGTGAAATGTAAGTTCAGCGTGCTCAAAAAGGTGTGCTCCGTTCCCTTTCATGTCTCTTCACCAAACCACATAGGTCGTCTGAAAGTAGGTAATTAAGACAATTGTTTCCTTCTTAGAGCAACAAAGAAACTCGGAGAAAGTAGACGCGTAAAAACAAAAAGCACTGATGTACGGTAAGCTTATTTGCTCAACTTGCAAGGTGCAAAAACCTCAAGACACTCAGTTTTTGTTAAATACTGAAACAAACTGATTTCGGCACATGGCTCCTTTGGAAATTCCACGCAACAATTCATTAAAAGAACCGGATGAGGTGGCTCAGGACATCAACTGCAGAGCCTCTGATCGGAGGTCCTGGGGTTCGAGTCCCGACGGAGGCAGAATTTCGGACACTAGCTGTAAAGGGAGATAATTGCTGTATGGAGGACAATTCAGAGGCGTATCTACAGTATGGCAGACATGGCACGTGCCAAGGGCGCCACTCACAAGGGGCGCTATTTAGAGTATACCCGCTAAAACAAATAACAAATTAATTTGAAGTCTCCTGACAGGGGCGCAAATTCTATACTTGCCATGGGCGCATGAATACCCAGGTACGCCTCTGGGACAATTATATTGGCCAGCTGCTATGATCAGTATTTTTACGTGCTCTTCCAATCAACACCAGGCGAATGTCACAGTACCCTAACAAACGGCCCATAGACCGCGTGGGATCTGTCATTCCTCGTCCTTGTCATATCGTCATCAGTTTCCCTAACTCACACACATTATACTTACATACATTATACTTCCACACTTGCTCTGTCGTATCTCACCAGCAAAGGGGAAGAACGCCGTATCCCTTGATAAAAATGCACTATTCTTACGGAATTAATGATTATTGCAATTGAGTGCCCGGAAATACAAAATAATTAATCAATCAAAGACATAACAAGAAAACTTCTATTAGTGCATTATCTATTGCAAACAGGTTTTAGAAAACATTCGAAAGCAATCCACTTGGACATTCCACATGCGTCGTGAGCGCATCGCGTCGCCTCTTCACAGCCCGCACCGCCCACACCCTCCACACCGTCCACACCCCCACACCCCCCACACCGCCCACACCACCCACACCACCCACACCACCCACACCGCCCACGCCGTCCACATCGCCCACACCTTCCACACCGCCCACACAGCCCACACAACCCACACCCTCCACACCGCCCACATCTCTCTCACCACCCACATCGCCCACACCCTCCACACCCCCACTCTGCCCACACCGCCAATAACACCCACACCAACACCCTCCACACTGCCCACACCACCCCCACCGCTCACACCGCCCACATCGCCTACACCGCCCGCACCGCCCATCCCGCCCACACCATCCACACCGCCCACACCGGCCACAGCGGCCACAACGCCCACACCGCCAACACCCTCTACACCGCCCACACAGCCCACACAACCCACATCCTCCACACCGCCCACGCTGCTCCCACTGCCCACACCGCCCACATTTCTCCCACCACACCCATCGCTCACACCGCCCACATCGCCTACACCGCCTGCACCGCCCACACCACCCACAACCCCCCACACCGTCAACACCATCCACACCTCCCACACCGCCCACGCCGCCCACACTGCCCACACCGCTCCCACCGCCCACACCCTCCACACCGCCCACACCACCCACACCGCTCCCACCGCCGCGCCGCGCCGCGCCGCGCCGCGCCGCGCCGTTCGGGGCCCGCGCCTCGTAATTTCCGCTGTTGGCTGAACGTTTCGCCGATTCAGCGACGCTTTGCGCGCCGTGTGTTCGTCAACTTCGTTTGCACTGGAGATCGGATTTGCGCCGAAAGGAGCGCTCTCTATGGAGTCCTAATGAATTCCCAGAAACTCCACGCTGCAGTCTTGAGGAATTCCTAAGTAGAGTCGCAGCGCCATCCTTTTCGACAGTCGACTGGCGCGCGCCCACCGCTGCTCGACGTGGAGAAACGGAGGTCACTGCCGTTCAAGAGAGGGCGCTGACTGCTGACATTTTTAGTTTATTTTTGGTTCTGGGCGAGTACTACTTCTCAGCACATTCTTAAATTATTCTTATTTTTCAAATATTCAAGTAGGGGTAAACAGAAAAAAAAAGGTTCGAAAAGAAAGTTTACAAATAATCGTGGCTATCCGCGAGAAGCCACGTCAAAGGTGGTGTCGTCATTTCAACCATCTTTTCGTGGCTCGTCGTGGCTGGCCAGCCCTCAGGAAGACCACGACAAGATGGTTGAATTGTCCGCAACACAGCCTTCGAGGCAGCGTCACCCGGGCAGCCAAAATGATTCGCATGACACTGGCCGCGGAAGCCTACGACATCACGAAATAAATTAGTTTAAACTGGAATTCGTTTATTATATGTTTCTCATTCTGTATTCCGCAATATAAACTCGTGGATGAACTATTTACTTAATATCAACTTTACATGGTATTAAATTAATCTTGAATTGTTAAATAAATAAATTAGGGTTTATTTACTTATAAGTTCATTTAAATATTCAAAGCAATTGAATCATAACTAGTAAAAATCAGCTGAATTGTAACAACCTGGATAATTTTTCCTTTTTTAAGTGAAAAATATGCATAAAAAATGAAGCACCGGAAAGATCCCAGACATTTAGAATGGGTGGCAAATCGCTACTGGTTGCCATTACTGATCTAACAACACATTGCACCGCAATGCTGTCATTTTCACTTCTATGCTTTCATTTATGCGCACTCTATTAATGCACTTCACTATCTAAATCACATATTACGCTCTATCTTGACTGACAAAACGCAACGCAAGCAATTGCGGGGTGGAAAACATAGATTCGCCAGTGCACCTGCTTGTCTTAAGTCTTTCTTCCAAATCGCTCCCCAGAATTTACTGCTTCAATATTTTTATCTTACGTACCAGGTTTCGAATCTAACTGTCATTACCAGGTGTACTCTGATTCTGTGGACTGAGATTGTGAGGTAATTGATGACTGTCTGATTGCCAGTACACGAAGACTGATGGACTCTTAGCACCTGGACTGGCACGTCTGTCAAATTGATGAAATAAAGAGTGTCCAAATTGAACACATTGAATTTCTTCTATATCTAATCACCCTCTTTAAAGAAATGTATCCATAATTAGTTTACTATTATCAGATCAAACTAGATCTTCAGCTTTTATTTACATCGGGACGGGATTTACCCAAACTTAAATGGTTAAAAAACCTATAGAGTATTTAAGTGGATTCTAAGCTTATTCACGCAGAAATGTAATTCAAGTGAAGTGATCTCAGATCTACCGGAAATATTCCCTACGAAGCTGAAAGGCGCTGAGCCCAGAGCTTAGTCCAGCAGCTGAATAAATCCAGGATTTAGCTCTTGTCACTTATAAGCGAAATCGCCGAAGCCTCGAAAACTAGAAAACCCAGCTTTAAGAATTCTCTCTCAGATACTGGCTTCATTTAGTCAGTTAATGATGCCGAAGACTCGCCGAGTTCTGGTTTTTCCTCCTTCAGCTGAGAATCGAGTAGTGAGCAGAAGCCGCCAAGACACATTTACTTCGTAAAAAGGAACAGGATCCATTAAACTAATGATTCCCAGCCTGTTTAACGGATGATGTTTTTCATCAAACACGCATGTGCTCGAAACTCCCTCAAAATAAGTGCAAAACAATTCTGAAAAGTGCAATTATTTGAAATGTTTTATATACCGAGCCAACATTGTAGATATTCCTATCCTATCCTCCTATTACAGGAATATCCTTCAACGCATTAAGATTCTACTAAGAACCGATTGATGGCCTCGTTGTCTCTTAAACATGTTTGGCCTATAGTTGCATTCTGGGGCACATGTTGTACAATTTGATGATGCCTTTTTCTTGGCGCGGCGCGGTCTTGTGAGCGTTGACGCCATTTTTGACTCTGAGCGTCAATAGGCGTCGCATCGCGTCGCGTCGCGTCGCGACGCCAGTGTCGCTCGACCGAGGGGTCGCCGAGTCGCTTCGGCCCCTTGTGCCAACATTTGCCCGAAGCACCAACGACCTCACCGCAGCCAACGCTTCTTTCGAAAATGTGAAAATCCAAATTGGCTGCCGCTATCCTGCCCTGCCTCTCGATGAACGATTACATTCGGTTGAGGAGTGTTGAAAGTGTTGAAATATCTCTTTGACAGGTTTGCCGTTGCATTTTGTGTCAAATATATTTTTCAAATGTTATCTGAAAATAAACACGGACGTGCACTTAACTATTTGTGGTTACAACGATGCATTACGTTACACAGCACATTAAATTAAATTCAGCGAGGGAAAATCCTACTGTTTTAATTATCGTGAGCTATATTTTACGGAAGCTTTTGGATAATCTAATTCGTAAACTATGCAATGATTATGAATGTAAGTAGAAAATGAGCACGTGTAAAGGGAAAGGAAATCAATATATGTCCTGTCGTTTTTATATAACCCATGTCAACGTCACCATCAAATTTCTAAACCTGAAAGATGAATGTTTAAGGAAAGCTAATATATTTTTCTAAAATAATAAGCATACAGTAAAATATATCCAGTATAAAACATTGAAATAGGTCCGATAACGAATGACTAAATATGGAATAGCAAGAAAGTTACTAATACCCGATACATAAGCGAAAGGCAAAGATGTATCAAAACATTGATGGGGTCTACAATATAATCGATTATCTAAAAACAATGCTGAGAATCCTGAAGAGACGAGGATATGTTAGAGAAGCTCTTGAATTGAGCGGTGCCATAAAGACTAATGTCTTCAAATAAGAAATGAAATTTTGCCAGGAGGATTTAAAATTGTAAAGAATTTAGCGTAATTTTAACTAAATAAAGAATGAGAACCCTATCAGTGTTATGAATTTAATGTAAAATAATTGTCAGCATCAAGACACCAAGTGAAGTTAGTTTCGATGTAATAAATTATCTAGCATTCAGAAAATATCGACAAATATTATTAGTAGCATTTGTGGCATAACATGCCTGTTGTTAGACACCTCGCTATGAATAAAAATTGTAATATTAACATAAACATAGTAGAACATACAATTAAACAAAATAGTATGTGTGTATTATTTTGAAGAATATAATTTACAATATTTATAACCTATTAAACTCTATATTACCTGTTGTATCGGAAAAGAGTGATTAAGTTGCACGAACACAAAAAGAAGCTGACAATTCTTTTAGTTATATACACGTTTCTTCCGACGAATGTTTATTGAGCATCAAACAAGAAGTTCATTGAATAGGACGACATTCATCAAGTTCTTAACATTAAAATAAAATAACTAGCATGACATGAAACCGACCACAATTTACTCACCATTAATTCAAAACTTACGTAGTGACTTCATGAAAAAGGGGAGCAAAGTAGGTTAAACACAACGGATTTCTAAAATGCCCGTGAGCCTGCAAAGAAATGTGGCATAATTTTTTACATTCTTGGGAATCACACATTAGGAATTGTACCATTTACATATATGTATTTTCCGTATCTAATCATAATCAAATTATTAACGCTTTTCTGCTTCTTCCAAAAACAGTTTGAATGGAACCATATTGCTTTTCGTCGAGGATATTGATATCATCCTGAGGTAAAATTTGTAAATACTAAAGCCCAATTGACTAATAAGATTCGGAATTTTAGAAAGTTGACGCCCGACGAATGTAATGTCTGCAGAGGATTGTTGAAGCCGATTCGGCGGTGGCGGAGGCTATGGCGCGGGCAGTACTGGCAGCGGCGGCGGCGGCGGCCAGGGCTTCCATGGAAGCTCATTTCCGACCTCCTCTCGAATATTTATGACCTATTAAGTCGAGATTATTTGTGCACGTTAAAACACTGCGCGTCCACATCGCCGCTCCGGACAAATAGCGTGCTCCGGTAGTGTTGGCTTTAAACCGGGGAGCTTAAAATTCAACAGGTTTTTTCCAGGAGAGCGCGGTCGCCAAATTTTAAGAAAACGTATCCCGGCGCGTTGTTAAATCTATAATGGGGAAATAAATCAATAAAGTCTGTGGACTTTAATGTGCATTTGTTCCTCAGTGTTACGAGAGATTAGATGGATCCACGTGCTTGCAGAGATCAAAAGCGCCGGGAAAATGTGGAATTATAAAACTATGCAAATTAACTTCATCAAGTATTCAATCATATCACTTATTAACAAAAAGTTGTAAACATTTCAAAATAAAATAAGAAATAACGTAGAAAATAATTCATTAACTGCATGTGTTGTTCTAGAAAAAATGTAATATATGCGCTTTCCTTTTTGTGGCAACCGAATTCTCGTCAATATCGACGCCATTCGTCTAATAACGAATAATGATGTTTGCCGATTTAATTCGCTGCTTACATACATAATTCGTTTGTAGTGTCTATTGTATTAACTAACGCTTCATCTAAATTATTGTATTTTTTTTTTTTTTTTTTTTTTTGCAAATTGTACAGTGTCTAGTAAGTAAGAAGGCTGCATGGGAAGAACAGGTTTAGGTGATTACTGAGAAGGAGAAGCAGGTAAACTAGATAGCAGCATTACTGAGCCCCGACAACACAACCGGGAGAATGAGGCGCCCAGTGGATTTGGCAACTGAGCGAACGTGAAGCGCGACACAAAGTCGGAGGGGCGCAGCGGCGGCTAAGCCCATGCAAAGCGGCCAGTGGCATCGGCGACGTTAACTGTCCGTCGCGCGTGCCGCTGTGTTTTTGTGGGGGCGAGGACTCCGTGCAGCCGCCCTCGTCACTCGTTCCATCCCTCGCCCCCAACGGGTGAGGCTTTCCGGGGAATGAAATACGAGGCCGCGCCGCCCCACCCCGCACAACGCCCGGGAATTAGGTTTCTCGCCCCGCGCCCTCCGCGCGCCCATCCGCGCCCGCCCCGCGCCCGCTCGCCCGCCCGCCCGCCCGCCCGCCCCGCGCCCGCCCGCCCGCCCGCCCCGCGCCCGCCCGCACCGCCCGCCCCGCGCCCGCCCGCCCGCCCGCCCCGCGCCCGCCCGCCCGCCCGCCCGCCCCGCGCCCGCCCGCCCGCCCCCCGCCCCGCGCCCGCCCGCCCCGCGCCCGCCGCGCGCCCCTCCGCGCCCGCCCCGCGCTCCTCCGCGCCCGCCCCGCGCTTGCCCCGCGCCCGCTCCGAGGCAGATATACACCCGAATTACAGGCAAAAGAAGAGCGCCATGGTGGTGGTGGTGGTGATGGGGACGGCAACGCGGGCTGAGAGAGGGTTGAGATGTAGTTGGTAACGGAAGCGGTAGTCGGCGGTGTCGGAGGCAGAAAGAGTGCGAGTGACAGTGCCGTGGGTTGCGATGTCACGGCGTACGCCAGGCGGGCGTTGTTGACTATGGGGGTAATGTGAACGAGGTGAGCGGCGTGGGCGGCGAGGATGAGTGGAAATGGTTGGAGTGGTCGAATTGGCTAGGGTGGAGAGGTCAGTAAGAGCAGAGGGAGAGAGGGGAGGGGGAGAGAGGGGAGGGGTGAGAGGGGAGAGGGGAGAGGGGATAGAGGGAGGAAGAGGAGGGAGAGGGAGAGAGACGGAGAGGGGAGGGCTAGGGTGGCTAGGGTGGAGAATTCGAATTGGCTAGGGTGGAGAGGTCAGTAAGAGCAGAGGGAGAGAGGGGAGGGGGAGAGGGGGAGAGAGGGGAGAGGGGATAGAGGGGATAGAGGGAGGAAGAGGAGGGAGAGGGAGAGAGACGGAGAGGGGAAGAGAGGGAGTGAGGAGACAGAGGGAGGAGGAGAGTGCGGCGAAGGTGGTGGGACGACAAGTGCAGAGTGAAAAGTAGGGGAAATGGTGGGGGCTGCGGTGATAACGGAGGCGTCAGGTGACAGCTGGATTGGCTACGACAGGAGTGGCCGCAGAGGGGGGTTGGGGGCAGCGGCAACCGTTGGTTAGAGAGGAGGCGGCGAGGGGGCTAAAGAGGAGAGGGAATGAAGGGTCGAATGAAAATTGGGCGAGTAAATGAGCCTCCGTTTTCCGATTGGGCGTTTCCTATTCCGGCCGGAGGAAAAGTATTGCCGCAATACGGCGGGGAGGAGGTGAAAATGAACAGCCCTTCCGTTCAAAGCACTCCCATAATTCACGGACAGAGGAGATTCATTTACAGGGCGGCGATGCTATGCAGAGGTTTTTGCCTCCACGTGGCTCGCTTGTTTTCACGATAATAATTACGTTAATTGAGATACATGAATAATTTCGAAATCAGAAAATTTTGAGAAGAGTGGATTGCTATGAAACCAGAACTAGTTTTAAAGGTTTGAATTTCTATGGAGATGTTAGAAATAAGTACGACATTGTAAATGAAATAAGGAAAGATCCAATAATCGAGAAAATCCCTGTGTGTATTTTTCATTCTGAACTATTTTTGAAGCTCTAGAAAGTCACGAAACTTCAAAAAGTCATAAAAATCAGTACTATTCAAAAATCGCTCGAATGTTACGGATTGAGTTACAAGCTTCGTTCGAAAACTCTTCTTTGATGTTACTTTTAATATTCAGTAAACAACTTTCTTGAATCTTAGTGTCCTACTTACGTGACTCAAATACACATCTACCCATAACAGACTCCAGGTTCTAAATCCAACGTCACGTCTCATATATCGAAAGGAACTGTCGTCTGGCATGTCTTCGCTAAGGACACGCCTTAACAAGCCGAACACGCACAGGGCATTGTAAAAGCGTTCCGTACGGAATTCTACAATACGTGTAGTTTTTCTGGTCAACAACCTTCGACGAAATATATTAGAAGCCTTTTCAGCAACTGGAAGGATAGGACCCCCAGAACCGGCCGTTAATTGCATCCGCGAACAAGAAGCGAGGACGCGCCGCGCGCGCCTTATACTTCGGTTTTTCTTTCTTGGCGCGTGGGGGTATGTCATCAAAATGGAATATCTCACGGTATTTCGCGTCGTTCTCGGTTGTGCCGCTAGGAGTCGCATGATCGCGACTGTATCGAGCAGCGCTCGCGATCATGCGATTCCTGGCGGCACAACGAAGAACGACGCGAAATAACGTGAGATATTCCATTTTGATGACGCACCCCCACGCGACAAGAAAGAAAAACCGAAGTATAGAGCGCGCGCGCGTCGCAGGACGCCCGGAGGAGGAGGAGGAGGAGGAGGCGCTGCTCCTTTGTCCGGCAAACAAACTATCGCACACCTCCGGTGTTTGGACACGCGCTCTTAATTCCAGTCACGAAAGGCTAACAGCGCCAGCGATCGGCAAACACGCCCGCGACGCGCGGAAACCAGCTCGCCTCCTCGCGGCCCGCCGTGCCGCCGTCTTGTCCGGCTGGCTGCGGTTCGGCTCCTTTTCGGCGGCTGGTTCGTTTCCTTCTTTTGAGAATGCTAATGACGTTCGGGTTTCCTTTATACTGTTTTCGCGTTCTAGTTCGGGAAAGAATTGAGTTGGCTGATGGATTCTTTCGGTGGATCTTGGTTTTCGTCATCGTCATCGTCATCATCATCATCATCATCATCATCGCTTCGTCTGGTTAGTTTCCTTCTTTTGAGAAAACTAATGATGGTCGAGTTTCTTTTCTACTGTTTTCGCATTCTGGTACCGGCAAGAATTGAGTTGGCTGGTGGATTCTAATGGTGGATCTTCGTTTTCATCGTCATCATCATCATCATCATCATCATCATCGTTATTTAGAGTTAAAGCCACTTCATCTTCTTTGTTATAGCTGCTCCTCCAAATTGTCTACGTGCTGCCTTGCGCTTCTACATTTAGAAGAATTGAAGAACACGTCTCCGTATTATTATGTAATAAAAATATGTTAGTACATTTTTTACCGCCTTTCTCCTATTTTTCTTCTTTTTCCCGTAAGCAATGCGCTTCTTACTTGGCTTAAGATCTTTGGTTTTCTTCTTTCGAGATAACTAGCTGAAGTTTATTTTGCACAGGGCAATTCTGGCCGCCTTCTAAGCACTCGATTCTGCTTTCTGGAGTTGGGCTCCCTTTTCGTCCGGTTCGTTTCCTTCTTTTGAGCAGAGAAATGCGGTTCGTTTAACTTCCTGGAATACGCAGTGTACAGGAAGTCATGTAATGCTGCAAAATAGCCTGGTAAGATTTTGGTATACTTTTCAAAGTCCTCTGTTACCAAAAAATGTTTTTTTCAACAACGTCTGTCACATTTTTGTTGTTTTTTTTCTTAACAATTTTTCGTTTTTCCAAAACCGTTTCACTCTTGATTACTTCTTTTCCTCTCTACTTATTTCTCTTCATATTTTCACCAGGTCCTTTTTTATTTCCTTACTCCGGTTTAAATGTCATTCTGTTTCCAATTTGTTTTCTAATTCTACTTTTCTTTTGTATGTTTCTTCAGTTAAATATTTTTATCGAACGCGACGAGAGTTCCAAGTTTTTCCAACTGGCTTTTCCTTCCTTGTTTGTTATATTTCGGGTCCTTTAATTATGGTGTAACCTTACATGTACATTCTCTCCAGAATAGTTTATTTCTCTTAAAGCTAACTGCTTCTTCTTATTCACTTTTGCTACATTTCCCTTCCCAACATTGCATTAAGAACACTCGAAACCATACATTTTTATTCCTCATTTTTTCCGCTTCTCCGTCTTCAAACTTTTTAGGATATTAATGCCATAACGTGGTCTGAACATAAAGATATCATTTGAATATTTTATTGCCCACAACCAAAATTTTATTGTTATTTTATTGCCAACTTCGAAAGCTCTAAAATTATCAAAAACATCATTGCCATGGCCACAATATGGGTCATTCGGTCAACGAAATCTCTATTTTTACTCAACACTTCTTTACAATATCACTTCACATTAGTTTTTCTCCCTTCTACTTCATTACTCCGAAATCTCTTTCTCGCTGCCAACTTTTCCTTCGGGTATTTTTACTTTCCCTTTGTAGAGTACGAGAAAATGAAATACTTAATTCGATACAAAGTATGGAACCAACAATAGAACAAAATAACGCAGATATTATGGAACCAAGCTCACCGATTATCCCAATATTGGTTGGTAATTTATTTGATTTAATGAAAAGATTTAGAGGATAAGAAAGTTAGGGGAGAAAGGAAAGAAATTATATTAATGTTTCTTAACATTAAACTTTCTAAAACACTATTCGTAATTATATATTATTAAAATATAACACACGTTACGCGTTGCTTCTGCCCATAACTCAGAAATGAAGCGTCGTAGATGCATACACTTTTCATGTTCATTATGTCTGTTATGGTGTTACCTCTTGCCCGTTTTTTTGCAAATTTTAGATGGCACCCCACACCATAAGACGGGTTGCCAGAAGCGTTTGAACTTAGGTTCCACAATGAAGCTATTTTAAATTTGTATAACACTAATTTACCACGTGTGGAATAATGATGAAATGGTTAGAGCCCACGTAATAATATTTTCTTATCGATTACACGATATCATATACTCACCAATATCGTTATCAGGACTGACAGTATTAAAGACTGCATAGCGCGAAGCACCTCTGTGCATGAGCAACTCGAATTGCGCATGCTCAGAGCCTCAAAAATGGTGAACTTAAGGAGCTTCAAGCTATACGAAACATCTCTATTTAGAAACACTTCAAGTATCGGATTTATTTATTATTTCGAGTTTCTGAGTACGTCAATTGCTCATTATTCTCGAAAGTGCAGTGCACGTTTCACCAACGGAGATGTCTATGTTCTCCGTCTGCTCAATGGTTAGATCTGGTGCTGACCTATTAGTCGACTTGGGGTTTTTCCCAGCGAAATATCTTCCACCAGCGGGGCGTCGCCCCAGCCGCGAGAAGCTCTAAGCTCCGGCCTGGTCTCTCGACATGTGCGATAGTACAGTGCATGTAAATGTGTGCATTTGTAAGCAAGGAGTGAGGACAGGACAAGGAAGAGGAAAGAAAGATCGCGCCCGGTCCGTGGCCCGTTTGTTAGGGTATTCCTCCGGCATTCGCTTGGTGTTGATCGGAGAAACCACGAAAAACTACCGATCAAACCATCCGTCTGCTAGAATTTTCCTCCAGACAGCAGCTGAATTCCACCCTGCTACGTAGCTAGTCGCTAATGTCGGCACTCGAACCCTAGGACATGCACTGACATCAGCTGACGTCCTGAGCCACTTCAGACGGTTCAAGTATCGGAAATATCGCGTTCGCCCCACATGAGAACACGTGGTCGCGCGGGTCATAGCCCGCGGCAGCGGTGACCAACAGGAAGACCTCGCGGCCGGCAGGTTCATCTTTTTTGCCTCGCCAAAGCACTCCACTCCGCGCCGACTCCATTTCCGGCCCGACTGGTTATGCTTATGCATTGTAAACATTCCAGGGGCCCTCGTCCCAGCGATATGAGGACTTTATAACATTAACTCGGCCAGAAAGACGAAACCAGTTGCGTGACGTCACGAGTTTTGCATCGCCCGTCGCCCCGTCGCGCGCAGCTGGAGTGGGTGGGGGCACGGTGAGTTACGCAGCCAGACGCATAAAACTGGCTAATGAGCGAATGTTTTGATACGAGATTGTATCTGGCCAGCGCGCGCGGCCGCGCGTCCTCCTAATGAGAAGACTTGTTCATCGAGCCTTCTGCCCCCTCCCCGTCGCCAACGCGTGCCCCGCGCCGGCGAATCGCGGCTGGGGCGGCAACTTTTAAATGAGCAGCCATCTCCGCCAAGCAGCCACTTAAAATGTTTTCACCTGACACTCTCATAAAGAACCGGTGGAGATGATTCGTTGTCCAGGGGAACCTCCTTGACAGAGGATTCGGATTAGAGTCGTACGTGATTCGCCTTGACGAACTACTCGAAAATGTATTATGAGTTCTGAACTTTATTGATAGAACGTGAACTATTGACACACAAATTGGAATTTCATGTTTCGTTCGTGGTGGATTGTGCATGACGAACTGCATCAAACGCATTATGATTCGTAAATATGATTGATGTTACGCCCTAAACTCTTCATTAAAGCAAAAATTGTAATTTCTCATATACCGCCGTTACTGATTCGGCTTCACGAACTACTCCCATTTTTAATATTTTTTCTAAATATTATTGATGGAACTCATCAAATATTTATGAACACAAAATGGGATTTCGCACTTGGAGATAAATTTTCAAACAAGAAATAACTGTTATACATTAATAATGGATACGTTGTGATATCTGATTTACACTATTTTTCACCACAATTATGCGTTCTACGTCACTTCAAGCACATTAGATCTAGAGCACTTCTTCCTTAATACAGGCAAATTGAATTTTCGAGTATAATTGTGTTAGCAAATAGGAAAGCGTGTTGTTTATTTTCAGCAGCTCTGCAGAAATACACGTACGTATTTCACGCCCTAAATACAGGCAATTAATAAACATTCGTAAAATCATTATTTTTTCATGTTTATAAATATTTTTGTTACAAGAAAATCTTCATTGTTTTGTCAAAGGATCTTTAGCAGTTTTGGCTTCAATACTCGAGTCAGAGAAAGCTATATTCTATATTAGATTATCCACGTCGGGAATTTTAATGACAGCTTGGTGACGCATGCTGTCAAAGGTCTGGGCTTGTTCAAACAACTTTCCTCAGTCTTTCAGCGTTTCGGACCGCATTTTAATGAAGTGGTGATGCAGGAATTACAAATTCTTCCCAAATCTAAATTGGGCAATATATCTGCTGTTATCTGAAGCGCAGATGTACGAGGCGGGTGGCTGACTTGAGCAGGTCATGCTTATATTTAAAACAAGTGTCAGGTCATGGGCGTAAACCCAGACTTTTGGAGATTGGACCAGCGGCGAGCCGGGAGGGGGAGGTAAGATGGAGGAGAAACAGGGAAAGAAGGGGGAGGTCTGGAATGTGTGTGGGAGAGAAGACACGAGCGTGAGCAGAAGGGCGATGATAGAATGGGGGGGGGCACCAAACCGTTTAACCGGTTCCTATATCGGACTTCAACTAGAAATCAAACTAAAGTGGAAGCATTACATAGACAACAAACTAACTCAAGCCAAAGTAAAATTACCGGGAGAGATGACTCAGTGCATCAACTGATGCGGTTCCGTGGACCCTTTCTTTTGCGAGGCGTCCCTTCAGCACGCGCCCGCAACTTATTCGCCTGTGCATTTCAAGTCTCTGAAATGCACGTAACTAATTTTGTACAAGGCGACTGTTATGACGCCATACCCTTATATTCATTCCTCAAAAAATTCGCTGAATTGGAATTTGATTAGAGGGCCCACATGGGAATCCTCTCCCAATGTAATTCTTGTAAGTTAATTATAAGGGGCCATCCATAAATTACGTAACGCTAAATGGGGAGGGAGGAGTTCTGAGTCAGCGTTACGCTGCGTTACTTAGAGATAGGGAAGTGCGTTACAAGGGGGAGGGGGAAATAGAAAATACTCGAAATTTGCGTTACGTAATGTACGGACGGCCCCTAAGTTAGTTAATAAGATATCAATACATATGTAAATTTATTTAATAACTGATCTCTGTACTATTTATCAAATACCAATAAATAAAATAAATAAAAAAAGAAGGGCGGTTAGAAGTGACTCATAGGGGTAGGAGTGAGGTAGTTGGGGTGGGAGCGGGGGGCGAGAATGTGGCAGCGACAGAAACAAGAAGAGGTAGCGACGGGGATGGACCTACGACAGAAAAGGGAACAGGAGAGGAGGGGAAGGGTAAGGGAAAGGCGGAGGAGGGAGAAGGAGCAACGGGGACGCAATGGAATTGTGGCGTCATAACAGTCGCCATGTAGAAAATTAGTCGTTTCAGAGTGTCGAAATGCACATGGGACATAGTTGCAGGCGCGGGCTGAAGGGACGCTTCGCAAGACAAAAGGCTATATTTGGGCAACGAGGAAACATCCGAATGTGCGCTGCCATGAGGGCAAGTTTGTGAACCCCGTGGACATTCTGGCCGGCAGGCTGGCCAGAAGGTATATAAGACGGCTCGGATGAAAACACTTTCTTCTTCTTCTGTTCTGGGCCTCGTCCGTAGGTCGTCGTGGGTGGTGCGGCTCGAGGCATGTCGATGTGCTGGCTATGGAGGCAAGGGAGAAAGCCGGCGCGCATGCATCGTGACATGAGGCAAGTGGTCATGGTGACCGGTAAATGTTCCTTCTAGTAACGATCGGATATAAAATCCATTGTAAATTTTGTAATTAGGAATTTCAGGTGTCGGTGCACATTGTGAATAAATATTCAATATTCACAACCGTTCACGTCTGTGTATTCTTGTTTCGGCCCCGGCTATGACGCCACAGAATGATCCATGGTGAAAAGAGGTGGGTGAGCTATTCCGGCGCACCGATTTTTGCTCGTTCCGCGCAGCACCAGTTTGCGTCACGAACCACGTGACCGCAGATATGGGCACTTCGTTTGAACATCCAGACCAGATGCTGACCGCAATGTTGCATCGAGAGCGAGAAGTGTTGAGAAACATTTTGAAAGTAGCATAAAGTGACAATTTTCAATGGTGACTAACCAAAATAGAAGATGCAATATTTAAAAGGAATGCTTCATATATTTATTTCAATGACTAGTAACAATGTGATAATTTTGGTATCTGGCTGCATTTAAAATTCCCACTAATATTGTGACGCAAACTGGTGCCTGAAGCTTATTGGCTGAAGTTGGATACGATGCGCAATAGCTCACCACTCTTTCCATCACGGAATGATCGCGAGCACTTCCTCCGGTACGATTCTGTAAAACACCAACGGTTATTCGAGTATATGAACCACGTACTGCATTTAATTGAATTTTTATCTCTGACTGGAGATACATACCAGACGGAGTGGCCAAGCAATATAATTAGCGACTCTGAAGGGAGGTCGCGAATTCAATGCCGTCGTTGATATAAATTATCATTTGAATCCGCTACCTGATGTCATTGTTTCCCCTCATGCAATGCTCACTGCCGGCATTCTGCTGATCTCAAGTGGACTGGCAATCGAAAATGCATACCTATGAATCTATTTTCTCTTCATTCAATTAGCATTCTAACGAGATTTACGCGGAATAAATATACATTGATCGCCGTTCGTTCGTGGGAAGTGCAGAGTTTAAGAAATAAATGTACTTCTTCCTGTACAGTAAACGACGTTATGAAGTGAATTAAATGTGAGGATTCAAGTCTAAAATATCTATGCCTCTGAGTTTCATAATATTCTTTACGATGCATTACAAGCTCGTGTTGACTTTCAAAACACTTAAACTAAGATAACCATATTCATAGGGCATATTTTTCGTATGTGCTGCAATTGTATTATTGCCAATTCTTGGGAAATAATAGATTTAACCTTTATTACCTAACGAGTATGAAAGATACAAGTGGAAAGACATCGATTAAATCAATAAATGTACAGTCAATCTTTTTTCCAATTGCTTGAATTTCGATATGTGTTTGGATGTTGGTACTTTTCCACACCTGATGAATGCCTTGAAAAATGAATTTATGTTTTACTGACACCTTTCATTACCCTTACCTCCTAACGATATTGAAGTTAATTAACATAAGCGAGCTTTCTACTCCTCTGACACGTCATTATCTTTTTACCCATCAAAAGTGTACGGATTGCTGACCTCCCGAAGATGCATTTTTTGTTGTCCACTGATTAGGTGAACTGGCATTCGATGAAATGTGGATTTTACTTTCTAGAATGCATAGTATATACATCGAGATTTTGATAGAAATAAACATTTTGGAGATCGTTGACTCCGAAAAAAAGCTTTTCCAAAACCATCCGTCCGTTCGTCTGTGAGCAACTTAAGGGAACCATTCAAAGGGTTTTCTCAAAAATCGATCTAGCTGCATTTGAGAACTTGCTAATTTGGAATGGATAATTTCAAAATATTAGTTTTTGCGTAATTTTATGTTCAATTGGGACAATTTTCCGTCTTTGCTCTTATGAGTATACGTCTGAGCCCTTCAGCTTGGTAACGACGCTGAAATAATTGATGTCATCGTCAACTTATTGGATTTATTCAGAGACCCGGCTTTCAAAGCCTTTGCCGTCATCAGCACTCTACAAATAATATAAATAAAAAACAAAATAAGAATATTTATTATTGCTTTGTATTTTATTGAATTTATATTTATATTTATCTAATTGGTATTCATCTTATTTATAATTATTTGCTTTATATTCATCATTATTTTACCTATAGTTATATTATTTATTGTCTAATGATGACGTCAAAGCCGTCAATAGCCTTTGAATAAATCCATCAAGTTTGACGAAGATGTCTTCAATTATTTCATCAATTAATTATGTCAAAAACTCCTCATCAGCATTCCCCCAATTGTGTAGGGTCGCGATAGTGTGATGGAGAGAGCTTTGGTCGCGGAAGCCTACGCTATCGACTTCTCATTTCGAACCTATAATTATTCGTGTTGAAACTCTCTCAAAAGAATGGAGTGGGCCAATGAGACGAACCAAAGAACCAAAACCACAAGAAGTAACCTGACGGATTTCCTGTTTTTCTCCAAGGGCAGTGCAGCCGAACAAAAATAATTAAGTACCCCGTCGCCTTATCAGGGGACATCGCCACCAAACGCCACTGCATACAAAGAAGCTACAGCATATATTCTCGAACAATCTGTAACGATTACTAATGTTCTGATATGATGTAAACGTGGCATCATTCTGATACCACATAAGATATGTTCTCTAAAGCGAGGGTTCTTCATCCTCGGTTCTGCGGAAGGCAAGGGTTTCCTGGATCGTTGACAAGGATTCCGCAAATTAACACTATTTGCTAAGCGAAAACACACGTAAAATGGAAATCATCTGTACAAGGCTTTTTTCATGTAGGAAAGGGGTAGTGGGCTGTCTTATTAAAATGTTAGATTAATATTGTATTTAAGTGCAAATCACAAAATTAATATAAATTATATACACACTTTTCTTTTTATTAATTTGTTATCATTCAAAATATTGTTCTTTTGTTAGACATTCATAAAATGTATTCTAAAAATAAAATAAAACATGATTCGCTACCTCACTAATCATTCTCTTAAGATAAAATAAAGATACATGAATAATTTTGAAAATATTAGTAGAACAAAGCTTTGATAAACTATTTTATCTGCTGCTTAAAGGTGAGATTTCTTCACGAAAAACATGAGCTCGAAGGGTTTCGAAAAATGTAAAAGGCTTGCCGTAGGTGATCCTTCGTATTGGTAGCGTCAATCATCTATTAGATGTTGAAAATGATGAGTCAATCATATTTATTACAAAGACGAATTGGAAACATTTTCTTTAAGAAAGTATAAAACTTGAAGTCTTACATCTTTTATTACAGGAACATACACAAATTCTCATAATGTGATGACTGATGCCCTCTGACAAAGGCCTGAGTGACAAGAGGCACTTACAGAAAAAGTGTCAACATGATTCAAGACAATGACTTTCTTAGATTTTTTCTTCTTACCGGTATGACGAACATAAGTGCAAAGCAGCAACATATATACTTCATTTAAGCATTGTAACTCTTTCAAAACGTAAACGTTCTTCCGGGATAGTATTCTAATGAGCTCCCAATGCGTGTGAATAGTTTACTAATGCATTCTGCCTGTCGCGGATGCACGTACACATAGGAGTTTATTAGTCCCGGAAATGGAGATTTTATTGTTTATGTCGGAGGCATAACCGTGAGTGGATTTGAAATTAATCTTCAGAAGGAAGTTCACGAAGATCATAAGCATACTTTTCGAAAGGAACGGAAGAAATAAATTCTAATAATTTTAAATAAACAAAGGTTGTGTGTCTTTCAATTATTTCATGCACAACAATTGGAGAGAAACGTTATAATAAAGAAATAAAATTCATGTAATAATTAACTATAAAAGATTAAAAAATCTGACTATTCAGTTACCTGAAGATGTACAACTTTCCAAGCGTTTAGAACGTGCACTTGTTCTTGGAAAATTTCATACAAAGCACAAACTTTGTTAATGAAGATTTTGATGGAGAATCTTCCTGGCTCAGATAGGGTTGCTAACAGTTTCCTTCAGTCTGTTCAACTTCTGTAATAGACTTTAACCATATTTACATGTACTTTTGTTATTTGTATTAGAGATAAAGTGACTAGTTAACAACTATTCATTTCTAAAATATCACCATTTTTGAAGAATCGGTGTTGAACACTTTAGAATCCAGTTGTTACGGACCACGAATGAAATTGGCGAACGAAAATGTCGAGAACAAGTAAACGTGCACCAGTGAAAAGCCTAGAAGCATATTTTAAAGATATTTTGCTTCGTGGAGGTAATTCCGAAATACCTTAAAGTCAATCCATAATCACCTACCCGTTGTAATGAAATATCAGTGATACAATACGTTGAAAGATTCGAATGGTTTTAGGTAAGACGTATTTTATGATTAACTCAGTTACAGCATATTCGAATAAACACACACCAATAAATTCACTAACAAAATACTTTTACAAAATAAATCTCCACAGTGCTGAAAGCTTAACACTAAAGTTGAATATGTGTTACTTCCATGAATAAGAATGGGGCCACAACTTACAGTCACTGCAGTCGATTGATTTTTCTCAATCTTTCGCACTCGATTCGACGAATTATTCAGGCTCTCATCGCAAACACGATAAGAATTAGTGACGCACATACTTTCTCGCAAAATGTCTTAATTTATAATTTTCGAGCATTCTTTTAAGCATTCTTCTTGTTCTATGAAAATGAGACCGGCGCCATTCTTTTAAACGTTTCTTATTCTATCCGTGGAAATAATTTTAAAAAAAACATTTGAAGCGGTTTTGTCGAAAATTCGCCGTTTTCCGGGCACACGATTACAATACTTTCTCTTCTTACGGGCGAGAAAATAGAAAGGTAGATCATTGCTTACAATAAACACTGAGTAACCGCTAAGAAATCACGAAAGAGATGTTTAAAACAAGATGCAGGAGACTTTCGTTATGTGTCATTAAATTCTTCTAGTCAGGAAATTTATGATACATGTGGTCGCAAGGTAAACGTTCTTAAGATCTTAACTAAACATCTCTACTAAAAAACTTTTACTCTGCGATCACGGATTTATTGATGTTACCCATTAAATATAATGTAAAAGACAAAAGTTATTTTATACCTACTATCACTGACAGTATTAAAATGTATTACATGCTTTTCATTGACCCCTTTAATAACAACGTAACCATTTGCATGATCCTTTTGCCAATATCTGTACTTTTCACTTTCATTCTCAAACACATCGCATTACGTAATTTCTAATTATTATCTCCTACAGAAATTCACAATAAAAGATAACGTTTATAATCCTAATGTTCCTAATGTTCCTAATGTTCCAATCCTAGTCAACGAGAATGTTGCTCTCTATTATTTCACAACGACGAATAAATTAGATTTATTACTCAAAGATAAAAAGTAGTGTGTGAATTTCAAACTTTGTCGCATGCATTTTTATTTAAAATTTCAGAGCCGTACTTCTACTTATCAAAGCGTGTCTGAAGCTTAATAATATAGATAATGAAATAAGGACAAGAAATAGCACAGGAAAGAAAATACATTTATAAAACAAAATGACATTTATAAATTGAACTGTAGAAGTAGCAGCAAATACTTTCTCGCATTATTTCCATCCGTTACGTAATATTACAACTTACATCATACTTCAACCATCTCATGAAAAACTCTTCAGACAAAGAAGCGCAGAACATTCGAATTTGCAATTTTCCAAGTTTTTAATGGAAATCAGACTTATATAATATTTATAAGGGAATTTTGCTCTATTCCAGGAAAAAGGAAAACAAATGTCCTACGAATCTTCATATTCCTGCTTTCAAATTACAAATCACCACTTAATACCGTTAGCATACCAGCGAGACTGTCAACTACCGTCATTAACTGCGCAGAAAGGGAAATGAATATTAAAAAATTATTGATATATCATAAAAATCCATCAGAGATTATTTGAAGATTTTGTGCTCATAAAAATGGCATTAAATTATGAAATACATTTCTAACAAACCTTAACGGGCCAATTGTTCCAAAAAATACAAATGTTTTATTTTTTAAATTCAAAAGGATGAATAAAAATGACACTTCTGTGATTGAATTCAATGTAATCTGCTCTAATTCTTTCAAAATCTCCAAGAAACAAAGGAAAGAAAATGTATAAAAGAAAACAAAATTGAACAAACAGAACAAAATGAAATGTATGTAACAGAATGAAACTTATTTCACAAAATAAAACTTATTTCACAAAATAAAACTTATTTCACAAAATAAAAATTATTTCATAAAATAAAACTTATTTCACAAAATAAAAATTATTTCATAAAATAAAACTTATTTCACAAAATGAAATTTATTTTAAAAAATGAAATTTATTTAAAAAAATGAAATTTATTTAACAAAATGAAATGTATAAAACAAAACAAAATTTATCACAGAAAAAGGATAAAGAAATGTTCAACCAAAGGATTGAATTCTGTGAACGGTCTTTATCAAATGTTTCCCTGGATTGCAAGGAAGCGCCGATCCACCTGCAGGCGAAGCGGCGCCCACAGCGGTAATGGGCTTTTTAAGGCGCGCGCCCGGGGGGCGCCTGGGCGCGGCCGGGGGGCGTGGGGCGGTGGGGAGGTGGGGGGCGAGGGGAACGCAACGCGATGGCCGTGGATAAGGAATCTCCGGCCGCCCGGTTTCACGCCGAAGTCAATTAACAGCCCGCCAGCCACCTTCAGCGCGAGATATATACTACGTGGGGGTCCCGCCGCGACCCTCCGCACCGGAGCTGCAGCTGCAGGAAAAAGGGCTCCACGCGTTGCGGTCGAGCCGCCCGCCGCTTCGGCCACCGCAGCCCCGCCATACTCACGCGTTGCTCGTCGCCGATAGTGAAATATGAAATCCCCAGGGAAGCGAAATGGTGCGTGAATACAAGGTTACTTGATCACTTGAACCATTGGCATTACAAGTCTGCATTCAACTAACGTACACTCCAACTTTACGTTTATTGCTGTAAATTGAAGGCTAGAATTACCAAGAGGGTTAAATTTCAAAACTTTCATTTTGTTGAACTTTAATTTTGCCGCTGGCTCTTGCAAGCCCCACGATGGACCCCGTTGTTGGCCTTGCTGGCCGTTGTCGTTGACGCCGCTGCAATGCCAATATCACCAGCCCAAACAACCATCACTGATACAGGCGTGCGAAGTCTAAACAATAGGGGAGAAGCAGAACGACATTTCTGGGGTCACTTTTCTACTGCACATTTTTTACGTGACATATGACATGTCTTACCCGACAACTTTGATTAGTTAAGTTAAATTACTATAATGAATTATTTTATGTTTGTTATAGTTCTTAAAATGTTGGTATTCATGCATATAATAGTGATAGCTATTGACTTCAGCTGTTTCTAAAGCGATGTAAATTTAATACAATTTTTAAAAATTCCCTAATTGTCTGTTTAAAAAGGGGAAAACTAAGGGATTGAAAATATTTACGGAAATAAAATGTTTTATCACGTACGGCTTTGGAAACTCTAAAAATGTTAGGGGTCACAATCCTCTTGGCCGCTCCAATGAACAACCCAAAGGCCACTTACACTGCTCAACTGCAATGAAAATTGTGACACCACATTCACCATTATTTCAGTCCATCATTGTTATATCGTCACAAAAATTGAACTAAACCAACCAATAATGACCAACACGAACACGTAACTTACAACCCACCACATCACCATCACCCAATATCTCATGACGCTACAACTACCGCTACTGCCTCATCCACTTCCACTTCCATGACACAAGCTATCGACGCCGCCACCGGTGTCGATACCCCAAATTTCCCCCTCCCATAATACTCACTGAATCCCCACTACATTGTAATTATTAACAAGTTAGCTCCCAAGCCTAGTAACCAACTTTCAGAATCTTTACCAACTATAATCGAGGTCACTGGCTGCCGCGCGTCATGTGACTAGCAGGTGTGATGCGCAGTGGCAAGCGACCCGCCAAGTTACATGATGGTGACATTAACGGCAATAGGGGAGATAAGTAAATCGATGTCATATTTGATGCCGATACTACCAACAAAAGAAAGTACCGGAACTTATTTATTAACAATCAGTAAGCACGCAAAAATAAATGGGAAATGTGAGAATATACATATTTTATATTAAAAAAGCTTCTGAAGATTTTAAAAATAAATTAAAAAATGTAATTCCTAATTCACATTTATTTTTCCACAAATATATATTTTATTGATTTAAAAAATGGAAAGTAGAATTTCCTCTAACAACTTTACAGAATAACCTTGTGAAGTTCTCAATATGAGAAGAAACGCGGCTGTTGAAGAGATAACGCAATTGGAACAATCGATTTATTACAACTCGGCACTATAGTTGTTTTTTTAGACACCAACAGAAGGAATACCAGGATGTTACCAATCCAGCAGCATGGATACCAACTCCTTTGTTATGGAAACCAAGATAACGATTCTTTAAATTCGAATATTTCGCTGCCCCCGCAACCACCGCTTCCACGACCCCAGACTCCACCGCCATCACTACTGCACCACCTCCCGCTCCGGCACCGCCAGCGCGTCCGTCGAGCGCAGAAAAAATGTTGATTTACGGTCCGGCGGATTACCGCGTTGCGGCGGCCGCCCTGACTGCGGGGCGCTGGCGTCGCCCGCACCTCCGCCGCCGCCGCCGCCGCCACGCCGCCGCCGCCGCCGCCGCCGCCACCCCGCCGCCCCGCCACCCCGCCGCCCCGCCGCCCCGCCACCCCGCCACCCCGCCACCGCCGTCTCCGCCGCTGCCGCCGCCGCCGCCGCCACCCCGCCGTCACCGCCGCCACCGCCGCCACCGCCGCCACCGCCGCCACCGCCGCCACCGCCGCACCGCCGCCACCGCCGCCACCGCCGCCACCGCCGCTGCGATGAATTATTGCCTTCGTCCCAATCCCGGTTCTCGCGAAGCGCGCGTTACGCTAATCATGAGGCAGCTCACGGGGAATCTCGCTGCTTTTGCATGTTACAGCTTTAGACAAATGAATTAACTTCTTGCACTTTGTTACACTTTGTCAAACGGTCGTATGGAGAAGGGATCAAATCTGTCTCAATTGTTAAAGGACTTAAGAAAGAGTGTTTCATCATGCAAGGCTTTTTTTTTCTTCAAGTAAAATCTTTACTTGAAAATTACGGTTTACAGAAGCGACGGTTTACAGAAAAATAATTGGTTGTTTAAGAAAAGGATGTGTAAGAAGAAAATGTCGACAAGACAAAACTGTCGTGCCACTTCCACAAATTGCTAAAACTCCTGGTAAAAGAATTGCTTTGTTGTTGTTGTAATGGATATCATAGGACATCATTTAAATGGATAAGGAACGTTCACATTAATTTTATTGCTAGGTACATTTCAATATTTTTAAAAAGCTGCAGGTATCAGATGCAGCATTCCATTTTAAATCGTACAAATTGTTGAAACATAATTATCAAATTTATGTCCTTTCTGATTTTATAATAGCACACTAAAGTATTTCGTGACTACTGTTTCTAGGCATTCGTGCAAAGCACAGTAAAGACATTTTTGGCCAAATATATTTAAAAAATAAATAAATTTAACGAATTTACAATTAAAAGACCTGCAAACCCGAAACAATTCGGGACGTCGTAATTCATTGAGTTTATATTTCGTTTTACGATGGGAGAATGAAGAGGAAGATGGAATGGCAGTGAATAAGACGGGTGGATTCAGGAAGGTTTATACGATAGCACATTCTGAGAAATGGGAAAATACAGTTACTGAACCTCATTCTTCACCTTCCTTCAAAGGTAATTCGTTTTCTTACTCTAATAGTCATTACCTCTAGTAAAGTTATTATTGTCATTAGGTCGATATCAATATAGTGGAAATAACGGCCGTGGGTCTAGTTTGCAAACCGAGGCGGTTGTCGAATTTATATAACCCGAGTCCCGACTTCCCCATGGGTCGGACAATCACTGTACTGAGCGGCCGTTAAACGTGGCTTTTCATTCCTGTTTGATTGTCGTATGTCAATATAACAGGACAGTATTTCAAAGCAATCAGATTTTGGTAATAATAATCGGGTATTTTCTATTCGAAATCCGAGAGCAGTAAATTTACAATGCTTGCTACTCAGTTTTTTAATTAGATGAATAGCAAGAAAATAACCGAAAATTACCTCTTCAAAGGTGGTCTCGCTTCAATAGAATGTTGATATCGGAATATAAGAGATGTAACTGTTATGATAAATATATTTCACTAAGGAGTGCTAGTGACAGTCCTCCTTCCTTTGTTGGTTCCCGAGAGGTAAATAGAATAAATGACACAAACTCGTGGAAAAGGATGCGAGAAAAAACTTTCCTTGTTACTTAACAAACATATTTTACAATAATATTGAGAATCTTTAGTCTCAAGTTTTGAATGTTTAACCTTGTACAAAACAGTAAAGAATATAACCTAGACTTTTGGCCTTAGACGGGATTTCTATCATAACTTGACGTATTTTGGTGTGATGAAGAAAAAAATTCTTGTGGGTGTACGCCACTGAATACAACGAATTAACATCTATGTCAATTTTTGTGGAATCGTTTCCAGGTATTCACTTTTTAATAAATGCAGGACCATATCAAAACAACACACCTCATTTATTATTCTTTTGAATACAGGACATTTATGAATTATTTAACAATTAATTATTAGGTATGAGTTGAAATGTCCTTTATAGAATATATTAGGGTGTACCCAAATTAGTTATGCATTTCGGAGCTTGTTTTATTTCATAGTGACATTTTCTGACGTCAACGTAATTCAGTGTGTAAATATTGGCATTTTTATTAATGTGCTGGATCAGAGCTTTTGTCATCATATTCAAATACATGTTATTCAATGTATAAAATAATGAATCAAAATAAGGTACGTGTTCACACAAAATACGCGGAAAATAAATATGTCAAAATCCAGAAAAATCTGTCGCTACACACTGCAGCTGAGCGAAATTTTTGTATTGGATCGCAACCTGCAGCAGGTAGTATCATCTAGCACTGATGTACAATAAAAATTCTAGTGTGCAACTGTATTATTTCGAGAACACACAATGAGAAAATTTGGAGCTCTGATTAAAAAATTCCACGTCCCTAAATCGTTATATCCATGTACCTCAATCCTTTCAAGCGAAGAAGCGGGCCCACCTCAGCTCTAAGATAAAGGCACGCGCCCAATGGACATGTCTTTTGTTCCTCTCTTTCTGAACACACTCGTTTTATTTCATCGCACATTTCGCTGTCTTCGGCGCGAAGTTCGCTCTCATCGACGCATAAATTACTCATGCGCCGCATCGCGCCGCCCGCCAGAGGCTGCAGCCGCGGACAAAAGGAGGCGCCGCGGCGTCGAGGCGCAGACAGCCTCCCATTCGTCCTTCGGCGCGGTTTTGCGCAGGTGGCGGCGGCGGCGGCGGCGGCGGCAGAGGCGCCCATGGCTGCGATGGCGGTGGCGATGGGGATGGCGGTGAAGACAGTGGCGGTGACGATGGCGGTGGCGATAGGAATGGCGGCGAAGTCAGTGGCGATAGCGGTGGCGGTGGCGGTGGTGGTAGCGAAGGCGGTGGCGATGGGGATGGAGGTGAAGACAGTGGCGATAGCGGTGGCGGTGACGATGGCGGTGGCGATGGCGATAGGAATGGCGGCGAAGTCAGTGGCTATAGCGGTGGCGGTGGCAGTGGTGGTAGCGATGGCGGTGGCGATGGGGATGGCGGTGAAGACAGTGGCGATAGCGGTGGCGGTGACGATGGCGGTGGCGATGGCGATAGCGGTGGCGGGGGCGGTAGCGATGGCGGTGGCGATGGGGATGGCGGTGAAGACAGTGGCGATAGCGGTGGCCGTGACGATGGCGGTTGCGATGGCGATAGGAATGGCGGCGGCAAAAGTATTGGCGAAAGCGGTGGCGGTGGTGGTAGCGATGGCGGAGGCGATGGCGATGGGGATGGGTATGGCGGCGAAGGCATTGACGATAGTGGTGGCGACGGTGGTGGTCATGGGGCGATGGAAGTGGCGACGGTGGCAATGGCGGGTGGCGTTAGCGATTGCGGCGAAGGCTTTGGCGATAGCGGAGGCGATGGCGGTAGCGACAATGGTAATGGCGACGATGGGGCGATGGAGGTGGCGATGGAGCTGGCGATGGCGGCAGTGGCAATGACGGCGTTGGCGCCAATGGCTGCGATGGCGACGGCGTTAGCGATTGGGGCGAAGGCACTGCCGATAGCGATGACGATAGCGGTCATGGGATGTTGGTGGTAACGGCGGCGGCAAAGGCGATGATGGTTGCGATGTAGGAGGCGGCAAAGGCTGTGGCTAGAGCGATGGCGGCAAAGGCGTTGACGACGGGGACAGCAACGCTGTTGGCTGTGGATTGATTGATTGATTATTTCGCGTTTTCTTGCACGTCAACTGCTTTGGTCACTGTCCCTTGTTTGTCTCGTGCGTGATTTTATCACGGGAGTGGCGAGGCCCTGGCCACGCTGCACGGTAAGATTCGGCAAGCCGACCTTCGGATCGGGTTGTGGGATTATCCCCATACAGGTATCCCCTACCAGTGGGGCACCCCCTCAAATCGAACAAATTCTAAGCACCCGACATATGTTGTAGTGTAGTGCGTGTAAGTGTGAATGTGTAAGCAATAAGAATAGGACTACGAAGAAAAATGAAAGATCGCGCTCCGTCCGTGGCCCTTTTGTGAAGGTACTGCATCGGCATTCGCCTGGTATTAATAGGTTAACCTGGAAACACTACCGATCAGAACAGCCGGCCACTAGAATTGTCCTCCAGAGGATGAATTTGATTTAGTCTTCTATCTCGTGTCGAAAAACCTGTCACCGTCGAACACTAGGTTTTGTGGTCATAGGCACTGCTGTGGTTCGCGGTGATGGATGGTGTTGGTCGCGGTTTTCGGAGCATTCGTTTCGTAAACTAGTGTTGCTACAGAATGGCACAGACTTTCCCGTATTAGTTTCTTACTTCCTTTGTGTCTTCGCTAGATATTCGGAATTGCCACAAACTCTTTTTTGCCAGCTGTCATCTATCACCGCCAAAAGTACATTCTTTTTATCATTTTCTTAATTTTTCGGTTTCCTATTGGTAGAACGGAAACATTAATTTTAGAATATTAAAGAACACAAAAACCTAGTCATAAATGGGAATTTACTTTTAAAAATTATGTGCCGTTTAAGAGAAAATGGCGTTGTAGCGCTACTAAAAATGCAAATTTGAAGCTCATTTTCACAGAAAGTGTTTGAGTTTTCAAAATACTTTATTTGAAGTTATTTGAAGCACTTACACTCACAAATATAATAATGTTTACCAATTGCTGGTAATGTGCATATTAAGATGTGAGATCTCTTTCAAAAATATTACAATTATGTAATTTTTGAAAAAACAGAATTATTAGTTGTCTGTGCTATTCTGTAGCACCACTATACTGCGATTTTTGTAGGAAGAGCTCTCAAGGCCACTCAAATCCCATCTTCGCGATGGAATATTTCACGGCATTTCGTGTCATTCACAGTCGTTCCGCTAGATTTCGCACGATCGCGACCGTATGAAGCAGTGCTTGCGATCATGCGACTTCTACCGGCAAGACCGAGAAAAGACGCCAAATGCCGTGACATATTCCATCGCGAAGATAGGATTTGAGTGGCCTTGAGAGCTCTTCCTACAAAAATCGCAGTATAGTTCGGTATCAAGGACCCACAAAAGAGGGTTTCTGGCTACACCACGTGTTAGGGGATTTTTTTTCTTAATTTAGCAACTGATTTTATCCACTTTTTCGTTTTCACTGCCCGGCAATTAATTTTTTTCCGCCGAAAATTGGCCATTTTTTCGCGCAGCATTACATAACTTTCCCTATACTACGTATATCAATCCGTGTATAGTACGTATACGGGTAAGTAAAAATGTAACATTAAGTTAATACAAATGACTGCAATATTAACAAAATATGACTACATGTCTTAAACAAACGTAATGGAGACATTTTTTACAGTAATTTTTTTACAGTAAATTTTTTTCATATGTTGTATAATATGTTCTATGGAAGCGTTTTTTAGTAATAGTTTTTGACCGTTTGTTTTTTTAACCTTTCCGAGTAAGTGTAAGGCCTACAAAAATTTAAAATGATTTGCATTTCTTAACCCTAAAATATCAACTTTATTTATAAAAAATACTGCAAATAAATAGGTATATTACTTATAAAAGGTTCAGGTTCTATTTCCTTATTCTCAGGTTCATCTTCTTCAATTTCTTGTTCAGAATTTGAATTCTGGACAAGAAATTTCTTGTTCAAATGATGAACCAGGAACTTCATCATCACTTGATAAACAATCATTTTCAAAAGCTTGTTTATAAATTCAATATCTTTCGTATTTAATACATTAAAATAACTCTAAGATGAGGCGGCCATGTTGTAAAAATGTCATGTAAACGGAAAGGTTGTGTCTGATGGACCTATCAACAATTTTGAGCAGGAATAGCACACCACGTTTTGTGATAAACTCAAACTAATGGTCGTCATCAGTTCAAAAAGATTCAATTTGAGGGTAGGCTGGTGGATAAATTTAGAATTAATTTCGTTCGCTTAACAGATCGCTTCAAAGATGTCACTGGGTCTGACAAACCCAACATTCCCACTGGCGTATTAACCGTTTCAGCACCACCGCACTTTGAATGGATCTGGAACAGATGCTATCACTTCTTCCTCGTGGATAACATAGATTTTATCCTATTAATATGTCTCATTCTCTTCTTTTCCCATCATAGCTCTAGTGATCATCACATCCTCTTCCGTTTTATCTTCGTCTCATCCTTCTCTTCTTCACACTTGGTTACTACATTCATAGTGTTAGCACATTTTGCTCGGCGCGGACAAGTTCCTGCGACTTCCGCCCACCTGGGCACTCTTTGGAGTGCTTCCCGCTAAATTATGGGAGTTCCATGCTAGACCAGGGTGTCATGGGGGCGCCAATTCCAAAATTCGCGCGTCCCACTTAAAAAAAAAAAATCCATCATCAATCAATCAATCAATCAATCAATGAAATGGAATGAAGACATTAATTAAATCATTGTTTCCCCGCGCCTTGATGCATGTGACAGCTCTTCCGCCGCCCTGCCAGGTTGCAATCAGCTACCCTCGCCGCCGACACCGGTGACGTCACTACATCACCACCGTCACCGCCGCCACCAACACCATCGCGCCGTCGCGCCCGTATCTCTCCCCCTGCCTACGTCCGCCCCCCCGCTGCCAGCTAGCCGGCTGCCCGCCCCTCTGAGCCCTGCCCGGGGTCGAACCCGGGGCACCGCCAGAGCATGTGCGGCCAGCGGGCGACACAGCTGGTGGAGTGTGGGCCAAGCGGATGGAGCTATGGTGGACCGGGAGCATGAAGCATCCACGGCGGTGAAGGGCATTTTTCACGATTTCTGCATTGAGACCCTCTACTGGACAGCGGTGTGATTTGTAGGAGCGGTGGTGCTGTGACTGTGGTGTGGTTCGACAACCCGGCCATGTGTGCCTCGTAACCTTTCAATGTTACATTCATTTGGTTTTTGTTTGCTGTGTTAGTCAGGTAGCATCGCTTGGTCAGTGTGTGCCTTTAATTTTGTGTTTCGCAACACTGCAAGAGTTTTGTGAAATTGTTAAAGTTTTGTGAAATTATTATTAAAGTTTTTTTGTATTCTTTGACACATAGTAGGTAGTTCCCGCTGCACATTTGTTTTAAAAGTGAAAATAGCTCCATAGTGGCACTCAGCTACGAAACTCTAACACATTTGTACTACGCAGTGGGTGTATTTCAAACCTACTGAAACTGCCAATAAAGTCCCTTTTTTATGTACATGGTGGCGTAATAAACTCAATGCGAAGTTTCTACAACGGATCGCTGGTGAAGTATGCACGATGGTAGCGTGAGTAGCGGGTAGCTTTAGCGCCTGCTTTTTCCTTTATATCACAATGTACGAATGTCTATTTTATACTCTTAAATCTTTTTGATGCTGAAGTGGAGGATAATCATTATCACACTCACGGGGCTCTATGTCGATTATTTCGCATAAATAGAACAAATAGTACTATTCTTAGCATTAAACATAGAGAGGGTATTTTCCTAATTATGATATTTTTGATTGCTGTTCCTGTAGTTATTTTGTGTTAAGAGCATTCGGAAACGAGCGATTCGCTTTGGCTTCAGATACAACGATTTGTACTGCATTAATCTTCATCACAATCTATAAAACAGAATTCATCAACATCTCCATCAACATCCTCCTGCCCATCGCCACCTTCCTCACTATTCCTACCAGTAGTGGTCCCCACGGCATCTTCGTCTGTCTGCATTATGTCATCGTTTTCACTTGGAAGCGGTTGCTTCTGAATGCTGCCTCTGCCATCGCCCCGCGCGCCTCCGCCGCTGCTACCAGCGCCCGACGCGGCGCGAAGAAGTTGTCTCGACGACGTTGTCTCCCCCGCCCCCGCCTTGCGGTGGCACGAGAGGGGCGGGAATTATCTTTCATTAGCGGCGCGATCCGACGCGCCGCCCGCCAACGGCTCGTGTGTGTACGCCGCCGCTCCCCCGCCCCTTTCACCCACCTCCCGCAGCCCCCGCCTCCGCCACCCCCGCAGCCCCCGCCTTCCATTGTCTGCGTCGCCACCGCCTCCGTAGCTGTACCCACCCACCACCGCGTTACCGACAGCACCGCCATCGCCTTAACTTTTGCCTTCATCCTCGCCGCCGCCCTCGCCGCCGCCCTCGCCGCCGCCCTCGCCGCCGCCCTCGCCGCCGCCCTCGCCGCCGCCCTCGCCGCCGCCCTCGCCGCCGCCCTCGCCGCCGCCCTCGCCGCCGCCCTCGCCGCCGCCCTCGCCGCCGCCCTCGCCGCCGCCCTCGCCGCCGCCCTCGCCGCCGCCCTCGCCGCCGCCCTCGCCGCCGCCCTCGCCGCCGCCCTCGCCGCCGCCCTCGCCGCCGCCCTCGCCGCCGCCGCCCTCGCCCTCGCCGCCGCCCTCGCCCTCGCCGCCGCCCTCGCCGCCGCCCTCGCCGCCGCCCTCGCCGCCGCCCTCGCCGCCGCCCTCGCCGCCGCCCTCGCCGCCGCCCTCGCCGCCGCCCTCGCCGCCGCCCTCGCCGCCGCCCGCCCTCGCCACCGTTGCTCCTACTGTTGCCATCACGAGGTGTTACACTCAACTTTCCTTGTCCCCAGTTGCCTGCCTAGGAGACGTCGCTCAAGGAGGTCCCTGACATTTTCATTTCGGATTGAGGTAGCAGAAATAGAATATGCGTAAAAACGCGAGGAACAAATATGGCGAGAGAAAAAAGTCCCAACACGAATGGAGGCGTTGTCATGTACGTTAAGTTATTCGAAGTTCACTGGCCTTTTACGTTGTAACCGCTATGATATTCAAACTGTTCAGAAAAACACCCAGCCAGAAGGGGTAAGGACGTCGCTCAGTGATCAACAAGTCAGATATATTATCTGGTTGATCATATCCTTTAAGTCGTCTAATCAAATTCATTTTTATACACTGAATTGAAATGTGAAATTGCTTACATCATTATGTATTTAACATACATAATGATGTAAACGAATTCACATTTCAATTCAGTGTTTCAAAATGAAACTTACTAAAACATGCTCAACTTCCCTTTTCGATATTATATGACGAAGCTTTCATGTGCCCCCAAACTTTGATATTAAATGTCAATTCGCCAGGCATGAATTGTCACTATCAACTGAAGAAAACTCTAATAATGCATAAATCGACAATACTACATTCTGTGGCTTGCAGCCTCAGAAATGCTGCTGAACAGAACCACACAAAATGGTTTTCTAAAACGTAGCACGCGCAAGAACAGGAAATAAAATACTCTGGCATAAAACTGCGATAAATTAATCATTTTAGCAAACACATTCTTTTCGAATACTGTAATAACATAGTATAGTACAGAATACACAGTTCACTGGTTGTTCTATTCATACAACAAATTTCAAAAACAGTCCTTCATACAAAGAATTTCAATTCCATGACACATCACTGGAGTTGCAAATATTTAATGTGGGCAGGCTCTTCCTTGACGCTTTGCTGACGCATGCCATCAGCTGTGTCGTAAGCATTGAGTTTAGTCTATTTGCGTTTAGTCTATTGCGAATAAGTTCTGGCGGAATAACAATCGAATATTTGCATTTTTCGGTCAAACTGGAAACTGTTTGGTGATTTTCCCCGCGTTCCTGGGTATTTGACGAAACCATAGGCACGTCTCCAAAACTCCATAGTTTTAGTTGAATTTTTTCGCTCATTGGAAATTAGTAATATAAGGATGAAGAATGACGACCCAAAAAAGGAACAGAATATCTGAAACCATGAATATATGAAACTTTTTATTAATGAAAAAAACAACGTGGAAGTACATAAAAAATTGTGTACATCTAGAGCAAAACCAATATTTTTTGTACTACTTTACCTGGTCTGCGAAACCTCGACTCCGAAAATCATTATTTCAACAATCTTACAATTCCTGTCAACGAAGCGAGTTCTAGAGTAAGGTTGTCCAATTGACGGCCCGCGGTGCCATTTATTGTTTCAAACCGTCTATCAGTGTATCTAACTCAAATATTCCAAAATTTGACTTAAACCACTTTTGCTCTCAACGGTTCATTTCAGTCCGACCATATCCTGTTTTTCCTTGGGGAAGAGGAAATAACGATAGTCAGCATTGCAAGAAAACTGGGAGGTTCGTCGGTCGAAAGTTAACAATCCTCTCCCAAGAGAACGGTCCGCTCCGGCAGCGGGTCAGAAGAACGCACGGGCCCCGCCAGGGCAATTGATTTCTCAATTGCCTTGAAGACAACTGTCCGAACTCCACACAGTTGTTGATTGATTGATTTATTCATTAGAGATTCCGGACGCGTCAACTGCGTCGTTCGTGCCGTATGTGCAGTGCTTGTTTTTATTGCGGTAAGTGGCGGCTATATTTTCCCGCTGCTGACGAGATCCGGCGCCGACCTACGTCGGCTTGCGAGGATTTCCCCAAGCGGATATCTCCCATGTAGTAGTATGGTGCATGTGTGTGTGTATATTTAGGGGGAAGAAAGGACAAGGAGGAGGAAGGAAGGAAGGAAAGGTGGTCCGTTTGTTAAGATACTACTCCGGCATTCGCCTGGTGTCGATTGCAGAAATCACGCAAAACTACCGAACAGAGCAGTCGGCCGTTAGAATTCTCCTCCAGACAGTTGGAATTGTTCTAGCTATCTAGCTAGTGTCTGCTAGTGTATCTAGCTAGTGCCATCATTAGTACTCGAACCCTAAGACTCCCCGGTCCGAGGCATTCCAGTGACATCTGTCGTCCTGAGCCACCTTTGCCGGCCGTTGAGTAGTTACACTGTACAAAATACAAGCCGATGTAACGTAAGGAGGGAATCCGCAGTGCTTCGCCAGCGGAGTGAGGGCGGGGCGAAGGCTCGCTTGCCAGGTGAGCCTGGGGCGCCGCGTGGGCTCTAAGGGGCGAGCGGACACGAAGCTTGGTCGTGTCATTATCGGCTTTTATTGGTCGTTTGTTGCCGCCGTTACAGACGATGGGGGCGAAGTTTCCGACTCCACACTCTCGTGGATGCAGGAGATCGAAGCTCAGGTGCAGAGAAGAACGGAGCAGAATCGCGAACGGAGCGGATTGGAGCACGGGGCAGATTAGTGATGAAAGGGTGGGCGGAAATGGGCAGAGAAGAGATGGACGACGAGATGGAACGGACGACGAGACGGAACGGACGGCGAGACGGAACGGACGACGAGACGGAACGGACGACGAGACGGAACGGACGACGTGACGGAAGGGACAACGAGACGGAACGGACGACGTGACGGAAGGGACAACGAGACGGAACGGATGACGAGACGGAACGGACGACGAGACGGAACGGACGACGAGACGGAACGGATGACGAGACGGAACGGACGACGAGACGGAACGGACGACGAGACGGAACGGACGACGAGACGGAACGGACGACGAGACGGAACGGGCGACGAGACGGAACGGACGACGAGACGGAACGGACGACGAGACGGAACGGACGACGAGACGGAACGGACGACTAGATGGAACGGAGGAAGGAACAGTGGTTAGTGTACATCGTTGACAGTGAAGAATGGCGGGAGGGGGGAAGGGAGTGGAAAATGGTGAAGCAAGGAAGACAGAACGATGAAAGAAGAGTGGCGAGGCAGCAAGCAGACCCTGAGACGCTGACGGCCGTGAAGAGCTTTGTAGCATAGGCTCTTGCTTCTTGGCATTCGCGTCGTTAACTTCCCCCTCATTGAGCCGTTTCAAGCAGTAAGGTCTCTGGCATTTGTTGGATGTGGGTGTTATTGTGCGGGACACGAACATTCGCATTTAATGGATCTTTTATTTCTCGACGTCACAGCCTCCGACCGCGATCTCCAGAGTTCGGCTACCCGCGAAACAAAGCGAAGTTGGGCGCGTCAATCCGTGAAAGAGTTGCAGTCCTGAGCTCCTAGAAAGTAGACTTTTTGTGTACTGAAAGATAAGAGTCTACATTCCAGAAAATAAGAATTAGCGATGAAACTGTAGGGTATATGAATTAAATTTTATCAACATGTATCTCTGTGAAGATTTGCAGTTCGAAACTCCTAGAAAGTTGAATTTAGCAATTCTGAGGGGTACGAGAGTATACATATAAGAAAATAGAATTTGCGAGGGAGGTATATGGTATCTGAATATCCATGGTTAAATTTTAAAAATATCTACCTCAAAATTTGGCCTTCTTAGGATTATAATGTAACTCAAAAGATAACATAATCTTCCTAATAATCGTCTTAATAACTTTTAACACTTATAACAAAAATGTGATGTGTCCTTAGACATTGAAATGTCTGACATTGGACACAGTTTTATTCACTCGTAATGGAAACTTTGCAACGTTTTTTCTTTCTCCTAAAAATTCGTATTTTTTTTAGTTACGTGTTAAACTTTTTCCATCATTATTTCTTAAAATTACATACCGTAGGATTATCGTTCTAAAAACGTTTGAAAAGCATGGAGCGAATTGCAGATTTTTGCAGTGATTTAGAGATAAGAGTGTGAATTCTTCGAATCTATTCCTTATGGAACGCGAGATCTGCCAATAAAGTTTTGCATCGTTACAACGACCACGAAATTTCCACATATCCCGGAACTTCATTTCAACTCAACATTCCCACGGAAACGAGATAAAAACCAGATATCTAGATCGATCTAAATAGTTACGATTCGTTCTCGTTGTAACGTTACGAGCGTGTTTTGATGCGAGATGTTTTCCTCTCGGACGGCTGAAAAACTTCCAGAATCCCTGTGGAGTCGTTCGGCGTGGATAATAAATATCGGGAGAAAATGAGGGGATGCGTAGCAGGGCGGGCGCCCTATCGGCCGATCGGCAGCTCCTCCAAGCTGCTTGAAGGGCTCTAATTAAGGCGCGCCGGATAGCGCGTCGCCCCTCCCCCACAGCGCGCGAGAGGGTGGGGAGAGAGCGGGGAGGAGAGGGGCGGGTAGGGGAATGAAGGGGGAGGGGAGGGAGGGAATTATTCGGAGGCGCCTCGGTGCCTGGAGACGCCCCACTGCTCTTCTTGTCTCATCGCGTGCAGATTGCAGCCACTTACGTCCCTGAGTGATTGATTGATTGACTCATTTAATTTTCAATCGGTTGGTCGAGTTCCCCAGACGTTCGCGTGTCAAATTATTCCAAGATATAACAACTATTAGAGTTCATTATTATTATTATTGTTATTATTATTATTATTATTATTAATATTATTATTAGAAATTAGTTACCTGAACTTATTAGAGGCTTTGGGAACACAATATGTGTAAAATGCCGTAGCGAGTTCAATTAACATTCTTAGCATATATTTCATTAAACGAAGTAAAATTACATTCACAAGAATGATGTATAAAATAAAGTATATATTTCAAATGTGAATGCTTTACGTACGCTGTACGAACAATTCAAACTTCCTCAGAGAGTTTAAAGAAAATTAAAGTATTTAGTTTTAGAAAAAAAATGTTTAGTTTTGCAGTAAAGTACTTACTTGAGACGAATGTTATTTCAATTCACTCCATTTCTATACGTATTGATAACAAATTTTACATATTTACAATTTTACATATGTCATTTAAATTTTCGTGTGGTGTACGAAAATTATTGGGCTCACCGTAAGCGTTAAGCGATTAATTAAAGCTACAAAACAAGGCATAATGGAACGTACAAGAAAGCAGAAAAGTGGCATGAGTGATAAAGATAAAACAGTTCTTAATTCAAAAACTTGTTAAAGCAGCGACAGAAATACAATGCAGTCAGAAACATCATCATCAACATCTTATTTTCACAATTTGGACCGTCGGATGCACTGATGGGAATAAATCATATTAACTCGCCCAGAATTGCATCCACCTCTTATCCTCGATCCGATAAGTAAATTTATTTCCTTTGTTCAAAGCCATTTTTTCTTCGCAATCGAACGAATCGGTCGAGAATAAAATATCAGGCGCCATTGGTAGCACTTAACGGCCACGTGGCTCCTCCAGCAGCAACTTTCCCCGGGCGAAGGGCGGAGGCCGAAGACAAAAGCGGCGCATTTAAAACGCCCATTACCCACCCCCTCATTTGCAACTCAACCGAAGCGTGGCAGGCGCGAGGGGGTGGGATCGCAGTGGCGGAATCTACGGCCGATGGCTATCTCTTTGTGGCGAGCGAACAATACGCTCTGCGCCGCGCTGCACTATCGCGTCGGCGGTCGCGTCGGCGCGCGGCGCGGCGCGGCGCGGCGCTGGGAAATGGAGCGGAAGCCAGCCTCTCCCCAGCCCACAGTCCCCGAGTGCAGAGAGTAGCGCAACCTGAACAGCCCCGGGTGTTTAATGTCGTCTCACCCGACAGCCCGCCTGGCTGAGTATGGAAGTTGAAATGATAGCAACTGAAGGCATTATATTGATGATCGAGAGTAGCAATGGTATTGTATTTAGGTAAGTTGTTGGTTTCCAAAACAGTTTTATTGCTCCTGAGAACTAGACTTGAAATGGCGGAATCGGCATCGCAAGGGAATGCGCAACTGCATGTATCTAGAAACTCTATCGTCGACTAGTGTCCCAAGTTACAGACAGTAGCGCAACCTGAACGGCTCCAGGTTCATCCTCTAATATCCTCCCACCTGAAATCACCGCCAGGCAGCGCACAGAAGTTGAGCAGAAATGATGGCAAGTGAAGGCATAATATTGATGATCGAGAGTAGCAATGGCATTGTATTTAGGTAAGTTGTTGGTTTCCAAAATAGTTTTATTGCTCCTGAGAACTAGACTTGAAATGGCGGAATCGGCATCGCAAGGGAATGCGCAACTGCATGTATCTAGAAACTCTATCGTCGACTAGTGTCCCCAGTTACAGACAGTGGCACAACCTGAACGGCTCCAGGTTCATCCTCTAATATCCTCCCACCTGAAATCACCGCCAGGCAGCGCACAGAAGTTGAGCAGAAATGATGGCAAGTGAAGGCATAATATTGATGATCGAGAGTAGCAATGGCATTGTATTTAGGTAAGTTGTTGGTTTCCAAAGCAGTTTTATTGCTCCTGAGAACTAGACTTGAAATGGCGGAATCGGCATCGCAAGGGAATGCGCAACTGCATGTATCTAGAAACTCTATCGTCGACTAGTGTCCCAAGTTACAGACAGTAGCGCAACCTGAACGGCTCCAGGTTCATCCTCTAATATCCTCCCACCTGAAATCACCGCCAGGCAGCGCACAGAAGTTGAGCAGAAATGATGGCAAGTGAAGGCATAATATTGATGATCGAGAGAAGTAATGGTAATGTTGTTAGGCAAGTTGTTGGTTTCCAACACAGTTTCAACGCTCCTGAGAACTAGATTTGAAATGGCGGAATAGGCAGCACACAGGAATACGAATCTGAACACCTCTGGCATTTAATATCCTCTCACCCTACAGCCCCGCCAGGCAGCATACGGAAGTTTAGCTGATACTGTAGCAACTAAATGAATTATGTAGCTGTTCGAGTGTATTATAGTACTGTTGAGTTTGCGTACATTGGTGGATCCCGACCCAAAATACCGCTCAGTTCGAACTCTTCTGACAACTGATCATAAAGTTTTTGGTCAGGGGGTAAACGTTCTTAGTCAATTTTTGGTGGAATTTGGTTAAGTACTGAAACTACAATGTAGGTATCTGTATTTTATTTTAGTAAATCGAAAGAAAGGAAATGTTGCCTCCTTAACGAGAAAAAGGCGTTGGGAAATAGCGTTGAGCGTTGGAAAAGGTATTGGCTTAATAATCTAATCCTTGTTTTCTCCAAACTAAGGTTTTTGACGATGAGTGACGCCAAAGGGTGGGGTTTACTTCTAACTAGACATCAGAGTGCCCAATGCCTATTTTATTCTTTTGAAGTATATACTCGAAATTAATTACGTACGCATTTCGTGAGTTAACGCTATCAAGGAAGCACACTAAGCACTATCGCTATCAAGGAAGCGCCTAAAATGCGCGTTACAGAAGTATAGCAGGAGAGTGTCTATTCTCTCTGTAATAGTCCAATTATGCCTGTTTGATAGAATTAAAACCCTGCAGAATAAACTCGAAAGAGTTTTTGATAGGATGGAGACTGAAGCTGTAAATCTGCATGCTTCCTCGGCAGCAGAAGAAAATAATTAATACACCGTCATTTACTCCAAGAATAAAAATATAGATATGTCACAAGAAGGGCAATGGAAATAACATTTTCTGCATATCAGAATATTAAGAGTAAACATTTTATTTTATATTGTAGTACTTTTATTTGTTTGATATTGCAACACTTCTCGGTCAAATTTTTCATGACAATTTATACTGCCTATTTAAGAAATTATACAGCGTATTGTCACCTTATACGTGTATTTTAGGTACCTAAATAAGGATCTCTTTTTCGAACAGTTTTTTTCTTTCTTTTTCTTAACAAAATTTTCAAAACATGAATTTTGGCTTAAAGTATCATGGAAATTATATGTTGCGCAAAGTTAAGGATGCTGCATGTTAATCGCGTAGGCTATGTTAATCGTATGTCTAGCGGTACGGAGCCACGGCACCAACTTGCGTACCCGTAACAAAGTGTCGGCTACACCGTACACGAAGTAGATTAGCAAAACACCATTCTTCTCGCGTTTAGTTTGCCGGTTTGCCGTTAGTGTTGCCATCTGTGTCGGAGGCCCCATCTAACGTACAGTTCACCGGCATGGGGTGTTTCCAACCCACAGAAAAGAGCAATATTCCTTTGACCATCACATTTTAGCTATTACGATAATTAATTTTTGAAGAAAATTTGATGAGAATAACTTTAACTTCTATCAGATATATTGTTTAATGGCTAGATTAAGTGATTAATTCAGGTTCATTAATCATTTTGACGAAAATAGGAATATATTCAACATGATAGATATTTTTCATAAAGACTGGATTAACTACTTTTACTGTAACATATAAAACATTAACATAACGCATTTTAAACTGACGTAACATTACTTCATGTCTTGGATTTTGAAGTTCAGAATTCTTTGTCTTTAAAAGTCTTGCTTTGACAGGTCTGGCGAATACTCTGTTGCTGTATAGTTCTGTGGGACCAATCAGTCCTTGTTCATCCAATCTCCTAGAATTTTTGTTAGTCGTATGTATTAACATATTGGAAGATGAAAAAGAATATGACCTATGATATGCAATACTCCACAATACCTGCTCATTGATGCATAAATATAGGGGTAAGATTTTAATGAAATGTATTTTTTTCACTGTAGAACAATGCCTTAAGAGACAATTTTGTTATGACAAAAGGAAATTAACCATTTTTATGACATTTTTTTGGTTTTTCGTCGATTTTGACTAATAAGTCATTTTTTACTTTTTTCATAATTTTTAAAGCATTTTTTGCCGATTTCATCGATATCATTTTAATGATACTTACGAATGATATTTACAAAATATATCAATCCTTCTCAACAGAATTCCTGAGTAGCCTATTCGATTCCCTTGCTCAGAAATTGTAATTCCAGCCATTGTGAGTACGTGATCTAATCCTATCAGCGCCATTGTCGATTCGGCCGATTTCGCGATAACTAAAGACAGATTTCTCCAGGCAAAGAACAATTCAAATCAAATTTTTGCTAGCTGAGTTCACTTGAAACGAAAGGTAGAAGCCTCGATTACATCAGTATCGAAAGGATTGAGTTGTCCATCTGAACTAGTTTTGATCAAATTTTTAAAGTCATTTTTCTTTGCTTTTAGGGCATTGTTAAACCATTTTAAGAGCATTTTATTGATCATTTTTGGCAATATTTTAGGTCATCAAAATCCTCTTCCTACATACAAACATCATCTTATACTTGGGTTTTTATTTTTTGGCGCGTTGGGCTTGTCTTCATGATGGAATATCTCACGGTATTTTGCGTCGTTCTCGGTCGTGCCGATAGGAGTCGCATGATCTCCAGTATAGCTCGATACAATCGCGAGGAGGCGACTCCTAGCGGTACGACCAAGAACAACGAGACATCGTGAAGACAAGCCCTCACACGCCAAAAAATAAAAACCCAAATATAGTGCAGTGGCGTATACTGCTTTCATGCCCTGGGCTGCTGTCCTGCTGCTGCTGTCCTGCATGCCCTGCTGTCTTAAGAAATAATCTTTTACTATAATCTTCGATTATGTAGTTTTTCTTGTTTGTTCTATTTCGGTTATACATTATTATTTATATTATACATTATATGTCATCTTATAATTATACATATAATTATAGAATAATTATAGCGTGTTAAGAAACCGGTCGGAAAATCGGCACACTGAGCCCTTGGCTGGTCCATATCTTACCGGAAGGAGGGGGGAGTGAATCATGCAACGATCGCACGCTGTGTGAGTGCCGCTGGGTGCCAGTGGTTTCTTCTGCGTTGCCACCTCTTAAGAGGACTGATGCGCCCACGACCGAGCGAGATAATACAGATCTCAACACAACAGATTATACAAAACCTTGAAAAATGTGTGTCTCTGAAAAAGTATGTGGCCTATAATTATTTTTAATTTGATTATCTTGACATATTTTTGTTCTTCTGATTTTCTCTGGCCACCGCCGGTAGCACCGGTAGCCCATAGTGTGCGCCACTGTCCTAGTGTCTCCATAGTTGGATGGCAGGCGCGACTCGTGTTGCGCGGGTTAGAGGTCGTTAGGTTTAAAGATATGAGGTCTAATGACAGAAGATCTAATTTTTTAAGTCTAATGTCAGAAGGTTTACGAAAGCACTTCTAATGAAAATTTGGTCTAATTTTTAAAAATGTCTAATTACATTTAGTGTAATTGTCAAAAATGTCTAATTTACTTTGTTCCATCGTACGTGAATGTCTAATCTATTATGCTGTAACAGAAATTCGTAACAAAATGTGGTTCACATATCATTACATCAGTATGGTATAGTATGAAATGAAATCAAAATAGGAATGATACACTTCAATTCAGGAAGTACGTGTAATGTATATACGTACGTAATGTATGTTGATACAGGTGTTAAAATATGTAGTCTGTATCTCATAGATCGAAGGTACATATCATCATGATCTTTATAATTTTGGTAATTTGCTATCATTCCAAAATTTTGAAAATTTAATTGACAATGTTAAAATACAGACTATTTATTGGTTTTCAAGAATTAAAAAAATGAAGAAATAGAAACATTGCTATTGTATATCTGTGTATCTATTAGACCTTAAGTGTTTATGTCTATTAGACCTTATTAATTGAACTTTCTAATTGTAGACCTCTTTTGGTATTAGATCCTCTGTCGCGGAGATCTTAAGTCGCATTAGACCAGGTTCGCAATAGACGTCCTGTTCATTAGACCTAATGTGGAATAGACCTTTTGTCCGTGGACCTAACGACCTGAAACCGTTGTGCGGGCTGAAGGAGAACGGACGAAAGGAACGGTGAGAGAGGGGGGGAGAGGGGAGAGGTGGTGAGCGTGTCAGCGTCAGCGGGCTCGCGGCGTCGCCTCGTCAGCTCCCGCGCCGCTGACGCGGACGGCTCGCCGCCGCGCCGCCAGCACAGCGACCCACGCGCCGCCCGCGATCTGCAGGTCGCTTTCATACGTCGCGCTGCGCAGCATCGGTCGTTATGCGCGGTGGTCAATAGCAGGGGTGTCAAACACACTTCAAATGCGGTCTCTCTTTCAACAAGTAACATTCACATAGTCCTACGTCTTACCTTTCACTACAGGGGCCGTCCATAAATTACGTAAATCAAATTTCGAGTATTTTCAATACCCCCTTCCCCTTGTCATGCACTTCCCTATCTCTATGTAACGCAGCGTAATGCTGTCTCAGAATCCTCTCTCCCTATTTAGCGTTACGTAATTTATGGATGGCCCCTTATAATTAACTTACAAGAATTACATTGGGAGAGGATTCCCATGTGGGCCCTCTAATCAAATTCCAATTCAGCGAATTTTTTGAGGAATGAATATAAGGGTATGGCGTCATAACAGTCGCCTTGTACAAAATTAGTTACGTGCATTTCAGAGACTTGAAATGCACAGGCGAATAAGTTGCGGGCGCGTGCTGAAGGGACGCCTCGCAAAAGAAAGGGTCCACGGAACCACATCAGTTGATGCACTGAGTCATCTCTCCCGGTAATTTTACTTTGGCTTGAGTTAGTTTGTTGTCTATGTAATGCTTCCAATTTAGTTTGATTTCTAGTTGAAGTCCGATATAGGAAACCGGTTAAGACCCCCTTCTTGCCCCTTTAGCATTACGTAATTTATGGATGACCCCTTAAGACATTTTTCAAAGTTGACACAGTTTCACAAATAACAATTTAAATAATTACTTTAAAAATGTGAAACACTCACTTTTTACTCACGAGAAACACAGACAGGGTGGCTGTGAAATAGCTTTATACGGTGTTTTTGGAACGACGTCTGTGGCGGTACAGTTTAGTAGTTTTCGGGGCCCGCAATTTGGTAGTTGGAGTGAGTTTGAAATCCGAAGCTAGGTAGATGGAGTGAGTTTGGAGTTTTGGAAATTTGCAAAAAACAACACTAAGTAGGCTTCACTAAATACATTTCTATTGGTGACTATCTTCAATTTGTATGACCAAATTTAATGCAGTTTTAAATAAATACAACTTAATATGATAATTGATATGAGAGTTCGTCTCGTCGACTTTGACGGCTAACCCCTAGTACTTAATAGGAATAAATGAACTTAGGTGATAATTAACAATTTAATTATCGACTTTATTGTATTTGAATTGATTAATAAATTTTCAGAAGTTTTATAAAAAATAATGTGCTTTCTCAAAAAGTATTGAAGTTATGTGGCATGACCCATCCCAGGGTAGTTACAGAAATAGTAATTTATACTACAAGGTAAGAAAGTGGATGTTTCCATGACCAGACGGGAGAGTTTCCGGATGAGGGAGATAAGCCAAGTCAAGGAATCGCATCGTGAGGATCACGGGAACATACCAACTATTTTCCCGTTCTGAAGTTTGTACGTATTTTCTTTTCAGAATGTACTTTCGGTACGTTTCTAGACTGGTATTGAAAAAAAAAAGTTGAATGCTCATGTCAGAATACAGAGTAAGCATGAGTCACTGTGCAGACGGTATTTAATAAATACATATTTGCTATTCCCGAAACATTTCTTGTTAAAGCTCTGTCCAAACACCATCGATGTATTAGTTTTGGATTTACAGTTCATCCCCCCCTTTCCAGCGTCTCCCTCAAGAGTTGATTTTGCGGTTCCATTTGTCGCGATTCATAACCGCTGGGCGGCGGTCGCGCTGACCTCAGTGTCGACCGCGGGGGGGGGGGGAAGCGCGGAGGGGGAAGCGGAGGGGGAGGCAAACCTCACCTCACACGCCCGTGTTTGTAGGCCGAGTTGGAGTCGAGTTTACACGGGGGCGGACAGGCAGTGCGTCTGAATGAGGTGGGAAAGGTATGAGTAAGAACGAGGGCGAGGAGGTGGAGAGGGGGATGAGGTGAAGAGATTGAGGGTAAGATAAGGTGGTGATGAGAGCTAGGGGTTAAGGTGTAGGTGGAGAAGGATGAAGGGACGGGGAGGGAGTTACATGCAAGAGGGGAGAAGTCATGAGTGGTGGCGAAGGTGTTAGAGACAAGCGAGAAGTTAAAGGCCGAGGAGGGAGGTGTTGTAGGAGATAAAAAGGAGAACGGGAGGCGAGGAAGGAGAAAGAGTTGTGAAAAGTTTTAGCGGGGAAGTTACAGTCAAGTGAGGAGACAGGGACGGGAGAAGAGTTGTAGGCGGAGGGGTAGAGCGGGAATTATTTGGAGAGGAATTGGAAGGGAAGGAGATGATGGGGAACGAGTTTTAGGGAAAGGGGTTGCAATGAAAGGGATTGTAGGGGGAGGAGTTATAGGAGGCGGAATTTTAGAGGGAGGCGTTGTAGACGGATGAACTATATGGCGAGAAATTGTAGGGGGAGGGGTTAGAGGGCGGAAATGTAGGAGGAGGAGATTAAGAGGTGAGTTAAGAGGTGGGAGGAAGAGATAAAGGCGGGGGAGTAGCTATGGTTGGGAGAATTGGAGACGTGAGGGGAGTTGGAGACGGAGGCGGGGACAAGTTGCGAGCGGCGGAGTTCCAGTTGGGGGAGGAGTTAAGGCCGGGAGAGGCGTAGGGGCCGGAGCAAGAGGTGAAGGTGAAGGGGGTGGAGGAGGGGTGGCCGGCGCGTGCGTCCCGCAGGGCCCAACTTCCCCGAGCACTAACCGCAAGCCGCGGCCGGGCGGGGGTGGGGTTATTAGTTGGTAGTTGGGGCTAATCGCGCCCCCGAGAGTGGCCGCCTCTTTGGGGAGAGCCGGAGAACGCACTTACCATGCGGCGCTTCCTCTTGATAGCTCCAAAGTTTTCGCGGTCAATCGACCTTAGAAGTCTACCCTATGTTGCGGTTCGGAGAAGAGAGGAATATTGTCATATATTGGTATTTGGATAAAATTGTACAATATTCGACAGAGTTACTAAAAATACAAGGTTTTGCAATCCCGCAATACAATATGGAACAAAGGGTAATTAAATATTTGGCATCTGACGACTACGCACCGCCTATAAAAACCCTTTCCATTGTGTGTTGCCATGGACAATTTCACATGGTATCGAGTCCATAGAACACCGCACTTCGCTTCCCATTCTCCTTTCTGTCTCCTACCCCACCTGCCTCCTCGACCTTTAACTTCTCGCTCGTTTGTAACACCTTCGCCACCACCCATTACCTCTCCCCTCTTACATGTACCTTCTTCCCCCTTCCCGGACTATACATGAACCCCTAACTCTCATTACTGAGCACATTTCTGACTCAAACAAGGATGACGAACGTCTTGTGCTATAATTTCTAACCGAGGTTTTCATGCTGTATTTTCAAAAGTCACAAGACCAACTTCATTACGAATCTGTTGGAATAAAGTGTAAGAGTTTATGAAATCAATATTTTCGGATTTCTATTTCCTTTTTTAACACACATGCTTTATTTAATTACTCTTTTATTTTCTGTCTGTAGATTTATGTTTCACTTGCTCTATGTTTCCTCTTCTTGTTCTTTCCATTTCTTCCCATCATTACTCAAAGTATGCAAGCTACAGCTGTTTCAAAATCAGAAAATTTCTACAGAATACAGGTGATAAATATACACATGAATGGTGTTCTATGGTCTCGATACCATGTGAAATTGTTCATGATAACACATAATCGAGAGGGTTTTTATAGGCGCTGCCTAGTCGTCAGATGCCAAATGTTTAATTATTATTCGTTCCATATTGTATTGCGGGATTGCAAAACCCTGCTTTTTTAGTATTTTTTTCAAATATTGTACAATTTTATCCAAATACCAAGTGCTGAAGCTCACTTTCGCGACGAAATTTGTCAGTTCCAGCGCCCCGCTATAGAGAGCGCGCGCACTCATCAATTGCCGACCGAAGGGAGTTTCCACGTTTTCCCTAACGGAGCACCGCCGCAGTCGAGACAAGTTCTATGCTCCCGAACGGTCTCCCGACAACTGTGATAGAGTGGTGGATGTAAGTGTAAGTGTGTGTAGGTAAGAGGTGAAGGTAGTACAAGGAAGAGGAAAGAAAGATAGTGCGCGGTTCGTGGCCCATTTATTAGGGTACATGTGACTGGTGTTGATCGGAGAAACCACGGAAATCCAAGCAGCCGACTGCTAGAATTCTCCAGACTGCGGCAGAAATCGCTGGGAAATCACTCGAACCCTAGGACCTCCCGGTCAGAGGCACTGCAGTGACTGATGCCCTGAGCCATCTACGCCGGTCCCGTCATTGGAATCCGTAGTGTGCTACACTTCCGTTTCCAAGATTCCAGCATTTTGCCTTCAAAGTTAATGCAGTCGCAGAATAAAAACCTAGTCCTATGTGTGTCTGAGTCGCTTGTTCTAGTGCGATTCTTCATATGTGTTTTGACGCAAGACGCAATGTGGTTGGAGGAGATAGTGTATTTGATGGAAAAGCAATGCAGTTATTTTTTCCAAGAAGTGAAAATAAAGTCGCCTCTTGACATTTTGCTACATAAGCCCTGGCTTCCATATTTTTTACAGTGTGCTATTTTGCTCTTTAAGCTTTATCATTCCCCTATAATTATTTGCTCTCCCACTATTTCGAAGCATGAAACATCGGTTTGTTTTCAGTTCACAACACAGTACATAAAAGGGTTGGAGAAATATATTTAAGCTCCCGGCAATATTCAAACACTCGTCCCTTTGCATCGATACCGCCAATCCACGCTTTACCTACTCCACCAGAATTGCACTTTTTTTCTGTAGTTGCTGGAGTTTTATTATTTTAATCGGAAACGGTTTTCATAACCGGAGAGATTAAAATTCCACCAGCAAAACTGTTCCAGAGTTTCACAGTTTACTACGAGCTTGAATATCGAAGTCGCGTGAATATTGTAAGCATGTAACTGTATCCAACAAACGCGCAGTGACTGCCACATTTTTTGCGCAGTGTTATACCCTTCTGATTCGATCCCTACTGATTCGAAGCTGATTCGATCAGACAATGTATTACGTTTCCTTTGTTGTCTTCACAGTTTTCACTGAACATTTCAGCATCATCTCACTTTTAGTATTAGTGCTAAAAATTGAATATTTAGCACGTCTTGTATGCTCTGGAATAAACAATTCTTTTTAGAGGTCTAAGATTCCTTTTAGAGGTTCTTTTTAGGGTTCTTTAGAGGTTATTTTTAAGGTTCTTTTTAGATGTCAGAAAGATCTGAAACCCTGTACAATGTTATTTCATCAATTCTGAAATTACAAGCATTTATTATCAATGAATAGTTCAAGCTAAATTCAACAGGTTGTCTGACTTGATACAGGTTGTTCTGTATACATTTGTATATTCTTTTGTCTTAATTCTTTTCTATCTTATGTTATTGTATCATTTTGTAATTGTGTTACTATATTATATACATTTGTTGTGTTATTTTTATTGTATCATGTACTAACTACCTTATGCTATTAGAAGTTATTTCTTATGAAATTGTTTGTTAGAGCTGTGAATATACACAGCAATTTATAATAGGATAACCTTGTAAACAAATTATAATAAAATAGAATAAAATTGAATTTTTAGAGGTTGTGTGTTTTTAAAACTTTTTTCATTTAATGAATATTTACTATATATTTCAAAGGTGATATAATCAATAAATAGTGTAACTGATAATTAAGAATATAAAATGGAATAAACGTGAGAAAGTCAGCCATTGTTACTTTCCTTTCAATTCTTTAAAAATCTTATTGGATGAATGTTTATTATTAAAACGATGGGATAGATGAAGAGAGGAAGTTCTATTGAGTCGAGAAATTGCTTGGCTATTATCAAGGAGTTTTACAGCTAAACGATTGGGATGCATTTCCCAGCCTTGGTTACATTTTGCACTTCTTCAATATTTTCTTGAACTGTTGGTATATAGAGGATTCGGTGTAGTGCAGCATTTGATATGAACCAGGGTGCAGATGAAGTTATTCTTAAAAAAGGTTGACAGAATTTTTTGTAAGATCGACAAATTAGTTGTATTGACAGTGCCCCAGATCTGGGTTCCGCATGTCCATGCAGAGTCTAGAATGATTTTGTACAAGTGTAATAAATTTTGAAGTGAAAGACATAAATAAAATGTGTACTAAAGACTGTCAACAATTAAATATTTTTGAGGATTACATACATCGTTTACGCACAATTTCTAAACCGGGAGGTTCCCTCTGAGTAATGTAAATCTGCAACCGATCGTACCCGGGTGCTGAGGGCCAAGCAGAAATATTTTTTCTAATTAAAAAAGTTCCCTCCGTGACGCGACTATTAAAGGCAATTGCATTCTCGCTACTAAAGAAGAGAGGGGCAGTAGTGGCCATTAAGGATCCACAGAGCCCAAGACAATCGCGGACGCACACGCGCATGCATTTCGCAGTCGGCGTCGAACGTTCGCGTTTTTCCCAGCGTCCTCCGACGGGGAAAGACAAGCTTTTCCCCTTTGAGGCTCGGCCCCGTCCGTATATAGAGCGTTTCAAGAAGGCGGTGCAGAGACAGTCGCTGCGACGTGCGCGCCACTTCTGCAGGATTCCGCTAATACCTACGTTCGCACACGCCCCCGTATAAGGGTCCTTTGCGAAGTTGAACACAAGAAGGGCACAAGCGCGTGCACAAGGCGCTGGCGAAGACACGCTTTGAGTGGTTTCGTTTAGTATCTGTCGTCGTTCGCTGAAGCGAACTTTTTTTTTTGTCTCAAACGGGATAAGTTGGTTCAATTTGAAACTTTTGTTTGTAGGCAGTGGTCGCGTGTGTCGCTTGAAAGAGAAGATAACTTTTGAAGGTTTGCGCTTTTCCGACGTCTTTTGATCTAACGGATTTTCAAAGAATCTGAAAATACTGTCTTTCCTCTCTTACGACTTTCTTTTCTACATGTGCTTGCTACTTGGTTGAACCTGAACAAGGAATTATTAAGCTAGTAATTCTTACGCATGCTCATATTCATTATTATTTTTTGTTATTGTGAGTCTAGAATATATTCGAAGTAATGACACTTCACTTCGCAGCAATAAAATACTTGAAATCAGGGACTTTCATAGTTGATATCGATTTACTTTATTAGTATTTAATGATTATTTGGTTTAGCAGTAATGAACTTACTAGAAACAACAAACCAAAATACAAAGAAAACAGTAGTAAAGAATGATGTTTGATGCAATACTAATTGACGGTTCCCCTTTGGCGAAGTGATTTAATTATACTGTTGTTTTAAATAACGGATATCCAATCCATTTAGTAAGCCCGGACACATTCACGGAACAATGGTCAGACACAGCCATACACAGTACAATGGGGTAACTGTAAACCAGAACATTTTGAACATTGTCGATAGGTAGTTGTTTCTACGTAATACTAGAGTTTTTGCCACCTCGAACGTTAAGCACTATCGATCTTCTGCGAATGCGCAGATGTACTGAAGTGATGCGAAACTTGAATTGTGCATGAGCAGATAATCGATAGTGCTTAGCATTCGAGGTGGCAAAAACTCTAATTATATGATATACTCTTACGACGCTTTTTCAATCAACATTTTTCACAAGACAAAATATTACTAGACGCTTGCTGAAATTCGTTTTCAAAATACTGGTCCACAATTAAAACTTATTTTTGTGTTCAGGATGTAGTACGTGACAAAGAAGAAAAAAGTGAATGAGAAGGGAATAAAGAAGGTGAATGAAAGAAGAAGAAATGTTATCAAAATTCTGATGTTGGTAGGGGAATATCGTAAACGGAGTGTCCTTTCGGGAATGTAATTTTGGACCTTGTTTATAGAACACAAGCGAGCCATCCATATCCACAGACCTGTTTCAATCCAATATAATCATACACTGAATATTTTCTTTTCATTCGAAACATATCTTTATGTTTAATAAATGTTTATAACATTGAATGAAAAACAGCCCTCCACTCGCACAATGTCGTTTCTTACCAAAACATTTCGTTTTTTAGATTCTGCTTGCGAGTTCCTAAATAAACACTCATAACAATAATAATCTAATGTTTATTTTACGTCCATAAAATGGGCTGTCAATGTTTTTTTTCTTTGTTCGACGAAGTCATGTAGAGTTTACAGTAAACCGACGTTTGCAGTAGATTGTTGGTACACTGTAAAAAGTTCTTAAGTAATCGAATTCTCAGTAAGAGAGTAGCAAAGGCAATGTTCCATTTAGAGTTCAAAAATCGCTTGGCAATCATTCTCGTAAAGCTCCTTCTAAAGTACCAGAACCTTCTTCTGCCACAATGCAGCCTGCGTCACCAAGTCAATTTCGGTGTATCTGCGAGTGCGTCTGTTTGTGGAGTGACTAACAAGTGGCCCGCACAAAGGTCCACTTACGATGGGAGTCGAAATGTTTCTATGAAGCGAATCCTTGAGGAGCAGGTGACGTGCGTGACCATAGGCGTCACCTCCTCTCTCCACACTCCACGTGACTCCACGCGAGCAGAGGCCCTCCGCCCTCAAACACGCGTGCTTAACTCTCTTCCTCTGAGGAGTAGTTCTCTACATTTTGAGGGGGTAGGCTCGAAAAATTGTCGTTATCTACTGTAAATGTTAAGTTCAATTGAGCATACGCATGACAAAACACAAACACTAATTCTTGTTAATAACTACACTCGGCCGTATTTCCTTGGATGTTGAACATGTGGGTATACACGTTATACGTATACAATTACACATAATTGTATTTGGAAATAAATGGATGGCAGGTAACCCACAACATTCAAATGTATCAATGTTATCCAAATGAGATATGAGATAAATTTCTGGGTGTCGTCTGTGATAAACATGTAGCACGCGGACAAAGTTATCTTTTTTTGTCATTTGCTTTTGTTTTGTGTTGTTTGTTTATGTACAGTTTATGTACAATGTTTATGTACGATCAAAGTCTGAATCAGGACTAAAACGTTCGCCAGTTGAAAAATAAACTGAAATATTGCCAGTTCGCAAGAACGGTCTTTTGCAAAATAAAGGGAAAGAGCCTCGAACATCACATGAAAAACAATTTTCGACATGCCGGCAACTCGTGCAACATGCCGACATGCCGGTAATGAATGAACTTGAACATTACTTTGAAATACCTTATTTAATACAAAATCACACCTCATGCCCGTCAGGAAAAGAGCAGTGCTTTTAGGTAACCAAATTCCCGTTTTACGAGAGTTTTATTTAGACTTTTTGTAAAACCATGTGAACAAACGTTTTATAGACATCAGGTGTATCTTTAACTAAAAAAACAGCTCTTATTATTCAAGTTCTGGTTATATTTTGAATAGAAATTAGTATGTAATATGAATCTCTCTATACTTTTTGATAATTCACTGTTTCTCTGAAACTACCCATATTTTGAACGTTCAAATAATGTAACTATTATTCTTTTGGCAGGTTCCAATGGTTTTCATTTCGCAACCACCTCTTCTGCACAATCTTTGTTTGTTTTTTATTTTTTTATTTTTCGGTGCCATGAACTTTATGAAAAATCCATCGTTCGTGCAATAGTGAACATTTAAAAAAGGAGGAAATTATTTCTTATTTTAATAAAGATCTGTTATTTCACCTCCCACGATTTTAAGATCATATACATGAGCGTTTTACTAGTGAAAAGGAAACGTATCAATTTTTATTCGATTTAAGTTATCGTCACAAACAATATAAACTGTGACATATGGGGTAAAAGTAAAATCTACTTACTTTTTATTCAGCTCCAGTATCCATACTCCACCCTTCATTAATTATAGATGATTAATGATTAACAACAAGACGGGATTAGCAACATTTGAAAATTTGACATTTTCGCTCCCTAGTAGTATAAAGCTTATTTGCATCGTCAAACGCGGTTTATATTTTTAACAAAACAAGGGAAACTATTCCCGATATTACCAGACGTGGGAAATAGGTTGCACAGTATAAAAGAGTAACTGACTTCAGTAGAACACATTCCATATTATTTTTTAGTATAGTTTGTGAATGATCATGAAACACTGCAGGAAGTACTTGCTTGTAAGTCAGGAGAAATACGAGAAATGTGTTTGAAGATGCTAATAATGACGTAAATAACTGAAATTTGAGAATTGTAAACCAAATCTGTTAACAGTTATAGATAACATTACATTAAAACTTGATGACTTTTCTAGTGCTTCGGGGGGAAGGCTTGTAAAAATCAAATGTCCACGGAATGTCCGTGTAAAAAGATCAGACAAACAAAACATTTTATTTTTATTGGCACCCAAGAAGTATCTATCGGAAGGGTGGCTTCAGGATCAATCTAAATGTAACGACCAAGGGGTTCTGATGTGAGTTAGCGCCGGCGGCGGGGGAAGAATAAGAGTGTAAGGGCGGGCGGATTTATCTTCATTGCGCCGTTGGCCGCGAAGAGCGCTGGCGCGGGAGCTGGGTCGGCAGAGTCGCGGGCTGCGGAGGCGCCGGCGGAGGGACCGCGAGCTGCGTAAATCGCGCGATATCGGCAACGATCGCGCGCACGCCGCTGGGACGGTCCTCTGAGGACGCACCACGACCCGCGGTGGGAGCGGTTATTACCGCCATCCGACTCGCCTTTTCTTCACCCTCGGCTGGTTTAGTCTCTTTCGTTCTTTCCTTCTCGCCCTCTGATTTATCTAGCTCCTCTATTTTCTTTTTCGCTAGACTGGAGCTTTTCGTCTTCGTCTAGACGCTTTTAGTAGTGGGTCTCAATCTCGACTTCGGACTCAACGTAATCGATTCACTCTCTTTTGACCTGCCGTGAGTTCTCATTGATTTTCTTGTATCAATAGATTTCTTTCTCTCTTCATTCTTGTCGTGTCCATTTTCTCCTTTCCTGACTCTTCTTGATCTTTTCCTTTGCCGGTTACTTGTCGTCCACGTCGACCTTCATTCCAGACGAATGCCGGAGCAGTACCCTAACGAAAGAACCCTTAACTACGCGCGATCTTTCCCTCCGCTTCCTTTCCTATTATCATCTCTTACTCACACACTGACATGCACTACACTATCACATATCAAGAGAACAGTTGGAAGCATACAGCTTATCCCAGATGGGGCAGTGTCTCGCTGGTGGGAGATACCTGTTTGGGGAAAACCCGAATAGTCAACAGGTAGGTCGGCGCCGGATCTCACCATCCATCGGGGGAGATCACCGACACCTCAGGAGGAGAAAACAAGCACAATTCTTACGGGACTAATTAACTTAGCAGTTAACGCGTCGGAATTCACTAATCAATCAATCCTCGCCCTCTCCTCGCTCTCGTTTTATCAATTTTTCTCTATTCGTGCCTCATTCTTCATTTATTGTTTGGCCTCGAATTGTCTTTTCCCCTTGACCGTCCCCGTCTCTTCGTCCTGTTCTTTATTGTCAGTTTCGTCGCCTTCTGTTTTTCTCACCTAATTCTTGCTTCACTAGAACACTTAGTTCTTACTCTCAGATTCCTCGTCTCTTCGTTGTTCTCCTGTTGCATTTGTTCTTGACCTTTTCGCTCTACTAGTAGTCTTTTATGACGTCTTTTGAACTCACCCAAGTCTCGCCTCGTTTGTCTACTGAAAGCGTTCGCATTTGTGTTCCTCGTCCGCTTCTTTTCCCCGTCGTTCTTCCTTGACATTTCTACTACCCTCATACTCTTCTTCATTGTCCTTTTTCCCGTATTGATTCATTATTTAGCGATTCCAGGCATCTCAATTACTAAGGCAAGTGGTACCGTAAGTGTAGTTCACTCATATTCCTCGGTAGTTGGTGTTGAACGTCCCCCGCTGGATGGTGAGATCCAGCACCGACATTCACGTCAACTAATGGAGTTTTCCGTAACAAGGTATCTCCCACCAGCGAGGCACCGCCCCAGCCGGGACAAGCTCTAGACACCCGACTGGTCTCTCGGGATATGTGAAAGTGTAGTGGTAGAAAGAATAAATAAGGTAGATATAAGGAATAAATAAGTAAGTAAGTATAAATGTAGGTAAGCAAGGGGTGAGGATAGGAGAAGGAAGAGGATGAAAATATCCCGCGCGGTCTGCGCTGTCTTTTTAGGACACTGCTCCGGCATTCCCCTTGTGTTAATCGTAAAAATAACACGGAGAACTACAGATCAGAGCAACTTACTGCTAGAATTCTCCTCCAGACAGCAGCTGAATTCGACCTACCTATCTAGCTAGTGTCGAAAATCCTGGCCCCGTCGGAAGCGGAATCCTAGGACCTCCCGGTCTGAGCCACCTTTGCCGCTTTTGCCTCAGCATCTTTCTTTCTTTCTCGTAATGCTCGGCAGCCATTCGGCAGCCCACTCACTGTTCGTCGTCACCCAGCGGTCGGGGGGAGTGCCTCCGACAGGCCAGAGACATGGCAACAGCGATCCCGGGTCCCAGAAGCGGCGCATAAACTGGGCCGGTGCTTAGCGGCGACGCTAGCTGAACGGCAGACGAGGGGGCGCCGAGAGTGCTGAGGGCGTTGAGTCAGGAGAACGTCGAATGGCGGAGGGGTAGCAAGCAGCGCGGCGGTCGGTCAGGTGCTTAGGCAGAGGGGGCCGCGCACATTACTGTTACTCAAATGGTTACGACGATCTATTCCAAAATGTTGTTTAGTGAATGAGCAGCGCCATATAGCACAGCAAACATCGTTCGCCTCGATGCAAATGCAAACCTAGGTCGACTGGGGAATTGGAATAACGGGAATGTACGGTTTCTGTTTTCGGGATGTGCGTGCATTTTCACGCAAATTAATGTGAGGCAACCTCCATCCACTACCAGGGATAGTATTTTACTTCACTTCGTTGCATGCTAATTAAGTTAAAAATTGATTCAAATTTCGGAAAGGTGTGTTGTTTCATGAACGCGTAAATTATTAATTTAATAATTGTAGTTTATGGTTTCATGTAATTGCATTATACATTGTAAACTAACACGTGTTAATTTATTTACATTGAAAGTGTTACTTGAAAATACTGTCTATGTGCAATAAAATGTCAGTGAATATTTGAAATAATGTTCATCCATATAAGCTTATTTTCTTGTTAGTGTTTTTACAAAAATAGTAACAACTGACTTTCAGCTTTAGTAAAGGAAAACACAGTTGTATTTATTAACGAGAAGCTACAGACTGTCCCGGCTATCCAATGTACGGAGAAATTACCCTTTGAGAACACCGAGTAATTTCAATCCTGAATATCTCACGATGTGGTTCCAATTGCTTTGTTGTTCATGTTGAATGACAGGAACGATTTGTGCCTTTGAAATGGCATGGGAGCAAATACCAATTAATTTACTACATTCCAATTACCATCAGTCTCGCCAAGTAAAATAAGGCAATTCAATTCAATTCATCATTTTTTCCTGATCCTATCAATAACAATGCTTCCTTATCTTTAGGTATGTATTGTTTACAATCATGTTTTGCTATCTACCTGTCTTAAAGTAAAAACCGTTGCTCTCAAACTGTAAAACAATCTTCATCGGTATCACTCCCATAATGTTCATATTTTACTTCACTACTTTCCTAAATACTCAAAGTGAGAAGAATTTCACCATCTCCTTTTTTTCAATTTAATGTTTACACGTGTTGTGAGATCGGCAGAGTGAAAAAATGTCAAAAAACAAACAAAAAACAACAGCAACAAAACAACAATAGCGCGGTGGCCACCCAAGAGACCCTCATCTCCGCAACTATTTTGTTCCGCAGGTAAAGTTTGCGAGAAACGGGAGACAACATGGGCTCCTAACAAGAACACGAGCATTAAGGGCCCTCCGGCACAAACACGGCGCGTGCGTACGGCGGCGATGCTAAATTCGCAACGCGAGCCCCGCCCGCGCCGCGCAACACGTGGGGCCTCCCACCCGCGCCATCGCCACGCCCACTTGCCCTGCCATCTCGCCAACGCCACCATCAGCGTGCCATCGCCAATGCCATCGCGCCACCGCCACCGCTACTGCCATCGAGTCACTGCCACCGCCACTGCCATCGAGTCACTGCCACCGCCACTGCCATCGCGCCTCCGCCAACACCAACGCCACCGCCACTGCCACTGCCATTTCACCCCCGCCACCGCCATCGTCATCAAGCCACTGCCACCGGCATCGAGCATCCCGCTTTCGCGCCACCGACACAAGTCACCACCATCGCGATATTTCCACCCACCGCCGCCTCGTCCATTTTCACCGCCACCGTCACCGCGCCATCTTCACCTCCACATCCACCACCACCACCGTCATCCCCATCGCGCCACCGCAACCCCCAAGGCCACCTTTGCAACCGCGCCATCACCAAAGCCACCCTCATCGCGCCACCTCCATTGCCTTCGCGACACCGTCACCTCCATATCCACTGAGCCATTGCTACGGCCTCCTCCACTTCCGTATCCACCACTACCTCCATCTCCACCTTGCCACCGCCACCACCGCCACCGCGCCATCGCCAACTCCATTGTGCCACATCTTCTTTTAATAAATAAACAGATATTTTTCGTGAAGTTCCAATGTTTTTTTTATAGATAGTCAAATAGTTTATTAAAATAGCAATGTCCTCTTTACTTATTGATAACAATTCTTTAATACAACGGTAGCAACATTTCGAAGGCTCTTACGCCTTCATCAGGCTTTTTAAATTTCATCCCATAAAACAAGGAAATAAAAACAAATTACAATAAATTAAATTAATATTATGTACAAAAGATGTATTGCAATTTATACCGACTATTTCGTTTGTATTTAATGTTAATTGAATTTATTGTAATTTGTTATTTCCTTGTTCTATAGTACGAAATTTGAAAAACCTGATGAAGAAGGCGTAATAGCCTTCGAAACTTTGCTACCGATGTTATAAAGAATTGTTAGCAATATGTAAAGAGAACATTGCTATTTTAATAAACTGTTTGACTGTCTATAAAAAATACAGGAACTTCACGGAATATATTTCTTTATTTATTGAACTAAATAATCAATAACAGACAGCCAACTTCACGGAATATTTTTTCCTTATTTATTGAACTAAACAATCAATAACAGAAAGTCATTAGGTCATCTATTCTCACATCATCTTTTAGTTCAAAGCCAACATTATTGCTGTTTCTGCAGATACTGCGACCGGGAGGTCCTACGGTTTGAGTCCGTTCGACGGCATTTACAGTTTTCATTAATTATAAGGCTATTTTGACAGATTTGGCGCCAAATTTTGCGTACACTTAGAACATGGTCCACAGCAACTGATGGCGTTCATATCTCGTGTTTTTTTTTCTCCCAAAAATGGCGCTTAGCCGGTTGTTGCATAACACAGTTCACTTCACCAAACCACCACCAGCGCCACTGTGTCTTCGCCCCGTCGCCCGCGCCGTCGGTGCCACTACCAACACCGCCACCGCCAGGCGAGAACTTGACGCCGTTAAATTAAAAGTTAACGCAGGCCGCGCCACTCCCGCCGTGCGCTGGGGCTGCAGGCCCTGCTTGCTCTGCTCCACCCGCCTCCTCTTTGTCACCCTGTTTCCAACAGTCTTCTTTGTCTCCTCATCTTCATTATACTTTGTTTTTCCTATTAATTCGTTGTTACATTTTATTACTAATCCGGCTTCTGTCATGTTTCACCTACATCAGTGGTGTCAAGGTCGGCTACTGGTGGCAGTGGCATGCGTTGTGGTATCACGCCATGCCACGAGCTTCTCTGCGCAACTAGCGTCGGGAGAGGAAACTTTTAGTAACCCCGTCGTTTTACAATAAGGATAGCGTTGTTTCTGGTGGCGGGGTAATGAACTGTGTGGAATGGCGATTTCGTCATGGCATTCGTGCCACGGACTCCCGCTCATGGCATCGGCATCGACCTTGACAACACTGACCTACATCATTCTAACTTCCGATATGACCGTCTCTGTTTTTTTTGTCCTCCATTTTCCCCATCTTTTTGACACTTTTCCTAATACATTTTCATATTCTTATCATTGCTTGCCCGGATTAAACGAACCGAATATGTACTTAACCTTTCCACTCTGTCCTCAGGCTTTTTCGTTTCTCTACTACCCCGTCATCTGGCTTCGACGTCTCTGTTTGTTACATATTCTGTTTCACCTCTCGGGCTCCCGTCTCTGACACCCTGTGGCCTTTGTTCAAATGTTTGTCCCCTTGTCATCAAGCCTCTTTTCCACTTAAATTTCTTACCAGTTTTTTTTCGATATCTCTATTAACGAAACTTTGTCACAATATCCTACTATCCTCCGTCACTGCCATCCTCTATCCAGCATTGGTATAATGATTCGTACCTATTCATTCGTTTGCCATAACGTGTCTGTTGTTTCCACATCTTAACAATCTCGTCTTCCCTCCTACTACATCTTGGCTTCTCCCTCATATTCTCCTTGATCTTTCCGTATTTTCCGACTGCACGCAGTCCTGAATTTGGTGCCACCTCATCTGTACACAACTTCGACATTCCGTCGTCATTTCTCTCCAATTCTTACAACGTATTTCTTATTCTTCTCATACTTTCTTCTTCAATATTAATCACAATGTAATGTCAGTGTATTACATCTCTTCTGGTTCAGTCTCGGTAAAAATCCCACATCTCCTATTCGTATAGGGAGCATATTTCTATGATTTTGAATATTTTTGTTCGGTGCTTCAGTGCGAAGTGAAATTTCTTTACATTTGGTTAAAATTAGATGCTATGCAGGCTAATTTGTTAGTGCATATTTGTACATATTTTTCCGATTTTTTTCTGTTGGTACATTTTCGTGTAATTATAAGCGCATATTTTGGATATTTCGTTAACATAGAGACTTGTCTCCAAACAGTTTCATCGTTTCATAGAATATTTTATTTATGAGCGTTCATTAACTCGAAAGAGCTTGTCACAATTTGCATTTATTTTGATTTTTATTTTCTTTAGATGATAAAGTCCTTGTGCGTCCGTGTGTAGGTTCGTGTGTAGGTTCTTGAAATATTTTTCAAGCCCGGCAGAAGAAATGCAACAAGACATACTAGATGAATATTTACTTCAATTACTTCTGCGATGTGAGGTAGATTATACTATGTTTACACAAATACATGTCTTTTCATCCTAAGCATGTACCTCCTGAATTTTATCTAGAAAATATTATACAGGAAATGAAATATTGTTAATTTTAATTGCATATTAAATGCACAAATGCGTATTAAATGAAAATATGCATATTGCATACTTATGCAATTTTAGGTCATAAATGTATATTTTTAAAAAGATACTTCAAGATTTGTAAGACATAAAAAATCATCTTCTTATGTACTGCAAATAAATGCCCATATTCCTAAAAATATGTTCAGACCTTGCATAAAAAAAGGATGAGGTGCCAACATGGTATCTTCAACCTATATTACGCTGTGAGCTTGGGTTAAGTATTATTAGTTAAGCTATCCTTACAGATGTATAGTTTATTTTAATCAGTTCTATTTATAACAAAATCAAATATTAAAATTACTCTTCGACCTTCGATTACTACCCATGCACCTCCTCATTCCTACTTCCTCTCTCGTTCCTCTTTGCCACACAGTTCCCTTTACAGCCCGCCTCTTCGTCACCCCAGTAATATTTATACATACTACCCATTACCAAATATGAACGCAAAATTCGTATGTGAAAAATAAAAAAAGATGAATGCTAATTAATCGTCATATGCCGTTTTAATTTCGTATAATTTGCTGAGAGAAAAATGCACTAATTTGCCGAGAATTAATTTGTGAGGCAGATCATAAACGAACCGACTGCGTTTCATTATTGGCTGTTCCAGCATTCATCATTCACGGTTTTCAAACACGGGCCGCTACATAATTTCCGTGTATAAGAGAAACAGAGTTTGTACAACGCTGCAGAATACTGAATTATATACCGGAAGAATAAATAATAGTCTACTTCTTTTGTTACTAAAAATGAGTAAATGTTAAAATGGAAACATGTAGGAATAAGAAAATTTACGTTTCATAAAATAGATTTTTTTCTTTTCTTTTTTCTTTCCTTCTTCTTCTTCCTGGGTCCTTTTACAGCTTTAGGATGCCGAATTGGGCTGTCCGCACCGGGTATCCTCTATGTCTCTCGAAGAAACACCTGGGGGGCCTTTACACTTGACACACATGGGGGCTCCTCTGTCTGTGGTCAGCATACTCACAAGGCTTTCCGCGACAACACATACACATGAAAGACAAGGGAAAAACAACCATGCTCACGGCGAGACTCGAACCCGCGACACTTCGGACCGAGGCATTGAGTTGGCACTCATTCTAGTCTCCCCGGCTATTCAGGTCAGCAAATGTAATACTTCGTATTTCATGTAAAAAAGAACGATGAAGTTGTATTATCTTTTCCTATAACTATATAATACAATTAAATTTAGGGAAAGACGTAACTAATCAGAGCAGTCAGTAAAGAGATTATCTCTAGATCAGCAGTTGATAGGCATGTGTTTAGCCCATCGCTCGGCCCTAAGGAGTGGGTAGGGGCTCAAGATAGGGAAAGAAGGATAGAACGCAGTGCTACTCCAGCATTCGCCTACAAGCGATCAGAGAAAGAGAGAACACATCTGAGCAGTCGGCAACGGAAATTGTTTCTACATCACTGGGAGATGAGTGGGTGTTCAGCCCGACGCCCGGCCCTAAAAATGGGGAACGGAACCACGATCGGGGAAGAAGAATCGCACGCGGCCCGCAGCCCGATTTCTAGGTTGCTGCTCCCACATTCGACTACAAGAGATCAGGGAAAGAGATAACTAATCAGGGTAGACTCTTAACTAATTCGATTTCGACATTCGCCGAAAACAAACTCAGTGGGGTTAAACACCTAGGCGCGCGACTTCGCACTCGCCGCTACAGATGTTTGTTTGTTTATTATATTAATTATTCCAAAACACTCAATTGTACATAAAACGTCGAGGAACTCTCGATTTTTATCAGTATCCAGAGATTCACGGCACTGATTAGTTTCTGAAATAGATATGTACGTAAATAAAAACATCAAAATATAATAGTGTAGGATTTGTCCCTGAAAGTAATTTTGATAATGTCTGCTTTCTCATGTAAATAACTGTTGGCACATAGGCACCAATAAACGATTCAAATTTATTGGTGCCTATGTGCCAACAATAACTATCTTTCTTATAAGAAACTATCCTCATCACTTTCGGATTTAGGTGATAATGTATCTCTCACAAACTCAGGAAATTCCTATCACTAAGGATTGAAAGTTGCACGTGAGCCTACTTTTGTCTGGGCTCCTGGGGAATCTCTCAAAGGGAGACTGCATATTCTTACATTCTCAAATGACGAAACATTCTGGTTTTACAAAGAAATATTTTATTTTCTCTGAAACAGCTTTGTGAACATAATGAGCAGGCCACGTCAAGTACAAAGCTCTCCATTTAAATGTACATTTCCCGTAAAACGTGTTTCTTGTGCATTTTTCCCTTAAGTACTCTAAAGATCTTCGTCTAACCTGCCCAGCAAATGAGCTTCTTATTGTGTTGTGTGCGAAAATGTGAAAGAAATCTTTTTTCTCCCATTTTCACGTTTCTCTGTGATGACAAACACAAACACGATGCATCAAATCTGCTTTAAAGCAAAATTTCTCGCAAAATCGAACCCCAAAAATCCTTATAATCAAAGCAAAAAGTGCCAGACGAGTTCCGTGACAAAACGTTAACGCCTCACTTGTGCCACAATAGGCAAAGCTCCCTAGAGTACTGATGTTTTCGTTCCGCGAAAAAGAGCAAACCCGAACAGGCATAGTAAATAGGGATTTGAGCGTGTTTTCGATGTTCTCGGAAGGAGGCCTTCCGATTTCAAAGGCTGCGAAACGTCCTTGGGGAGGGCACTGGAGGTGCAGAGCGCGTCGTGGACCCACGGGTGGGTGGGGGAGGGAGGGGGGTGACCGTATTCTCGCGTTTCCCGCCGTGCCGCGCCGCGCCGCTGTAACTCGAGTCGCGTCCTGAAGGTCGGCCGCGGTGGCGGCGCGGCGGGCCATGGAGCCAGCCGCGGAGGTGGGCGGAGCGGGCCGGGGCGGGGAGCGGGGACCTGGCGGAGGCGCGAGGAGGAGGAGGAGGAGGGGGTGCCGGGCCGGCGGACAAAGAGCGCGCGGCGCCGGGATTTGGGAGCTCGTCTGGAGCAGAAAGAGAAGCGGGGGCGGCAGGCGGACTGCTTAAGAGGTGACGGTGGCAAGGACGCGAAGCAGGGACGGGGAAAGGGATGCAAGCGGGGACGCGAACGGGGTCGTGAACAGGTTCGCGAAAAGGGACTCGAACGAGGACGCGAACGCGGACGCGAGTAGGGACGCGAGCAGGGACGGGGACTGGGATGAGAACGAAGACCAACCGGAACGCGAATGGGGACGGGAACAGAGGCCCGAACGAGGATGAAAACGAGAGCGGGGTCCGAAGGAATATGAGCAGGGATGTGAGTAGGGACGCGAACGGCGACCGGAGCAGAGACGTGAGTAGGGATAAGAACAGAGATGCAAGTAGATTTGAGGGACGTGGGTAAGGTGGTAAGACAACAGCAGCGGCGGCAGGGATTGGGTACAATGGTTTAAATGGATTTAATTGGTTTGATTGGGTTAAATGGACCAGAAACAAAAGAGAGAGGGAGAGAAATAGACTTGTTAATTTGCCATGAAGGCATGCAAGACAACAGGGTAGAGCACAGGGACGAGAGCAGGGTTGAGGAGAGGAAATAAGTTGGAGCTAGAGACAGTGAGGTTGCGTACTGCAACTAAGAAAGGAGAGGCGGCAGGTATCAGACGAGAACAGCTGCTAAAGGTTCTTGACGGAGAGACCAGAATAGACGGGAGCGATGGATTGCAGATCGCAGCGATGGACCCAGCACCATGAGTAGAGACAGGAAAAAATGTAAAAATAACGAAAAATGTTGATATTGTGTTCGAAAAGCGACGATTCGCCAAGATTACAATTTTTGGAGTGGTAAGTAGACAGAAAATATGTAATTACATAAAAATCCAGTCTTTATGTGCGATTTTTCTAACTCTGACTCTCAAGCCCCTAAGGGCACAATGGAATATCACACGGCATTTCGCGTCTTTCTCTGTCGTACCGCTAGAAGTCGCATGATCGCAAGCACTGGCTGATACGGTCGCGATCATACGGTGCCTGGCGGCACGACTGAGAACATCGCGAAATACCGTGACATATTCCATCGTGATGACGGGCCTTGAAGTGCAAAGTTAGAAAAATCGCAGTATAACCACGAGCACCGACGGCCGAAAGGGAGAGTCAGCGATGGTGCGGGCGGCAGTGGAGCGGAGACGATGCGGAGCGTCGGGACGCGGCGTCGGCGAGGACCGCGGAGCAGCGACCGCGGGACGGCGCGGGCGGGGGCCGGGCGGGGGCCGGGCAAGGGCGGGGGCGGCGGCGGGGGCGGGGCCGGGCGGTCGTGACACGGGCGGGCGCGCGGGATTCTCCACGCCCGCCGTCGCGCCGCCCGGGCGTGAAGGTCCGATTAGAGCCGCGCCGCTCCGCGCCGGGCGGGCGCCGGCCGCGCCGCGGGCGGCGGCGGCGGCTGCGTGGGGAGCGAGACGATGGAGGCGGCGACGACGGCGTGGCCGAGGAGGAGGAGGAGGCGGGCGATGGGAAACGAACAGATCTGAGTGGGTGGAGGAGTTGTACGTGTTGGTTGGGGCAGTGTTACGGGCTGCACGATCTGCATGTCCTGAGAGGATGGGACAAACTACGTCGTACGACGGGGAGGGGGAAGTTGGCCGAGCGAACTGGGCAAGCGCAAAGGGGACGGCAGAGAGGTGGGCGGGACGGGGCAAGACGGCTTCGGACGTGGGCAGGGCTTGGAAGAATTTAGCGATGGGGATAGGATCGGAAGAGGCAGGGAGGGGTCCGACTTGAGAGAACTGATTGATTGCGTCAACAACTAAGGTCATTAGAATCGTAAGTGTAGTGCATGTTTTAATCACGGGAGGTGGCGGTGATCGTCCTCCGATGGCTGGCGTGATGCGCCGTCACCGACATGTGGGAAGATGGGTCCTGGAAGTCGGGGAGTTGGGCGTAGGGCAGGTGGAGTTGTTGGGGCGTGGCGAGAGAAGGAAGGGTTGTGGGAGGGCGCGGGCGGCGTGAGTGATGTGCTCGGCGCGGGCGGCGCGGCGGCCTCGCCGTCGCCCTCACTGCTTCGTCGCGTCACGCTGCCCACTGGTCGAAATGGAGGAATTCCACCGACTCATCATTCCCGAGTACTATTTCCAACACCTGCGCCTTTCCCAGGGTCTCGCTTCGCTCTCAGCCGTTCAAAGTCGTGTCTCCGATTTCATGATTTCAACGTTTCGAATCCATGATTCTACACCAAGTTTCTTTGCGCTTCCCTGCAATTCAAACAGGCAATCCATATATATCCGATTATTCCACTGGCGAAAAAGTGTCTTTGTTAACAAGATTTTACAAACTAAAATGAAAATCGTGAACATTCTGTGGAAATGTTTTGACTGAACTGAATGTTATCTGACGAACATGTATGAAATTAACTGAAAAATTACCCAAGAAGAAAGATGTTTTCCTTTATTTCAATCGAATCAAAATTGTTTTATAATAAACCAACAATGGAGATTCTACTTAATAAAGTAAGAAAATCTTTATTAAACCCGAGATGTTTTATGAGTGGGCATGTTAGTGTTTCACTTCATTTGTCCACAGTCAAAGTGAGACCAAATCAATAACAGATAATTTACAACAGCTGTATTAGAAAACAGTACAATTGATAGTTTTTTCCAAAAAATTTACTATTTCATCGATATAGATTAATAACTTGAAAGTATTGACATTACCTTTTTTCTGATGCACGTGAAACGTAATTCACGTAAAACCTTGAATGTTGCACGAAAACTACCGTCTCCTCACCCACCTGTGGAAATCACCTACTTCCCCCAATACAAGCGACGTAACAGCTCCGAAGCCCTGCGAGTCGCGTGTTTTTGCGTGGGCGCCGCCGGGCGCCCGCGGCCGCAAGCCGCGCTGAAAAAGCGCGCCCTGCAGGTGGCGTCTTCGCGGGCCGCCGCGCGCAGCGCTCCGACGCCTCTCGGGGGCGGGCGAAGGAACGCGGGCGAGCGCGACCGCGGGCGCGGCCTTCGCCCCCGCCTCGCCCCGCCCACGCCCCCGCCCCGCCCGCGGCGGCGGCGGCGGCGCCACCACCGCGACCGCGGGCGGTTTTTGTGGGCGGCGTCCCGCCCGCGCGGACGCCACCGCAGTGCCCGCCCGCCGAGGCCGCGCTTTCCGCTTGGGATGACGCGCGGCGGTCCACAAGGCCCAAAAGCGCGCACGGTGGAAAAAATTAATTACGCGCTGTCGAAAATTGTACTTAAAATGTAAGGAAAAATGTAGTATACTGTTATGCTTATGTACGAACAAAACGAGATGAATTGATGATTAGTAATTTCGTGCCCTAAGGTTCAACTGCTAAGGTCATTATTCCCGTACGTGTAGTGCGTACTTTCTCACGGGAGATAGCGATGATCTTCCTCCGCTGGCTGGCGAGATGCGGCGCCGACCTACGTTGGCTTGCGGGGATTTTCCCCAGCTAGGTATCTCCCATCACCGGGGCACTGCCCCAACCAGGATAAGATCTACGTTCCCGGCTGGTCCCTGTAAGTGTGATAGGTACTGCATTTGTGTGTGTGTGTGTGTGTGTGTGTATGTGTGTCTGTGTGTGTGTGTTTATAAGGGGTTGAGGGGCAAGGGGGTAGGAAATGTAAGGGTAAGGAAAGATCGCGCGCGGTCCGTGGGGCGTTTGTTAGGGTAGTGCTCCGGCATTCGCCTAGTGTTGATTTGACAAAAAACGGAAAACTACCTATCAGAGATAGCCCGCTGGTACAATCCTCATCCAGACAGCGGATGAATTCGACCTAGCTATCTAGCTAGGGTCGAAAATCCTGCCACCGTCGGGACTCGAAACACAGGACTTCCCGGTCAGAGGTTCTGCAGTGACATCAGTTGATGCCCTGAGCCACCTTTGCTAGTAAAAGGTGTTTAACATTTTCGGAACGTGAAGTAATTTACACTTATTATAAATTCCTATGTCTGTCAAATATTCAATAATATAAGGGTAAAACTGTTCGCTTATAACTGAGACTTTTGTCTCCGATATTTTGAAATGTTCCTTGATTTTGGGCGGGGAGAAAACGAGCAAGAATTATTGTACTATTTAGTGAAGAAAAGACACGGAAGATGAACTAGAATTACCCTCTGATTTCCTATCATTCATTCATTTTTATTCTCTTTCATCCACATGATAGAGATCCAATAATATTTCAAAGTTTCTGGTACATGTGTTCAATTCCATATTCACCCAGCAGCAATTTTTGAAAAATGCAATTAGATAGCGAACAAAATAACGATATTTTCAATTTTTGTCGTAATAAGCACATACAAAACAAAAGGAGCTTCCAATAGAGGTTGATGAATTCACATCTAAATTACATGGAAAATCACAACAAGAACAATCGTGATCGTGGCAATATTGCAAATAAAATTACAAACTGGCTTTTTTTTGTTCTTTTGTTTTTGTTTGACAGCAATTGAGCAGGTGCTTTACATAGTGTTCAGTGTTCTTGTGTAGCTCTCATGGAGTAGGTGGACCACTGTGGTTAGAACCAAATGGTTGTGACGACGCGGATGGCGGGTGAGGACAAGGCGAAAAACGGCCCGGGAGTAACAGTCATCATTTCCATTGATCCTTGACCGTTTCTAGGCCACGAAACAATTTCCTACAAAAACGTTCAAGAGCAAGAAAAACTTGCTCTTGAAACGTGTAAAATAATTGAATTATCATCGGATTTTCAACCAATGAAGTGAATTTCCTCCTTTTGTCGGGGGTAAACGAGAAACTTCTCAGAGAGATCCGTAATAAATTTATTCTGGTAAATTATTCTCATCTTAAATGCTGATTTTGGACAATGTATTTACTAATTTATTTTCATAGTAAGTATAATCATACAATAGTCAAATAACGCTAATCATACAAATCATACGTAATCATACAAAAGTCAAATAACAAATTCGCTAAGCATATTATCTAGTACATATCTAGTACATTATTTTTACATGTATAACCGAAAAAGTTAATATTTCACACGAAATTTGATGAAGACATACTGCAGGTTAAGACGTTCTATAATACAAGACCCATTATCATTCAGATTTATAAACTATTTTGCATTTCCACAATGTCTTCATACAGCTGAAAGGAAAGTTGGAAACTCATCTGGCGTGATTTACAAAAAGAGAAGAATGTTTTATGGTCCTCCACAAGTATTACATGACGTTTTCTAGAAGGCTGCGTTGATTGTGCTGACAAATTCTGGCAGCATTATTGAGTATGAAGTGTGGAAAATGTCCATGTTATGACTTCCTTGTACGGCATGAAAATTACTATACAACTGTTAATGTGATAATTGAATACTGTGGAGATGCGTCACAATGAAAAAAGTACTAAGGGCAGAGTTGATCCATGGCAGAATGTGTTGTTCCATGGTAGTATCATGGCAGAATAAATGCATGGTATTCGAAATACACAAATGCACATTGCCCGCCTAGATAACCGATGTCGACGAGTCTGAAGAGTCATAATTGCCTCGGCTCGAAAGGTCGCGGATTCGAATTTCGCCGCGGGCATGGATGTTTGAGAGTGTTTGTGTTGTCCTTACGTGTAGTGTTCTCCCTGCAGTTACCCCAAAGTAAACAATCGAAAGTGGTCACTTCATGACCTAGTATTTAAAAAGCGGCTTTAAAGTAATTTTTTAAAATACACATTTTAACAATTTAAAGCTAAGATAAATCATTGTATTCATTTTTCAAAAGTCAATACCCCGTAAAATAGACTGTGGCTCAAAATTACGTATACAAACAATTAATTCGAAAATCAATTAGAACATTAAAATATATATGTATGAAAATGATGAAGGAGAAATTTCTTTCTTTCTGCTCTTACACTGTCAAAATGTCATACTTGCGTAAACGAATATAATATGACACTAAAGCGTTAATTTCCCCTTTTTTATTGTATCATTCTACATGACTGAATATTCATATAAAACAATTGTAATCAGATTCTGGGTAAGCAAGCCTCATCCCGATCGATTTTTTTAGATCTCCTCGATCTTTTGAATAAACGTAGAGATGAACCGACTTGATCTGAAGCCTAAAATTACTCTTTCTCTCTCCCAAACGTCAAAATGTATTTCCGTTTCTTAAGGCTAAATAAATAAATGCGCCAGATACTGTGCATGGGTAAACATCAAATTACTGCTAAGCATTTATTCACAAAAATATTTATAACTTTTGGGGTTAAATTGCCAATAGTATCTCACACTTATCATAAATAGATTTCAGGAATCTGCATATTTCTGACCACTAATTTGGTGGGCGGAAGGGGTATCAAGAATTGGTAAGGCCTAAAAAACAACTTGAAACCCACATGGGAATCCGGAAACGTAGTTTTAAAGACTTACGATGCACCGGGTACCATTTCCGAGATATGCGCCATCACGAAACAGGAAACACTTGTTGTGTGCCGCTCATTTACCTGTTGATTTCTTTACAGCAAAATTTACAAAATCCTACTTTTTTGTCTTAAAATCTGTTTGATGCAATTCCTAGACGTCGCAAATTTACGGGTTATCGTGTCGACGAGGTCTTGTAGGCCTAAATCGTGCAAAAACTGTTGGCATTCTAGAGAAGATTATTAAATATCTAATAACCAATATAACATCTTCAAATATCAACAAAATACCGTTAGAGAGACGGGATTAGAGAGCGCATTAGAAAGAAAATAATAATTAAAAACAACATAGCAATGGTGTTAAAATTCAGAGGTTGAAATCAATTGTATTGCTTCAGTCTACATGTCTAAAACATACATTAGATGCTAAAAATAAACAAGAATTGACTTCTGAGCAATCGTTGATTCAAAGACAATCTAGATTTTTACCGTTGCACCTTTTTATCCTCAAACGGCGTAAATAATAAATCACTATACCGGATTCATGAAACGGTATTATTCATGTCAGATACTGCTATCGCTCATTACTTGCAATGTCTTTCGCTCCATGTATTCACTCCGAATTCGACACTTTTGTATATTTTTGGGGTTCGCTGCTGCATTGGAAACAATCCCGCTCCCTTGCGCTCCGTTGGAGCGTCATCGAGACATCGCCTGCTTGTTATGCAGGGCCTGTGGAGCGAACGGTGCGTCCGCGTTTTGGCGCAGCGGAGAGCAGGACGAGGCGAGCGCGAGGGCGGGAGAGGGCGCCACAGTGGGTCCACATGCCGAAAAATGGGTCAAAATAAATACAGTTGTAGCGTCGTGCACAAACATAGACATGACAACAGGGCGACTGCATGGTACCACACTGTGTAAGGGTGGGGCGTCAGGATGTGACGTAGGCGGGAAAACAGGAAGGAAGGGCACGGCTTGCCTAGCTACGCGAGTGGAGGCGCTCCACCAGCCCCTTTTTCGCTTCAAGCAGTCGACCTGTGCAGATCGGAGGCAGCCTCCGGTGGGGTGCGGACCGCGAGCGCGGAGGCTAGGGCCGGCAATGTACGTTGTCGTGATGCAGTGAGACTCAAGTGACGAGTCGTGTAAGAATTCCGCGGTGCTTCACACAACCGGATTTATTCGATAATTAAGTAGAGGGTGTGGTAGCCGTAGATTCAATGTTACTCTTAGTAGTGGGTCTATTTATTTAGTTTATTTAACTATTGTACTTAAGGTTTATTTCTGTGGCGGATTTATTTATTAATAAACTAGCAATAAGTTAAACCCACTCTCGCCTGTGTATGATTGCAACCTGCTTGACGCCACACAGTGAACCCTCGGTAGCACGAGTTCGCTTAACGAAATTTATAGTAAAACGAACAAAATTTGGGTCCCAACAAAGAAACGTAAAACTGAAGATATATATAAAAATCGACTAACACGCATTTTTATAATACGAACTCCGATTATTTCAGTCCCTTGGAATACAGGTTATTGAGGGTTTACTGTTGTAGTTTTTGTATCAAAGCAGGTGGAATAAATAGAGTTGTAGCTTTCCTTTAAAACCATTTCAATTGCTGTAGCTGTGTGACGAAGAAAACCTCAGGCAGACGGAGTTTGCTGGTTACGGTGAAGGGAGTCGTGTACACCACATGTCTCTCCTTCACCTCAAGCATGGGAATTAATCTAGGCCCAGGCATGGCGGACACAGTTAGTTAACCACCAAAGTCGGACAATCAACCCAAAATACCAAATACATACAAGGGATGCAAAGGATGTGATAGTTTTTTGAGAGAGGGGGGTACGATGTGACGTGGAGTGCAACCTTTGTCGAGAGCAGTCCGAGCTCGAAATATTTTTATATTAAGTACGGTGAAATTATTGTTTTTTGCACGATCGAGACTGAGTTTTTTATCGATTCCGATAGGTCGAGACAAAATATCAAAATCGGTGACAAAATGTCATTTTACTCACAAAATATAAATAATGTTTTTCTACGATTGTACAAACTAGTCATTTATGATACAAGTGGTAAAAGTGAATTTTTTTGGAGCAGGAAAAGCTGCGATACGAGACCGATGGGTCGAGTGGCGCAATACTACGAACAAAATAAAATCACTTTTACTACGTGTGATATACAGCATTTTTAGACAATCTTACTGACTTTCATTTTATTTTAATTCAAATATACAAAAAAAAGATAACTTCACGTAGACATAGCGGTACGTAAACACACACAATTTTTTTATTCGACCGAGAGAATGTGATTTCGCGGCCGAGGTATTAATTTTTTTAACCTTTTTTTAAAAATGTTTTTTGCGCACTCACAACTGGGTTTAATTTATATATTTTGCGACTTATTTCACAATGAAGAAATCCTCGAATCGTCCTCAGAAAAGTCTCAAACAAACAAAATAATGGAGTGAAGATTTCCTTACAGTACATTCACGAGAAGCTTAGTCGCAGTTTGGGAGTGTGACTTTTTTTCAATGAAAAATTCTAATTACTTGCTTGATAATTTAAATAGGAAGACACTAAACAAGGGTAATTTAAAAATTCCACGCGTCTTGGCATTCTCTTTATAGCTTTGGTTTCATTTGTGAAAATTTTGCAATGTAATGGGAGATTCTAGAATTTAAGTAGAATAATTTGAAAGCATATGAACTAACTAAGCTTTATTATTTGAGAGTTTTAATGTTGTGAAGTTCCTATGGAAATTCTAGCAAAAGCTAACAAAACTACGGTTTTCAGTAAAATCTCGAGAAATATATGAAATTTTTATGGTGTATTTGCTTGTTATATAACAGAGTAAATGACAGAGTAAATTTGCGCTGATGAAACAGTAGTTTTATTTCAAAAATAGCATTTCGAGGGCGTTAGCCCATGTGCCTTATTCATCTCATTACTACTGCTAGTGCTGCTATTCAAGGAGAATAGCTGTGTTTAAAAACGGTAGCAGTTAAATGTGAGTGACTGATGGCAATTATAAATTCACGGGAACATTCCAAAATTGCAATTTTCATATCAATTAAGCAAAATCAAGCATATAACGAGTTATCTTATTTTTTGAACATTATGTCGTTTATGTACTCTATTTTCTTGCATCTTAAATGTAATAAATCTAATTCATAAAAATGTTGTATATGTTGTGTTAGTATTATAGCGGGCCATGAAGTATTCAAAAGGCCCTAGAGCATAAAGAATCAGAAAGGACCGCGAGAGTATTAACAATACCATTACATATTTTGTTTCAGGTCCGTAAACACACAGCAATGAACAAGTAAACCATAAAGTATAGTTTCATATCGCAACAACGTGCAACAGCGCAGGTTGCGACCACGGTGTAAGATATATAGGCGTGTCAACTAGCCGCCTTTGGGACAAATTTTCTGAAGCTAGTTTGTGGCTAGTTCCTCGCTTGTTCGTACGGTGCGCACGATAGGTTTGGGTCACGCTGTAAGATATACATCTTAAGATGACATCTCAAACTGTGGTTATTACACAGTTTTACAAAATATTTCCTACACATTTTCGTAACTATTCGCTCTAGACTTTACCAATTCCACCGCAAAACGACAAATCACTGACTTGAAATTAGAAATCAGCTGGCCAAAGAGATGTCGAATGGATCACGACCAATCACGACCTTGTTCAAATGAGACACAAAGATCGCAGAGTTAATATGCGAGAACTGCGAGAACCAGCCTTACATAAGCTTCAGTTTTAGACTGGCAGTGAGCACACGCACACTTCGGTTTTTCTTTCTTGGCCCACGGGGGGGTGTCAATAAAATGAAATATCTTACGGTATTTCCCGTCGTTTTCCATTGTGCCGCCAGGAGTCGCATGATCGCTAGCACTACTCTGTACAGTCGCGATCATACGACTCCTAGTGGCACAACCGAGAACGACGCGAAATACCGTGAGATATTCCATTTTGTTGGCACCCCCCGTGCGCCAAGAAAGAAAAACCGAAGTACCTATATCCTACAGTCCTACACCGTGGTTGTGGCCGAGTGTTTGGCAAGTGGTGCCAACTGCCCGGCGCGGCGCCCGCCACGCGGCCCGCGCGGCACGCCCGTTTCGAATGTCGCTCAAGGCGAGCGGGTGGGCGGGCGGGCGGCGGCGGGCGTCCACCCCGCGCTGCGCTGCGCTGCGTTGACTCGGGTTTCCACCAGAGCGCGCTGGCGCCACGTCGGGGATAGAGTCCCTAGATATTACACGCGCAGGTTTTTTGAGCCCCGGAATATCTACCCCCACTCCTTTGCCGACATTAGTTGAATTAAGAATAAATTATTGCAACGAGCGTTGTAGACAAAATTTGATAACCCGAAATGTTGGCTCCCGTGTAAAAGAAACTATTTTGCGTTGAGAAACAAAATTCAAATTTGATATAAAATACCTTTTGTTCAAAATAACCAACTCCCCAATCCTCTCGCAACTAGCGACGTGAGGGCTCAAGAAAAAAATGCACGTATAATACAGAGAGTAGCGCATTCCATTGTTGCTCCGATCCCGCCATTTAATATCCAGTTGTCAGGAGATTTGAACCTGTGTGGTATTCTGTACGTTGAGAACCATGAATCTACCCCAAACCAATATTAATATTCTTGAAAATCTTCATAATGTCACCAATTGCTATAATTTTCCTTCAGCCCCTGATTGCTGCCAGATGCGTCTTTGGGGAGAGAGGATATTAAATGGCGGCGGTTGCTCCACTCCCTGTATCTGGGGACTGTAGCCGGGGACAGGAGCGCGTTCCATTCCGCGCCGATTCTTCGTCATCAGGAGTGTTCGATTGTGTGATTGATTAGTGTTTCCGAACGCTTTAACCCCGAAGGTCGTTAGTCCCGCAAGAGCAGCCCTTGTTTTTTTCATCGCGGGAGGTGGCGGTGATCTTCCCCCAGTGGACGGTGACATCCGACCCTGACCTACTCGCCAACTTGTGGGATTTCGCCAACTGGGTACCTCCCACCAGCGAGGCTCTGTCCCACCCGGGACAAGCTCTGACCTCCCGATATGTTGTAGTGTATGTAAGTATCGTCAGGATAGTGCAAGGAAGAGGAAGGAAAGATTGCGCGGGATCCGTGGACCATTTCTTAGGTTGGAGGTGTTGAGGGTACGAATAAATATATGTATTTGACTATATATATATATATATTTGACATTTCTTAGGTTACTGATCCGCTAGATTTCCGACTGCTAGTTTGCCGGCTGCTCTGATCGATAGTTTTCCGTACTTACTTCAATCAACACCAGGCGAATGTCGGAACAATACCCTAGCAAACCGGCCACGGACCGCGCGTGGTCTTTCTGTTCCCTTCCTTCTCCTATCCTCACCCCTTACTTACACATACTCACATGGACTACACTACCACACATGTCGGGAGAGGAGCCGGGAGCTTAGGGTTTGTCCCGGCTGGGACGTTGCGGCGTTGGTGGGAGATACCTGGTTGAGGAAAATACGCAAACCGACGTGTACGTCGGCGCCGGACCTTACCATTCCTCGGAGAAAGAACGTTGCCACCATCCGTGATAAAGAATCTCTATACTGACAGGACTAATGACCACAGACGCTGGCGCGCCCGGAAATATGAAAATCAATCAATCTTTGACTTGGAAGAAACTGTATTTTTTAAAGTTTATATTCTCAACAAAATCGAGTTTTGAATTAGGAACGCTCTTAAATGATGTGAAAACTGCTGAAATCGCTCTTAGGAGGAACTCCCAGCTTTTTCTCCTGTCCTGTGTTAATCGCCCATATCTCAGCGCTTCGGCGGTCAGAAGAGGAACATTTGTTTAATGAAGCCTTACAAGAAGGGAGAATTCCTCCCTTGATTGATAAGCCATCCACATCGATGTCTTTTTCAACTAAATCGACGCGTTCCAAGAGGGGAGCGTTCTGTTGCGTTGTGATGCAATGCGATGCGATGCAATGAGAGGCGATGCGATGCGATTGGATGCGATGCGATGCGGGGCAGAGGTTGCCGCATGATGTTAACTTACAACGTGCGCTGACGAAAGCCCTGGCGAAGGAGTTCTCTTAATTCCTCACGAGTAATCGCATGTAATCTAATTTCGTGAAAGTTTCATTGTCAGTAGTTTTTGCTATAGACTTCTTTTCTCCTCGCAAGAAACACACTCGATCTGCAACCGACATCTAGGAGGACTCGTCACGGCGCATGTGAGAAAAACTGGTTCATTCCACACATCGTCGTTGGCGATAAGTTTTTTTCGAGGAAAATGTATTACGAAAGAGTCACGTACAGTAAATTATCATTTATATTTGTATTAGCATGTTTCTATTTTTCTTACAATATAAACTATTTTTTTAAAATCATATGTCAATTTTATCATGCAAATTAATATTTTGAATATTTATATTACAGTTTGAGGTATTGAATGCAGGCTTAGCATATCACGATTACCTTAAAAATATCTTGAATTTGAATCTGATACATGATATCCACATCAAAATCTAAGGATGTCATCTATTTTGTCAGGTCTCAAGATGAATACCAGAATTGGATCAAAGTGATGCTCCATTTCCAGAGTATTTTTAATTTTATTTGATGATCGCAATATTTCATTATTTTGGGGTCGTATTTTATTCTGGCATTAAATTATAATTGCCTGAGAATCGTTTCATAAATAACCAAAGAGATGTATCGCTCGAATTCTCTAATTCCGCAGAGGCTCCTCATAAGTGATAGAATTTTGATATTAATCACTCATCTGATTCAAATCAACGAAATCTCTATTATTATTTTATATTTTATTGTTATTAATATTACTCCGAATTTTTACGGTGAAGAGGAAATAATTAAATAATGTGCGCAGATAAATTTCTTTCCCCACACGTCATATGCAGTTTTTACTGTTTTTGACAAATAAATAAATAAATAAATATTAGGAAATAGTATTTTATGCTACTAGTTTATAATGTTAAGCTTTATTGCGTACACATGCTTTGAAAACGAGCGACCCAACGTTAGGAGCACGTTTCCAAATTTGTACTAATGCAATAAAGCAACATTTTTTGTACAACAAGACTATTTTTTTATATAACAGGATTATAAATGTATGAGGGAATCAATGTTAATTTTTAGAAAGAACTTCATTGTGACATCACGTGTATTTGCCATCTGTGCGAAAAAACGATGGTTGTTCTTCGGTTTATCGCTCTCCACGATTCTCTGGTTGCAATTTGTTGAATATGTGTTGACGGAGTTACACGTGCCATATATGGCTAAAACGTCATAATCTGGGTCGTAAGATGTATCTTTATGAACGCTGTCTTGCAACGTAAAAGGTCGTTTGTAATATGGAATACAAAAAAATTTTTTAATGTCCTTTGGACGGGTGGTTGTTCCTCCCACGCTTGTTAAGGCAATGGTATTCTCATAGGCAAACTAAAACAGAGACAGTTTTGTTTTTATTACCACTCTTCATTGGACTCCCGCGACATTCAACTTTCTTGTGAGATCTACTTCACCGAGACTGCATGGGACCTTGAATTCAACACTCCAGCTAGTTCTTGATTGTTGTCACCGGGCACGTCTACTCCTGTGGCAATTAATCCCGTTAGTGTAGTGAATGTTTTATTCCGGAGGTGGGGTGTTGCTCCCCCACTGACGGTAAGATCCGGCCCGCCCTAGCTGGAACAACCTCTAAGCTCCAGACTGGTCTCCCGTCATGTGTGGTAGTGTAGTGCATGTGAGAGTGTTTGTGTGTGTGTGTAATGAAAGAGGATAGGACAAGAAAGAGGAATGAAAAATAATGCGCGGTCTAGGGCACGTTGGTTAGGGTTCTGCTCCTGCATTCGCCTAAAGAACTCAAGAAAAACTATAAATCAGAGCAGCCGACCGCTAGAATTATCTTCCAGTCAACAGCAGAATGCGACCTACGTAGTTATGTAGCTGGAGTCGAAAATTCGCCAATGTCGGGACTCCAATCCTAGGATCTCAAGGTCGGAGTACCTTTAGGGTCAGCAGTTACGCTGGCTTTGTGCAAAATCCGTCCTATAACAAGTTCTTGTATTGCCTGGTGTAACGATAATTGTGTCGTGTGTAAAAGGGAGGTTATATGGTGGACATAACACAGGTAGAAATGAAGATGAGGATACGATAGCGACACTAAATAATAAATCATACTCACCAAGTGGTAAAAGAATTCTCAGACAGTGAACGTACCTGGAAAAATAACACTGTGTTAGGTTCTTCTCAAGTATCGTTGAAAACGGGCATGAATCATTCATTAAAACGTTGCAAAGCATTAAGGAACTTAAATAGCTACAAAAACACTCATTCAATAAACTTTCATAATGCCGATAGCATATGTACAACTTTACTTGGAATTATAAATGCTATTTTTAACTGGCTGTTTTACCGGAATTACCCTGATATTTATAAATTGCTCGTCCAGTCTGGTTATCAGAGTATGAGCTGCTTAATTAAATTGTATTTCATTAAGTACTAATAATTGCAATACACTCTTCTTGGAGATAGTATTATTTTATACTTAAAGGAACAAATGAACAAACAGAATCCAAATCATTAAATATAATTACTGAATTTGATTCAAAGATAAGATATAAATAATCGATCAAATGATTTAAAAGGAAACAGTTACCAATCATTCTTGCAATCTTTCTCGGCCCCTCAAAACAGTTTTACAAAATAAGGAAGAAATTGATTAGCCTAGTTTTTTTTATAAACACACACACACACACCACACTAACATTTTTATGAGGTGTATCCGAAAAGTAAGTTCCCTTAGGTACCAAAATAATACAATTTCATAAGAAATTTTTTTTGTAACGGACACAGCACACGTTGCATAATTTTTCACATAATCACCACCAGAATTGAGACATTTGTCATATCAAAGGATCAACATCTACATCACTATAATAGAAACCTATCATCTGAGACACCAGTTGGTAACAACCACTGTGATAAACGTAATGGCGATTGAACAGACATTTCTTGGGGGGGGGGGTCAAAAGAAAAAGGAAATTGAAGGGGAAAAGATCCGTAACATAGTATGGTTGGTCAAACACCTCCAAATATCACTGCAACAGAAGATCTGTTGTGTGTCGAGCGTCATTGTATAGGAAGGCAACTTCTGCATTGAACATCCTACTACGTTAGTTATAAATGGCCCTTCGCAAAATATGCAGTTGCACAGCATTCGACTCAGTCAGAGTTCACCGCCTCACTTCTGGACACGAACTCGATGAGCAGACCGGGAGAGGTGGCTCAGGGCATCAACTGGCGTCACTGCAGATCCTGTGATCGGGAGGTCCTAGTTACGAATCTCGACGGTGACAGTATTTTCGATACTAATCGGTAGATTTCCGTGGTTTCTTCGATCGACCCCAGGCCAATGTCAGAGCATTACAAACGGGCCACGGATCGTGATCTTTCCTTCGTCTTCCTAGTCCTATCTTCACCCCTTACATACATACTCTTACACTTACATGCACTACACTAACATACATGTCGGGAGACCGGTCGGGAACGTAGAGCCTGTCCCAGCTGGGACGGTGCCGCGCTGGTGGGAGATACCCGGATGGGAACCATGCTATCGGACGGTATGTCGGCACCGGATCTCACCATCCAGCGGGGGAAGATCACCGCAACCTCACGAGAAAAACATGTTCTACACTTAGGGGTTAATGACCTTTGTAATTGACGCGCCTGAAATCACTAATCAATCAATCGAAAAAAATCGATGAACAGAAGGGCCTACTGACCCTGAAGACCAGACACACACTTTCCGCATTGACAAAATCTGCGTGGATTTGATTGTGACCGGAGATCCAGTGTGACGCATTGACTGCTATTTGTTTTCCGGGGTAAAATGTGCAACCCACGTTTCATCGCGTTTAAAAGTATGCTGCGTCCCTTATTGACCTACAGCATTCAACTTTGAGGCTCAGCCAGCATATGCAACATCGAAATTCGTCAGCGATTCCAGTCCAAATACCTTCGATCAGTAACAAACGCACATTTGAATGTCAGCAATGAAGTACTCCACAACGATCTTCAGATCAAGACCATCGCAGAAGAAATAACGTCCGCAAGTCAGAAATATCCCACAAGGCTGAAAATCATCCGGATCATTGCGCTATCAATCTATTAGACAATATTGTGAAGAAATAATAAGACCACCATAATAACACCATAAACTGTTAGATATAACTTACTGATTTGTTTAAAAACGAATGCTACTGTTGAGTAACTTTTCCATTCATGTAGATATTATTAAAACATTTGCTTAATATGCCTGTAGAAATAAATAGTAAATAAACAGAATTCATAAAAAAAACGTTTCATCGCCTGTGATAATCCGATTCACAAACTTGACGCCATCATCGTGGTACACTTCCGAAAAGTCAATGATGATCCCATACGCATTGTTTTGTGTTCCGAGTGTCAGTTGCTTCAGCAGTCACCTCCACACACTTTCTTAAGCAGCACATTCGTGACAATTTCGTGCGATAAGAAACAGGAAATCTGCGGGAAATTGCAATTGAGTTACGGAATCGTGAAGCAACGTTCTCAAGTGCGTTGCTGCACTTGCTCCCTATCAATGTGTGATAGGGATCGTCCGTGGCGAGGGATGGCCGCCCACTGCGCTCCATATCATTCACATTTTCTCCACCTTCTGTACGAGAATTCCCTGCACCAGCGACGTGTTGCTCATGATGTCTGATGCATAAACTTCTCATAGGTAGCGTTGGATCTCAATTGGTTTCGAGTTATGTGCGTTGAAAAACTTATCTCAGACCGGGCCACGCCAGCGGCGGGGGTTGGCTTCTAACCATCATCTTCTTAAGCTATATTCGTGCTATGAGGAATCAGGTAGTGCTATCTGGCGCATGATATTACCAAACCATTACTTTCTAACGCTCGCGCACTAGACTTTCCAAATAGTTTGTCGTGAAGACGTAAGGGGAGCGAGTATGAAACGGGAGATAGATGAACGCCAGGTTCATTGAGTAGCTTATTTCGAGCCCTTGTGAACGCGGCCTCAGTCGGTCGTCCACAAGAGGACGGTGGAGGATGGAGATGGGGGGGATGGAAGGCGGCGAAGGCAGATGGGCTGGCGGTGGGTTGCTTTCGGTTCGGCACAGCGTCGATTCCCGCCTTCGACAACACGAGGGCAACCCAGCAAACGCTGGCGAACACTACCTCTCACGAAGAGCGAAAAACGAGCGACAATTTCTGTGGCCGTACGCAGTGTTTAGATACCGCTGAGACAGTCCATTTCTGCTTCAGCAGAGGTGGCGTTGCCCTAGTTTGGTAGCACACATAAGGGTGCAGGGGGTGGCGAGCGCGGCCTGCCTGACCATCTGGAAACGATGCCAGCGCGGCCCGGGCGGAAGGCGAGCAGGGGACGGGCACAAGGCGGCCTGGCTTCACCACAACAATACGGCCTGCTATCTGTTCCCCGCAAAGGAAACATTTTTTTTCAATGCGCTACGCATATTGCAAAACGTTGGAAACCGCCTCAAAATTCCGCGAGCAAATTTTCAGAAAGCACATAGATGGTTTTGTAATTGAATTTCATCAGTGTTTCAATAATAAAAATAATAATTGTAAAAAGAAAGTTTCATTCTTTACAATCAGTTGTCATATGATTAAGGGTAAAATTCATTCTCAATTCTAGAGCATTCTCAAATTGATCTACTAAAATATTTATACAAATCGTGTATGGAAATTTAATCATGTTATTGGATTTCAAGTCAACTATAATGTAAAACTTACAATGTAAATAGACATAAAAAGTTACTGATTTCAGACTGTATGTCTGATATTTTAATGCAATATTAACTTTGAGGTCTTTGGTACCAAAATAAAAAAAAAGAACTATTGACTCATTTTAGCAAGCTATTTTAACTTCACTAAATACTAAGTACATAAAGCTGGAGTCAGTAGTTATTTTGTAAGTAAGAATTTTTCTTGTTAAAACTTGGACAATGTCCAGCATTGACTTTCCTGTGTAAGTTGGCAATTCTATGTGCGTTGTGGAGTGTGGTTCCCTGGGGGCGGTCAGCTTGGCTTTGCGCAAAGCTCCAGTCCTCTGTTTGCTCCGGAGAACAATTGGGGAAGTTACGTCGACAAAGCCAAGGACACAGCGAATGGAATTGTAAAAGACAAGTTCTCCCAGTATTTCTTACAGAAACTGTGCTCTAAAGAGCAGGGTTGAAACCTTGTGAGGTCGCGCACAGAACATTTTCCTCGAATTAACTTCATTAAGCGCATTGTTATAACTTGCTTTTCCTAAAGAAACTCTCGTATAAAATATATTTCCGGGCACGTACACAAAACTCAAAGGCCAAGTAAAACTCTAGTTATGATACAAATACTCCATTTCTGTTATTATAAAACGATATTCCCGTTCTTCCCACTTATCCACCTCAAAACGGAGTTATGTCAGGTGAAATTCGTATTTCAAAGGACTTTCTGAGAGGCATTATTTTGCACACACCACAGTTTGCTCATATGTTTTGAATAGTCATAATCAGTACACTATTATATATGTATATATTAATGATTATATATTATAATATATATTAATATATTATATATCAATATATTATATATAAATATATATAAAGTTAACTTTCGGCCTTCAAAAATTTTTTTAGACAAACGCATAACGGATAACAAGAAAATTTGAATCAATTCTGTGTCTGTACAATAAAAGATTTTAAATGGATAGACTTTACTTAAAAACTTTTAGCCTAAGACCACAGATTTGTTAAATACCCCGGTAACAAAAATCAAAAAAGAGAAAATGAGAGAAATTCTTTTTGATAGAGTATGATTCATTTACTTTTACAATTAATCAAGCATTTAGCATTCAGATTTCGCAGAGCATACTTGTACGTATGTTTTAGAACTTGATAGTGCATGAAACTCCCGTTTTATTATTGATAATACAAATAAGTGAAAAATGCAACAGGTGCTTTGATACCCGTACACTGAATATTTTTCTTTAAGCAAATCAAGATTTTTGTATGTAATTTAAGAACAATAAAATCAATTTACAATGAAGTACAACTGTAAATTAATTTAATTGAGACTATTCACAACGCAATTGAAAAAATCGTTTTATTAAAGCAAAAAGCTCGTTCTTATAACTGATCTGCTTTACTCCTGGTAATCACTGACTGATTGGTTAATACAATTATTCAGCGTTTTATGTATTAAAGTAGCAGGAACGCAAATAATTAAAACGACTAATACAATGTTCTGTGTTTCACACATTCATTTATTTTGATTTTAATTCAGCTTTTAGTTTACAAGTATTTATATTTCCTTCATCACACGAACATGTATGTCATATTACATCTATTTTTTGTCTCCTCATTACAATTGCAGCAACCGTTCTACAATCGTCACAAAGTCATCTTTCGCGCTAATGGCACATAAACCCCTTTCGCTAACCAGCGTCCAACGTGCTCTAAACAAGTCGTAATTAATTTACGCGCCCGTTAATGGTGAGTGATTTTACGGTTTTTTTCGCTGTCCCGAGTCGCAGTGATTGGCTGCGACGGGCGAGCGCCCATTCGCGCGGTTATGAGGCGGCGACGAGGACCCTTTACGACCGTCGCGCGTGCTCCCGGAAACAGGGCGCGCGTTAGCGAAGGCCGTGCATGTGTGCGATGCAACGCCAGAACGTATCGCTCGGTGTGTTACTTGCGCACGCTTTCTTGGGCTCCTGACGCCATCTCCTTTAGTTGATGACACAGTTGAATTGGGAAGAAAGATGTGTGTGAGTGCGTGTGTGGTAATGGAGTGAGTAAATGAGTGTGCGAGTAAGTAAGTAAATGAGTAACTAAGCAACTGAGTAAGTATGTGAGTACGTATGCGAGTAAGCAAGTGACTAAGCAAGGGAGCAATTAAGTGAGTGGTTAAGTATGTGAGTGAGTGAGTTGTGATTCCGGTTACGTCCACTATTTAGGACAGCGGTCATGGAAGTGCCCTTAATAACCCGGAAAGTGAAAGTATTCCACCCCGTTAAAATGTAAGACCCGGCGTCCATCTTCAATCTATTTGCCGGATTTTCTCTCCAGGTATGACCATTCGGGCACGCTCCAGTTGCGACAAGCTCCAAACTCCCGATTGGTCTCCCGGTATGTGTGAGTACACGTAAGAAGTGTATGTCTTTAAAAGGAAAGAAGGGACAAGAATGAGACAGGAATAACCATGTCCGGACTTTGGCCCGTTTTCAGGGAACTACACAGGCATTCGTCTGGTACTGTTCGGAGAAATAATCCACGGAAACTAATCGATAAGAGCACACGGCCGCCAGAATTCTCATTTAGGCAGTAGTTGATTGATTGATTGTTAGTGATTCTGGGAGCGGCAACTAATTAGTCCCGTAAGTGTAGTGCATGTTTTTTCATCAGGAGGTGGTAGTGATCTGCCCCCGCTGGCTGGGCACCGACCGATCCGTCGCCGACCTACCGTCGACTAGCGGGGGTTTCCCTAAGCGGGTATCTCCCACCAGTCGAGCACCGCTCCAGCCGGGACACGTTGTAAGTACCCGAACGGTTTCCCAGTATGTGTGGTAGTGTAGTGAATGTCAGTGTATGTGTAAGAGGTGAGGTTAGGAAGGGAGAGCATTCGCATGGTGTTGATCGGCGAAAACAAGGAAAACTACCTATCAGAGCAGCCGGGCGCTAGAAGTCTCCTCCAGACAGCGATTGAATTCGACCTAGCTGAAATGCTAGTGTCGAAAATCCTACCGCTGTCGGGAGTGGAACCTAGGAGCTCCCGCAGCGCCTAGGCACTGCAGCGCCATTAATTGATGCACTGAGCCACCTCTCCCGGTGGCAGTAGTTGATTTCGACCCAGTTGTATCTAGTGTCGAAAATGCCCCCGACGGAACTAGTGTCAAAGTCCAGGTCAACGGATCAGGATCTTCCTCTCAACGACGCTGCAGAAGCAACAGTGTTACCACTGAGCTACTGCAAATGGAAATTGTGAATAATATGTAGGAACGATAGTTCTTAAAAAAGTTCAATGAATGTATGACTTTTTCGTTCGAGTTTAATGGTAACCATTTTCTCCTTGAAACAATATATAGATTATTCGATGGTGTTCGAGACGTATTCGATGGTGTAACGGTTAGCGTACCGGACTGTCATACCCAAGTTCGCGGACTGTCATACCCGATAGAAGCCGTGGATTTTTAAGGGCGAAAAAATCCTTCGTACGCCTTCCTTCGGAGGGGAAGTAAAGCCGGCTGTCCCATGTTAGTAGATTTACTTGCTTGTAAAAGATCCTCAAGCCTAAATGACGTCTCTGAGCTAAATTCAAATCGCCTGTTTCGTCGCCCGAGATAATACCTTCTTTCTCCGCTAGGTGGTGAAAGGAGCGTAGTGAAATTTGCGTGGTCAGACGGAAGAGCGGGCCTGATGGCCCGAGTGTCGCCAGGTAAAATTAGGCACTAACTAACTAGAGCAGAGGTGTGCAACTTGTAAGGCCTCAAGGGCCACAACCACAACATTTAAAACCGTTGCGGGCTATATTTTGATTACTCGGGCCAACCACTTCCCTGTGTTGTAGATATCGGAAATTTGCTTGGTTGCTCTGAAATGGGGGGATGAAGGAAACATGCTTGATATCAGGTAGTACCATGCGTACATTGGGATGATTTTGAAATCTACAATGGGATGGGAAGTCAGCAAATGCACAATACATTGGGTTGATTTCGAATTGCTGTATTTACGAGAGAAAAAGTCCTTAAATATTAACTTAACTAATTTTACGTGAAAGGGGATGTTGACTTCTACAGGACGTCTACGCAAAGCGCTCAATAGTCTCGGTCGACATGTAAGAAAAGTACTTTCACTATGAATTTTCACCTTTCGCAGGCCACAATAAATAGCACCGCAGGCCGCCAGTTGGACAGTCCTGATATAGAGCGAAGAGTAATTTGGTAGAACTGGCGTCGAAACGAGCAAATCCTCACTCCTCTCGCATGCAGGGAAACGAAAGTTCATGTAAACTTTCGCGGAGTTTATACCAGGAACTTTTGAGGGTCCGAGGATAAACGCAGGGCTTTATGTACCTTCTCAGCCCCCTCTCATGACACACGCACCCCTCGGACAGGCATCTCGACCGCAACAGCGCTTTTCAAAAACCTGGGATTGGCGCTCCCTGAGTTTGGAGATACCAGCTCTGAAGCTGGTCGAGGGTAAAGATATACATACCAATCCATTCTACCCAAAAGCTTCTTCAGCGTGAGGTGTGGAGATTGATGAAAATTTGGCGGGCGTTCACGCTGCATGAGCAATGGTACCGCAAAAGTGTCAGGAAAATTTGCATGATGCGGTAGCTTAATTATGGCAGCTGGTCGAAAAACGGGCAGAACTAAAGGTGCTCACAACGTTAAACAAACAATAATTCCTAATCCCGTCGGGGTCGAGACAGTATCCTAAAAAGAGGGCCTCTGAATGTGCGCGATCTTTCCTTCTCTTCCGTGCTCTATACGCTCCTCTTACTTACACACATACATTCCACTACCACACATATCGAGAGACCAGTTGAGAACTAGAGCTTGTTCCGGCTGCGGCAGTGCATTACTAGTGGTAGATACATGCATGGAGAAAACCCCACAACCCGTAATATAAGTCGGTGCTGGATCTCACCATCCTGCAGGGTAAGAACACAAGGCTTCTCTCGGGATAAAACAAGTTCAACATTTAAGGGTCTAATGATCACAGCAGTTGACGTGCCCCGAAGCACTCAGTCGGGATGAATCCCTTTTGATTGATTGATTGATTGATTGGTGTTTTCGGGCGCGTCAACTGCTCAGGTTATTAGTCCGGTAAGTGTAGTGCGTGTTTTCCCCCAGGAGGTGGCGATGATCTTTTCCCCGCTGGATGGCGAGATCTGGCGCCGACCTACCGTCGACTAGCGGGGTTTTCCCCCCAGGGTTATCTCCCACCAGCGGGGCACCGCCCCAGCCGGGACAAGTTGTAGGCTCCCGACCGGTCTTCTGGTATGTGTGGTAGTGTAGTGCATGTTAGTGTAAGTGTGTGTGTAAGAGGGAGAGGATAGGACAAGGATGAGGAAGGAAAGATCGCGCGCGGTCCGTGGCCCGTTTGTTAGGGTACTGCTCCGGCATTCGCCTGGTGTTGATCGGAGAAACCACGGAAAACTACCGATCAGAGCAGCCGGCCGCTAGAATTCTCCTCCAGACAGCGACTGAATTCGACCTAGCTGACAAGAATCCCTTTTGAATTTCCCTTGTTTTAAGGTCCCCTGTCCTTCAGACAACATCTACTCGTTTCTACACTGAGTTAAGCGGGTCCTTGAGGCTCTGGGACTTAAGCCCTCCCTCGGGTGCCCACCGCACCCCTTGACTCTAACGTCAGGAGTATCGCCGCGAAACGAGGCAGCCGGGGGAAGTTTCCAAGACAGGGCTTTTATTTCAGGGACCGCGCTCCTTTACCACATGACGCAGTCGACACGTGCCGCGTTGCACCCTGCCGCACCTCCCCGACCACACTCGCTCCGTCCTGGTTTTGCTCTCTCCGCAAACACTTTCTTCGTCCCACTATGGACTCTCTTCCGGCATTAGATTTGTTTTAGTTACACTGAACACTAATTGATTAGTGATTCCGGGCGCCTCGACGGCTAAGGTTACTGGTCCCTTACGTGTAGTGCGTGTTTTTTCTCGGGAGATGGCGGTGATCGTCCCCCGCTGGATGATGAGATCCGGAGCCTGCCTATCTGTAGGGGATTTACTCAGCGAGGTATCTCCTACCAGCGAGACACCGCCTCAGCCGGGATAAGCACTACGCTCCCGACTGGGCTGCCGGTAGTGTGGTGGTGTAGAAAGATGAGAAAGCATCTGTGTAAAGATCATAAATCAGGGGTATATATAAGTAGACATGCAGATGTTCATTACTAACGTTTTTATAGAATACTTGAATTATTTTTTTCAACACTTGTGATGTGTTAGTGAGCATGTGATTTGTCACTATTTTCAGAGCTTCTGTGTATTGTTGCATATGTTATGAATCTCACATTCATATCCTTAGAAACTATTCTCCTTATACGGCGAAGTTCGGCGCATCCTCACTGCCCTGCATGAAAGAGTAAGCACTTTTTTTTCATTTAACTAACAGCAGTATTTCCAGAAGTTACTTCCCGAGCACAGAGTACGTCAGGGACATTGACAAAGGAATCGAACATGGGCCTCCCATTGCGCAGCCAACCACTTGCGAAGCTCGTCCCGGTGAACGGAGCGTTGAAGCCGGAAGCCGGAGGACCCGCGCACTTTATCCGCCGTGTTTTCAGGCGCCTCTTGAGAGCGGAGTGGAGCGAGCGAACGTCGGGAGCGAGGGCGGGTGTGTGCGGACAGAACTGCGCGCCGGAGACTGAAGTGGGCGAGGGAGTGGAGGCGAGAGGTGGACGATAGCGTGAGCAGGCGCGGTGGTGACGGCGACAAGAAGTGGGAGGAAATGCAGAGCACTAGGACGAGAGGGGACAGAACGGAGTAAGGACGGTAAGGTGAGATGTAACGGATAGATTCGGCAGCGAATATTGGATGGTAGTGAGAATGGCGGAGGCAGCGAGCATTGAATAAAACCAGGAGCCTCGACATCAGCCAAAACTTTTGCGGAATATCAATTTTGAAGAAAATCAGGTGAACGGTTTAAGCGCTAGCGTTGACCCCAGAAGAACGGACAGATGGACAGACAGACAGAGAGACAGACAGACAGAGAGACAGACAGACAGAGAGACAGACAGACAGAGAGACAGACAGACGGACGTTTTGATGTCAATCGATTTTTAGGTATCAAGAGGCAACAAAACATAGATTCTGGCTACGTCATGAGTTAAAGGATTTTTTCCTAAATTTAGCAACAGGATTTATCCATTTTTACTTTCCCGTATACGTACGTATACACGGAGTGATAAACGTAGTATAGGGAAAGTTATGTAATGCTGCGCGAAAAAAATGGCCAATTTTCGGCGGAAAAAAAATTAATTGCCGGGCCGTGAAAACGAATAAGTGGATAAAACCAGTTGCTAAATTAAGAAAAAAAATCCTCTATCTCGTGGTGTGGTCAAAATCCATGATTTGTTGCTTCTTTATACTTAAAAATCGATTGACGGCATTCCGTCCGTCTGTCCGTCTGTGGTCAACGCTAGCGCCTAAACCGTTCGGTCGATTTTCTTCAAAATTGATAATCCCCAGTCGATCTGATTCTAGTCAAAGCTTTGTGATTTTGAAAAAGATTCTTTAAAATTTGGGGGTACTTTATATGAAACCCCCCGGGGATTTTCAACATTTTCTCAAAAACGGCTCCAAATTTTTTCTTTAAATTTCTTGTATGAATAGAGGAAAATACCCTTTTTAACATGGAATAGGTCCGATTTTCACGTACAGCTCTGAATTTTCGAAAATTGTGAAAGTTTGAATTTTTTTTCGGCGTCTTTCTCCAACTACAAAATTGAAGATAGAGATTTTTTCTTCAAGTAAAATTTGTTCTGCATATTGAGTTCTTTAATAAAGGTCATGTAAATGTTTTTCACAATTTTGGTAGTTTTCGTGCAATATTGCGTGCAATATGAGCAATTTTAAAAAATTACAAAAACAAAATTTTCTCAAAACGGCTCCAAATTTTTTCTTTAAACTTTTGGTAGGGATAGTGGTAAATGTACTCTATCAATGACATAAAAGCCATTTTGGTCTATCGGTTTGTTTTTTCAAAAATTACAAAAATGTAAATTTTTTTACTTGCCTCTCACGTCGTTAATATTTACATTATCGGCGATTGTTTTACATTATTATATTTACGAGTATATATGCTTTAAATAATGTCAAGTAAAGTTTCTCGAAAACACTACCCTTTTCTGTGAAAAGTAGCTCAAATTTCGGCATTTTCAGAAATGCTCAAACGTCATTTTCTCGTATATGGCTGCAATTTTTTTCTTGAAACTTTTGTAACGGATAGTGCTAATTACACTCTTTAGTATAGCGTGAAGTTTATTTTGAGTTTTTTTTTGTTTTTTTCAAAATTATATAAATGTAAATTTTTTGAAAGATCTCTCACATCTTTAATATGCACATTATCCGCAATTTGTAAAGATGATTATATTTGTGAGTGTAAGTGCTTCAAATAACTTCAAATAAAGTATTTTGAAAACTCAAAAATTTTCTGTGAAAATGAGCTTCAAATTTCGCATTTTTAGTAGTGCTAAAACGCCATTTTCTCTTAAACGGCACATAATTTTTAAAAGAAAATTGCCATTTACGGCTAGGTTTTTGTGTTCTTTAATATTCTAAAATTAATGTTTCTGTTCTACCAATAGGAAACCGAAAAATTAAGAAAATGACAAAAAAAATGTACTTTTGGCGATGATAGATGGTAGCTGGCAAGAAAGAGTATGTGGCAATTCCGAATAGCTAGCGAAGACCCAGGAAAATAGAAAACTAATACGGGAAAGTCTGTGCCATTCTGTAGCACCACTAGTTTCTTTACCAGTGCCCGGCAATAAAACATCTTCTGGCGAAATTTAACCGGTTTCTGGCGCACGATAACGTAAATTTATCTTCTTACGAAGTATTCGTAAGGCGAGAAAGTAAAAATGGAGATGTACGAGGCGTGAGGTGGGTGCCAAACAAATGGCGGGGATGGGAGAGAAGATGAGTAAATAGAGCAACCAAGAGGGATTCATGGGGGGGGGGGGAAGGATAGGGAATATTGTGTCTCGAAGTAGAAACTAAAGTGAATGAGAAAGCAAACAAGTCCGCTACCAGGATCACCAGTAAGAAGCGGCAGGACAGAAACGGGACTGGATGAAGACCACTGGGCCTGACAACGGGAGCAGAATGGACAAATGAATCCGAGAGCCTACCTCACTCAAAGAGCGCGGGACAAAGAGCGCGAGTCTGAGATTGCGAATATGGGAGCGAGGGGCTGAAAGAGGGCGGGACTGATAAAGCTCGAGGTTAAGAGAGCGTGGGGCTGAAAGAGTGTAGGAATCAGAGAGCGACGAACAGAGAGAGCTAAGAGAGCATGCTAAGAGAGCGCAAGACTGAAAGAGTGCAAGGCTTACAGAGCGCAGAACTGAGAGCGCCATAGACAGCTAAGAGAGCGTGCTAAGAGAGTGCGGGACTGAAAGAGCGCAGGGCTCAGAGAGCGCTAACATGAGAGCGTCAGATTGAGAGACCACGGAACAAAGAGAGCTTTGACTACGAGAATAGGACCGAGGCTCTGCAAGAGAGCGTGACTGTGACAGCAAGGGTCTCGGCGGAGGGGAAAGCAGCGCGGGCGACAGCAAAAGCGGCGGTAGGCGCAGGGAGGCCCAGGGAACGAGCGGGGAATGCGTGCGGCCGGCGTTTCTGCCTGCGTGAGTCGTAACAAGTCCGCATTCTGAGTTTATTTGCTTTCGCCCGCACAAACACCGAATGGCGCTCCCGCACGTTGAAGAGGGCCGGGCGGGGCGCGGCTGGGGCAGGGGCAGGGCGGCGGGGGCGGCGGCGGCGGCGTAGCGGGGACGGTGGGCGCGGCGGGGCGCGGTGGGGGGCGGTGAGGCGCGGTGGTGCGCCGTGGGGCAGGGGGGTGGGGCGGGCGGGGTGGGGCGAGGAGGGTGGGGTGGAGCGGGGTGTGGCGGGGAGTGGCGGGGAGGGGCAGAGTGGGAAGGGTGGGGCGGGCTGGGGAGGAGCGGGGCGGGGCGGGGAGGAGCGGGGCGGGGCGGGGAGGATCGGGGCGGGGCGGCGCGGGGAGGAGCGGGGCGGGGCGGGGCGGGGCGGGGCGGGGCGGGGCGGGGCGGGGCGGGGCGGCAGGCGCTCGCTGGAGCATTATGAATGGGGCTCCATTGAACGGCGCCGCGCGGTCGCGACCGCCTGCCACGCCGCGCTGCGCCGCGCCGCGCCGCGCCGCCCCCGCCGGCCACTTGCCCGGTGATGAACTCGATTTGCGAACCGCGTCCTCCTCATTTTTCGCCGCGCTCCCTCGCTTCATTCAGATTCGCTCGGGGCGGGAAAATGTAACGATCCACTCAGCGGTCACGTGCCCCTGGGTGGTGAAAGAGTCTTCTTCCGCATGCCTTGCTCAGATTGGAAATTATAATGGTAATGGAGATAAAATGGCGGAGTTGAAATATGGCAAATGGATATCAATGCTTCACTTCATGGGGCCACTGATGAAACTTATCAGGTATGATTAATCAAAGAATATCCATGTAGATAGAGCGTTTTAGCATTCTTTTCTTTTATGCAATCGAAAGCAGTTCAAGACAATGTATTCGTATTCAATGAATAGAACCGGGAAACTGTCGATTGTATAGCAACAGTGCTTGCAGAAAGTTTTCTGGAACTCATTTTGTCATTAATACAATTGAAATTTTTTCAACTATTGGTCTTGGAATTTTTGAAAAATTCATATTCAACCTAACACATGCTTTATGTTTGGTAATACGTCAAATTGACGTTTTCTCTGTGCGGAATGGAGAGGAGAGCAGGTTTGTCAATAGACAAAATCTGCGTACACCGTAACAATATTACGGATAATTTTACTGTTTCGTTTGCTCCACCTCACTTAATTGAGGACTAGAAGATCCTCACAGATAATAATTAATTAATTAATTATTATCACAGATAATCACAGATAATAATAATAATAATAATAATAATAATAACTCCACCTAGGGAGTACACGACCTTGCAGTTGGTGGTGGAGCTTGAGTACCCCCATGAGCCTTAAAGCTATGTCAGTGGTAGCCTAGCTACCGGTGGGGCCTCCCTTGCTGAATGGGTTGAAGGTGAGGGGTCAGACGAAGAAGTACTCCATTTTGAGGAGAGTGGGAAGTAAGTAGAGAGGGAAGGGTCATGAACCTTTGGACTTCCTGTTGTCGGCCCATAGAGGGTACAGGAGAGAAACTGGTTTGGCACACCAGGCCACTGATTAGAGTGGAGGCCCGAACCTTGCATTAGCCAGCGAAGGAGGCTGCCTTCAGCAGTCAGTGAAAATCCCGTAGGGTTTAGTAATGCCGACTGGCGATCGGAGGGACCCCTTGCTGGGCCCTGCGGGGGGATGCCCCGAGGCCACTGTGGGTCGCAGTAACGGATGGCAGGAAACAACCCGAGGGTTAAGTGTGATCTGTGAACTCGAACTTGCGTCCTGCGAATCTTCAATTCAAACCAATGAGCAAAATGGATAGAACAAGCAATGTAATGAATCTTAACGTGCCTTGTTCTACCAGTGTCCCATACCTGCTCAGAAACCGAGCTAATGTCACCTTGTCGACGTCTGGCCATCCCACGGATGCTAGTCCCAGGGACCCAGAGCCGGCAGTAGCTCGAAGCCATCGTCAGAGATGGACCCGGGATGAATTAAAGGAGGTGATGTGGTGCTTTTACTACGCAAAAGCGAAAAATGGGGGCTCTGAAATAGAAGTTTTCAAGGTATGGAGAGAGCGGAACCCAGATATGAGACCTACCCTAGACTCAAAGAAGCTTGCCAGTCAACGACGATACATACTCAGCAGTGGAAAATTCACAGCAGATCAACTTGCTGACATTGAGAGAAATGCGGAATATGTACTTCGCTCGAACAATCCACATGACGAACATGTAGAACTTGAAAATGATGATCCCGTGGAAGGTTCATCGCTTTCCAGTGAAACACACGTCAGTGGTGAAAACTCATCTGGCAATGAATTACACGATAAGGACATGATGCGAAATCTCCTTCGGCGCGAGATAGAAAGAGTTAGTCAACTTCCGTTTGAATCTCGCGAACCGTTGAGGAGAATATACGAAAATGCCAAAGCTAAAAGAGTGATAGAAACAGTTAATTCTGTCTTAAATGAGGTGGTGGAGACCCCAGGCAGAGATCTAGATATTACTGAAATCAATCACATCATATATGCAACTGGATATCTAGTATCTCAGATAATTTTGGGGCCAGCCAAGAACACCGACGGCCGACAGCAAAACAGAGTAAACAGCTCTGTACCCCCATGGATGAACAGAATTATGAAACGAATAGCCGACACCCGGCGTGAAATATCATTCTTAGCTGAGGCATCTTCTAAATCAACGCACACCTCTAAAGTTCAACGAAAAATATTCAATGTTGAACAAAAATACCAAATTGAAAATGACACCAGCAGGCTAATGGTAGTTGAGAAGCTAAAAGAGAAAATTCAAGCATGGGCTCAACGAATAAGAAGGTACAAACGTAGAATAGATTTCCGTGTACAGAACCGGTTGTTTGAAACAGACCCGAAGAGATTCTATCGCAATCTGACTCAAAAACGAATGGCAAAGCTGTTACTCCTTCAAAAGATGACGTCGAAGCATTTTGGGCAGGAATCTGGGAAGAGAGCAGATCCTACAACAAAGACGCATCTTGGCTTCAATCTGAAGTTGATGCTGCCGATGAATTTGTAGAAACAGTGGAAGATGTTCACCAATTCTCGGAAGAGGACCTCTTCCAAGCAATTAAGAACATGGGAAACTGGAAGTCCCCCGGGATTGATAAGATCCAGATTTATTGGATTAAGAAATTAACAGCAATACATTCTCATCTAGCAAAGGCTGTTAATAAAATTTTTGAAAACCCAAAGGAAATCCCGGAATGGCTCACACGCGGCATCACGTATTTGCTACCCAAAGCGGGAGACAGCTCTTTGGCGAAGAACTACAGGCCAATTACTTGTCTGCCAGTACTGTACAAAGTTATAACTTCAGCTATAGCTGACAAAATGTATAGACATCTAGATAAGAATCATCTAATGCCAGCTGAACAAAAAGGATGTCGTAAAGGCTCTTATGGGTGTAAGGAAATCTTGCTACTGAATAAAGTCATCTTGAATGATGTAAAGAAACGCAAACGTAATTTGAGCATGGCTTGGATTGACTACCAAAAGGCCTTTGATAGTGTACCACACGATTGGATTTTGAAGACCCTGGAGATCTATCGATTTCATCCTAGACTTGTTGAGTTTTGCAAGGCTAGTATGAAGTCGTGGAGTACCAGGTTACTAATCCACAGCGGAAAGGAAGCAGTAGAAACCAGAAGTATTCAGATTAACAGGGGTATTTTTCAAGGAGATTCACTATCCCCTCTGCTGTTTTGCATTAGTTTGATCCCACTATCGAGACAGTTGTCGCAAGCTGACTTTGGTTTTAAGCTCCATGGTGATGAAAGGCCAGTATCACATTTGTTTTACATGGATGATCTGAAAGTGTTTGCCAAGAATGAAGTGATTCTCTCCCAAATGCTGTCTGTCGTGAATGACTTTAGCAATGACATCTGCATGAAGTTTGGTCTTGACAAGTGTGCAAAAATCAATTTAAAAAGAGGGAAACTCACAACGTCTGAGAACATTGAAATTGATACGCACACTGTGATTCAAGATCTTGAGCCAGGTAAAACTTACAAATATCTGGCATTGAAGAATGTGAAACCATCTCGAATGACAGAATGAAAGAGAGAATTCGTAGGGAGTATTATAGAAGAGTGAGACTGGTCCTGCAGTCCGCTCTGAATTCCAGGAATAAAATATCTGCAATAGGTAGTTTGGCGGTACCTGTAGCCGAATACAGTTTTGGACTAGTGGACTGGACTGAGCAAGAAATTCGCACCATGGATCGAAAAACCAGAAAACTGCTGACAATGCATCATGTTTCCCACCCTCGAGCTGATATACATAGACTTTATGTGGCACGTAAGGAAGGAGGAAGAGGCCTCAGACAAATTGAGGCCTCCTGGCACAACGCAATAGTCGGGTTGGGTAACTATGTAGTCAGCCATCAGACGACCCTCTAATGAGGGCAGGTCATGAAATCTGACCGAAGAATGGGAAAACAGAGGCATTGTTAGTGTAGCAAGAAACATTGCGAAGAAAACTAGGCAAGGACACGTCGAATAACACGGACACTGAACCTCTGATGCTGCTAAACATGAAGTGTGAGACACAAAAAATGTTAAAGAAATCGTGGAGAGACAAACCACTCCACGGTCAATACCTAAAAAGAATGGACAAGGTGCAGATCAATAAAGATCAATCATTTATGTGGCTTTAAAAGGGGAAGGATGAAGCCAGAATCGGAAGCACTTGTAATAGCTGCCCAAGATCAGGCCTTGAGAACACGACATTATGATAAGCGGTTCTCAAAATTTCCCAAGATGACAAATGCCGCATTTGCCTGGAGCAAGTAGAAAACCATTGATCATATTGTCTCAGCTTGTCCAATCCTAGCAAAGACCGAATACCTTAAAAGACATGACAGGGTGTGTAGCTACCTCCACTGGCAGATCTGTACCGCCCTCGAAGTTCCAAACACATGCCCCAAGTGGTACGAACACTCACCGAAACCGGTGACGTCTGTTGGATTGTGTACGATATTGTACGACCAACAAATTCAAACTGATCGCACGATAGCGGCAAACAAACCGGATATAGTTATCCGGGATTTGGCCAAAAAATCGTGTTTACTTATCGATGTTGCTGTACCTTGCGATCAAACGTCGTTACCAAGGAGGCAGAGAAACGTCTTAAATACAAGAGTTTGGAAATCGAGATCAGCCGAATGTGGGGCGTAAAAGCACAGGTCGTCCCGATAGTTATCGGAGCTCTGGGATTTTGTTCCGCAAAATTTGAGTAAGAACTTGTTCTAAACTCCCAGGTAATTCAAAAGATTGGGAAGTGCAAGAAATTGCTTTATTTGGAACAGCCCACATTTTGCGTAAAGTATTGTAGAGGCACTGACAGTCACCGAATCTGCTCCTTAGGTAGCTGGTTGCAACCTGGAGTAGATTTTATATTCAGCCGACTCATAAGATCTTTAGTCGTGATGTAATGGAATAATAATAATAATAATAATAGGAACAATAGGATACAAATATCTGGGCATTGCAGAATGTGAAACCATCTCGAACGACAGAATGAAGGAGAGAATTCGTAGGGAGTATTATAGGAGAGTGAGACTGGTACTGCAGTCCGCTCTGAATTCCAGGAATAAAATATCTGCAATAGGTAATTTGGCGGTACCTGTAGCCGAATACAGTTTTGGGTTAGAGGACTGGACTGAGCAAGAAATTCGCACCATGGATCGAAAAACCAGAAAACTGCTAACAATGCATCATGTTTCCCACCCTCGAGCTGATATACGTAGACTTTATGTGTCACGTAAGGAAGGAGGAAGAGGACTCAGACAAATTGAGGCCTCCTGGCACAACGCAATAGTCGGGTTGGGGAAGTATGTAGTCAGCCATCAAGATGACCCTCTAATGAGGCAGGTCATGAAATCTGACCGAAGAAACTGGGCATTGTTAGTGTAGCAAGAAGCATTGCGAAGAAAACTAGGCAAGACACGTCGAATAACACAGACACTGAACTTCTGATGCTGCTAAACATGAAGTGTGAGACACAAAAAATGTTAAAGAAATCGTGGAGAGACAAAGCACTCCACGGACAATACCTAAAAATAACGAACAAGGTGCAGATCAATAAAGATCAATCATTTATGTGGCTTAAAAGGGGAAGAATGAAGCCAGAATCGGAAGCACTTGTAATAGCTGCCCAAGATCAGGCCTTGAGAACACGACATTATGATAAAGCGGTTCTCAAAATTTCCCAAGATGATAAATGCCGCATTTGCCAGGAGCAAGTAGAAACCATTGATCATATTGTCTCAGCTTGTCCAATCCTAGCAAAGACCGAATACCTGAAAAGGCACGACAGGGTGTGTAGCTACCTCCACTGGCTGATCTGTACCGCCCTCAAAGTTCCAAACACATGCCCCAAGTGGTACGAACACTCACCAAAACCGGTGACGTCTGTTGGATTGTGTACGATATTGTACGACCAACAAAATTCAAACTGATCGCACGATAGCGGCAAACAAACCGGATATAGTTATCCGGGATTTGGCGAAAAAATCGTGTTTACTTGTGGATGTTGCTGTACCTTGCGATCAAAACGTCGTTACCAAGGAGGCAGAGAAACGTCTTAAATACAAGAGTTTGGAAATCGAGATCAGCCGAATGTGGGGCGTAAAAGCACAGGTCGTCCCGATAGTTATCGGAGCTCTGGGATTTGTTCCGCAAAATTTGAGTAAGAACTTGTCTAAACTCCCAGGTAATTCAAAAGACTGGGAAGTGCAAGAAATTGCTTTATTTGGAACAGCCCACATTTTGCGCAAAGTATTGTAGAGGCACTGACAGTCACCGGATCTGCTCCTTAGGTAGCTGGTTGCAACCTGGAGTAGATTTTTTATTCAACCGACTCGTAACATCTTTAGTCGTGATGTAATGGAAAAATAATAATAACGATAGTAATAGTAATGAAAATAATAACAGTGAATTTATTTGTGGCGAGACTTAGGTTATCGGACCCACCCCACTCTTCCGCTCAACCAAGTCACAAGTTCCACCACGTCAAAGGATTTGATATACAGTACTATTGGCGGAGGCAGCCAGAATTTAATCACATGAAAGATGTGTACAAAAGGATAATAGAATATTCTCATACAATTCTAGGCTCATAGCTACAATGTTGCTCTGCCAACTGATAGAATCTTATTCATGCAAAACGACAGATTTTTAGAAATGCAGATGAAGTATTGGAAGTTACCACAGTAAATAGACATTAATTAACTCATCCGTAACAGAATTTTCGATTTAAGTTCTAAAAGTCCTACGATCAACTAGGACTCGTCGCAATTTTCACAGTTCATTAATAATAGTCTGTAGGATGGAATAATAATCTGTATTTTTCCGGTTATCAAAATGCTAAGATGTTAAACTAACATCTAGAAAACCAGTTGAGAAGTGTTAGTTGTAAGTACATTTCAATTTGTACGTAACACTTTAGGATATTACGGGCATAAGCAACACCCCGCTTCAATTGTTCCACTCCATTTCACGTTGCGATTCATTCCACTGGTGTAGACAGTACCGGTGAGGGGCCCTTTGTGGCTTCAATTGACGCCGCCGTGTCGTCTTTCACAGAGGGCGTGTTCGTCGGCACGTTGGAGACCCTCGACGCGCCGAGCGCACAGTGTCAAATTGCCCGCATCGCAGCGCCAATCACCAATCCCGGGCGGCCTCGGAACCGGAGATGGTGTACGCTGGAGTGCCAGAGCTGATCATTACGAAAACCAACACCAAAACACCGCGACCTGATCCGATACAGTACTGCGAACACGTGTCCGAAATTTATATTTTGTGAAATGGCTTGCAAATTACTCGTATCTTTGATCCCAACTTTTCCAGATTTTCTATAACTAGCGTACCCATGAGAAAACTCTCGCATGCTATACCCCTACCCTCTTCCTTATTTTTCCCATTTCCATATTAAGCCTGTGATATTTATGTCTTCAAGACCCTCTTATCCTCTGTCACTTGTTTTATAATATGTCACCTTGTAATTGATAACAATATAATACACCCTTGTCAATACAAACTATTTTTATTTCATTTTATTATCGAGCAAAGAGGCACACACCTAATTCAGTTGCATAGAATATCAAGTAATGAGTAATTTCACATACAGTTGCAGATTCTACAGGCCCTGAACAGGTGGGATAGAATCGAGAAGCGTCGAACCAGCAAAAATGTAAAAGAATGGTTAAGAAGATCTCATCCTGTAGATTTCGGTGTGACAAACATTCTTTGAGGCCTAAATTTTAGTTTCTAAGGACCTAGAACGCTTCGTTTAGGAGTTATTTAGCGAAATAGATTCGAAAATCCTGACGTGCGTTGCGGGTTGCTTTTTACATTAATACTTAGAGGTTTTTTATAAAAACAAATTTTTCTTTAAAGTCAAAGTGCAATTCGTCACGTCTCCTTGAAATTCCCTTCCTTTAGAGACCTCCTTTATAAATATTGGTTGCGTATGAGAGCCGCACAGGGAAGGCATACTACTGAATAGGAGACGATTATTCAAACTGCTCTAAGAAGGGTGAAAATGAGCCCCTGTGTTACGGGAATCGTTCCCATAACCCAGCTTTTTGGCATTCGTCCCCGTCTATTTGTGCCCCGGTTGTGTCTCTGGATTTGAACATATTTTATGAAATAATTTTGAGTAGTTTACTAGTAGGTGTAATTTACAAATTTGAGTTTATGTAGATGAGAACGTCCGTTAAGCTGGCAAAGCCATTTTCAAAAATCACATTTTCTCTATACCCAGAATTTTGTGCTATTTTTGTGCTTTCCAAATATCCAAAAATTAATTTTTTTGCTCCAACGGTTTTTCCAAAAATTGGTGGCTTTGCTGGCTTAATGTTAAGCTGGCAAAGCCAATTAGCCAAAACAAATTTTCTTTATACACAAAATATTGTGCTATTTTTGGCTTTTCAAATATATAAACATTAATTTTTTTGCTCTTACCGTTTTTCGAAAATTTAGAAAAAACAAATTTTCGAAATGCCCGGCAGGCGCAACAACTACGCGAAAGAAAACTACTCGTAGAAAAAAAACTATCCATCAAAATTAGATTTTCTTGACACAAAAATAACCACAAAACAATTCTCTATCCAACAATGTTGTTTCGAAATATTCAACATTTAATATTCACTATAAATAATAATAATTCTTTACACTACTGTCAAGAAACAACACAATTCGAGTCATACAATTCCTCATAAAAACTAAACTACTCAATATTCGCAATGTCCTTTCCCAACAAACAGAACCAAACATTGTTCTAACAAAGTACACACACGCTGATTTTTTTGCTCTCAACGTTTTTTTGCAAAATTCAACAAAACAACTCACGAGTCACCCGGAACAACGCACTCTCGCAGGATAAGAAAATCACTCATCAAGGCACAATTCTAATTCAAAATCAATTTATCCTCACATAACATCAACCACAATACAATACAATATACAACAATATTGTTTTTAACTTTTTTATTTTCGATACTATCGAAGAAAAAATTGTACATCCTTTAACTGGGTACCCAAAAACACACCAATGGAGGCGCATCAATCCTACTAAATACTAAAATACTCAACACATCGCATTGGCCTTCCCCAACAAACAAAATCAAACTTCATTCTAATAAACTACACTGACAATGATTTTTTTGCTCTAAAGGTTTTTTGAAAAATTGAACAAAATGACACGTATGTGGCGCAAGATAGGGCAACTCCGCCAAGAACAAAAACAACTTTCGAAGGAAATATATCATTCACAAATAAAATGTCTTATCACAGAATCAACAACAATACAATGCACTATGCAAAAGTATTGTTTTCAAATCTTTGACTTTCGATACTAACTATAAAAAAATCTAAATCATTACACTGAAAATAAAAAAAAAGACGCATGAAGGCAAACAAATCCTAATAAATACTAAACTACTCAACCAATTGCATTGTCCATTTCCAAGAATAACAATTAAATGTTGTTCTAATAAACTACACCAACAATGATTTTTTTGCTCTCATCGTTCTTTTGAAAATTAAACTCAACTACGTATGAGTGCACGGGAGTGGCGGGACCTCCGGATAACAAAAGCGACGGAGAGAGGCACACATGCCCTAATAAATACTAAACTACTCGACAAATCGCATTGTCCTTTTCCAAGAATAACAATGAAATATTGTTGTAATAAACTACACAGACAATGATTTTTTTGCTCTTATCGTCTTTTTTGAAAATTAAACTCAACCTCCTATGTGTGCAACAGAGTGGCGGGACCTCGGGCTAACAAAAGCGACGGAAGGAGGCATACATGTCCTAATAAATACTAAACTACTCGACCAATTGCATTGTCCTTTTCCACGAATAACAATGAAATGTTTTTCTAATAAACTACACCAACAATGATTTTTTTGCTCTCATCGTTCTTTTCAAAATTAAACTCAACCTCGTATATGTGCACGGGAGTGGCGGGACCTCGGGATAACAAAAACGACGGAGGGAGGCACACATGTCCTAATAAATACTAAACTACTCGACAAATCGCATTGTCCTTTTCCAAGAATAACAATGAAATATTGTTGTAATAAACTACACAGACAATGATTTTTTGCTCTCATGGATTTTTTGAAAATAAACTCAATCTCGTGTATGTGCACGGGAGTGGCGGGACCTCGGGATAACGAAAGTGACGGAAGGAGGAACACATGTCCTAATAAATACTAAACTACTCTACCAATTGCATTGTCCATTTCCAAGAATAACAATGAAATGTTGTTCTAATAAACTACACCAACAATGATTTTTTGCTCTCATCGTTCTTTTGAAAATTAAACTCAACCTCGTATGTGTGCACCGGAATGGCGCGCACCTCGGTATAACAAAGAAGACGGAAGGAGGCACACATGTCCTAATAAATACTAAACTGCTCGTCAAATTGCATTGTCGTTTTCCAAGAATAATAATGGAATATTTTTTTAATGAATTGCACCAACAATGATTTATTTGCTCTTACCATTTTTTTGAAAATTAAACATAACCATGACTCTATTCGAAGCAAACGTATCCTTCAAAATTCAAATATCTTTACACAGCATAACAACAATGATTCTCTTCATTTTTTCCTACTAATTTTCATTCTTTACTCCGCTCCCTCTGCGTGCAAAACGAATTTTTCCGCATTTGATTTTTAAAATGCCTATATACTTAGAATGTTTCATAATTTTAAAAAAATATTTCCCACTTGTAAAAAGATCTGCACAATACTTTATGAAAAATAATTCCAAAGTTGTGTTTCGAAAAAATATTTTCAATATTTTTAAAGTAGGTTTTGAGGATATTGGATTTATATAAAACTATGAAAAGTATAATCTTTTAAGATTTTTTAAAGTGGTTTGCGAAATTAAAAATATAAAAATCAATTCCAAAAATGAAAAACATATTTTATTTTCTTTAGTTTTATTTTAAATTCGTAAGAAGTCTTTTTCGTACACCGTGGGGAAACCTAAATCGTAGAGGTTTAGGGTCTTGAACGGAATCAATGTACAAAAATGGACAGTTCGATCGCAGCTGAAAATAATGTGTAAGTAAATTAGCTTGGGTCATCTTCGAGACTGGACACAGACGTATAGTCACTGACACTTAAAAAATTTACTCAATTTCGCGAGTAGTTAGCGATATTTTTCGACGAGCCATTTTTACTTCATAAAGCACACGACTTAAGCACAATCAGAAACTCTTAGCAGAATACGATTGCAATCTCCCGTGAGAAACGTGGGCCGAGGCGAGTTTGTTATGATCGTGGTGTGTGACGCGAGATAGTATACAGTGAAGTGCTACTTATAAGTACAAGACCCTAAGAGATGCTTTGATAGGCTGGAGAGATATTTATATGGAACCACGTCATTGGTTTATGCCAATACAAAAATATATTAGGACAATATAAAATATTAGGACATTGCAAATAATACAATACAATATATAACAAAATATAAAAGCAATATATTTATTGCACTGATATATACTTGATTTTACCCTATTGTTGTCTGCTACTGTTGAAAAATATCTTTCTGGCACAAATTTTTATTACATACGAAGTTAAAATAAAATATTACGGAAGAAATTTTGAGGAAGTTATATGTATATGCCGTACTTAACACAAATTCCGTTATAAACCACATACAGAAATCATCTCTTCTGTTCTTACCGTGTTATGTGATATTATTTAGTTGTCGTTAGAGCGGCGTCTCCCGACGAAGATTTTCTGGGGTTCAATGGTCTCCTATGTTCCTGGAAATGCGGCGCACTGTAAAAGCATGAAATGTCACAGTGGACCACGTTCCGTCTTCGCGCGTGAAGACAGTCCTCCATCAACACATCCCTGCCGGATGACGTAGGCCGGAGCTCCAAACGTGAGAATCGCCGCGCAGCTGCTTTTCACCCGTCAGCAAGCGATAGATAAGAGCTGTCGCGCGCCTCTGGAGGTCAAGCGAAAAAGACCCCATTGGTACGGCAGGGTTGAAATGCTCTGGGAAAACTTTTCCCCGTTAGTATTTAAAAGGTTAATGAAACCATTATTTCAACCAGCATGAACTGCAATTAGTCTGATACACTTATATTTGCCGTTACGCCAATTATATCATTATGGTGCCAGCACTTTTTGAATACAAAGTTGTTGTCAATCCACCTCTCGTCAATACACTATTTGACGGCCTTCTTTCCCTAACATCCTCATTTGAATGAGATCTCTTGTTCTCCAATCTACAATATCTGCTCTCTCGACCAAAACGTTTCGTTTTGAATTACACCTCCATCTGTATTCCATATGTTCCATTCACATCCAAAGTGACTTTTCTCCCCAAGGAAAATTTATCTTTACTTTAATTATAGACTGCATTTTCGTTAACGTGCGCACTTGCTTTTCACGGACGTAAAAATCACAGAGCATTTCTGATTACGCATAAAATCGTGACAGCACTTATTTCATTCGGTGTAACATTTTCTTTACGAATTGTTTCAATGCTAGTTACTCCAACACCAATGTATGCCGCTGCTCTTTCTATGCCTTTTGTCGTCGTAACCAGTAGATTAATCACCTGCCTCAATTACACTCGCTATGAACTCCTGACCTTCACTGTGAATTGTCGAATTTCATTTCGAATTCGAATTTGGTTTCGATTTTAAAGAATATTTTTGCTCGGACTAGTGTTCCTGTCATTCGGCGGGGCGCGTAATTCCGGTTCACACATACGTGGTTACGCCAATTTTCCAAAAAACGGTGGGAGCAAAAAATCATTGTCGGTGTAGTTTCTTAGAATAGCATTTTGTTTTTAGTGTAGGAAAAGGACAACGCAATTTGTGGGGTACTTCGTTATTCATTAGGATTTATGTGCTTCCATCCGTGGGTATTTGGATTCACAGTGTAATAAAATAGAATATTTTTATGGATAGTATCGGAAGACAAAACACGGAAGTCTTGAAAACAATACTGTTGCGTAGTGCATTGTATTGTTGTTGATGCTTTGGAAAAGCACTTAAATTTTAAAAAATAATTTCGTATGGAATAGTGTCTTTGTTATTTGCCATTCCGATGCACACATGGGAGGTCGAGTTTAATTTTCCAAACACCGGCGAGAGCAAAAAAACATTGTTGGTGTTCTTTATTAGAAAACTACTTCCTTCTTACTGTAGCAAAAAGGAAAATGCAATTTGTGGAGTAGTTTGGTATGTATTAGGATTTATGTGCTTCCATCGATGGATTTTTGTAATCACAGTGTAGCGAATTAGATTGTTATCCATATAGAATAGTATCGAAAGTCAAAAAATTGAAAACAATACTGTTGCGTAGTACAATGTATGATGTTAATGCTTTGTAAAGACATCTGAATTTTGAAGTATATTTTGGGTTGAAATAGTGTCTTCGTAATTCGGCACGGTGTGCCATTACGGAGCACCTATGCTTGGTTGAGTTTAATTTTACAAAACACGGTGGGAGCAAAAAAATTATTGTTGGTGTAGATTATGAGAACAACATTTAGTTGTTATTCTTGGAAAAGAACAATGCAATTGGTCGAGTAGTTTAGTATTTATTAGGACATGTGTTCCTCCTTCCGTCGCTTTTGTTATCCGGAGGTCCCGCCACTCCAGTGCACTCATACGAAGTTGAGTTTAATTTTCAAAAGAACGATGAGAGCAAAAAAATCACTGTTGGTGTAGTTTATTAGAAAAACATTTCATTGTTATTCGTGGAAAAGGACAATGCAATTCGTCGAGTAGTTTAGTATTTATTAGAACATGTGTTCCTCCTTCCGTCGCTTTTGTTATCCGGAGGTTCCGCCACTCCCGTGCACTCATACGAAGTTGAGTTTAATTTTCAAAAGAACAATGAGAGCAAAAAAATCATTGTTGATGTAGTTTATTAGAAAAACATTTCATTGTTATTCGTGGAAAAGGACAATGCAATTCGTCGAGTAGTTTAGTATTTATTAGAACATGTGTTCCTCCTTCCGTCGCTTTTGTTATCCGGAGGTCCCGCCACTCCAGTGCACTCATACGAAGTTGAGTTTAATTTTCAAAAGAACGATGAGAGCAAAAAAATCACTGTTGGTGTAGTTTATTAGAAAAACATTTCATTGTTATTCGTGGAAAAGGACAATGCAATTCGTCGAGTAGTTTAGTATTTATTAGAACATGTGTTCCTCCTTCCGTCGCTTTTGTTATCCGGAGGTTCCGCCACTCCCGTGCACTCATACGAAGTTGAGTTTAATTTTCAAAAGAACAATGAGAGCAAAAAAATCATTGTTGATGTAGTTTATTAGAAAAACATTTCATTGTTATTCGTGGAAAAGGACAATGCAATTCGTCGAGTAGTTTAGTATTTATTAGAACATGTGTTCCACCTTCCGTCGCTTTTGTTATCCGGAGGTCCCGCCACTCCCGTGCACTCATACGAAGTTGAATTTAATTTTCAAAAGAACGATGAGAGCAAAAAAATCATTGTTGGTGTAGTTTATTAGAACAGTATATCATTGTTACTCTTGGAAAAGGACAATGCGATTTGTCGAGTAGTTTAGTATTTATTAGGACATGAGTTCCTCCTTCCGTCGTGTTTGTTATCCCGAGGTCTCGCCATTCCCGTGCACACATACGAAGTTGAGTTTAATTTTCAAAAGAACGATGAGAGCAAAAACATCATTGTTGGTGTTGTTTATTAGAAAAACATTTCATTGTTATTCGTGGAAAAGGACAATGCAATTCGTCGAGTAGTTTAGTATTTATTAGAACATGTGTTCCTCCTTCCGTCGCTTTTGTTATCCGGAGGTTCCGCCAGTCCCGTGCACTCATACGAAGTTGAGTTTAATTTTCAAAAGAACGATGAGAGCAAAAAAATCATTGTTGATGTAGTTTATTAGAAAAACATTTCATTGTTATTCGTGGAAAAGGACAATGCAATTGGTCGAGTAGTTTAGTATTTATTATGACATGTGTTCCTTCTTCCGTCGTGTTTGTTATCCGGAGGTTCCGCCACTCCCGTGCACTCATACGAAGTTGAGTGTAATTTTCAAAAGAACGATGAGAGCAAAAAATTCATTGTGATTGATGCGCCTCCATTGGTGTGTTTTTGGGTACCCAGTTAAAGGATGTACAATTTTTTCTTCGATAGTATCGAAAATAAAAAAGTTAAAAACAATATTGTTGTATATTGTATTGTATTGTGGTTGATGTTATGTGAGGATAAATTGATTTTGAATTAGAGTTGTGCCTTGATGAGTGATTTTCTTATCCTGCGAGAGTGCGTTGTTCCGGGTGACTCGTGAGTGGTTTTGTTGAATTTTGCAAAAAACGTTGAGAGCAAAAAAATCAGCGTGTGTGTACTTTGTTAGAACAATGTTTGGTTCTGTTTGTTGGGAAAGGACATTGCGAAATATTGAGTAGTTTAGTTTTTATGAGGAATTGTATGACTCGAATTGTGTTGTTTCTTGACAGTAGTGTAAAGAATTATTATTATTTATAGTGAATATTAAATGTTGAATATTTCGAAACAACATTGTTGGATAGAGAATTGTTTTGTGGTTATTTTTGTGCCACGAAAATCTAATTTTGATGGATAGTTTTTTTCTATGAGTAGTTTTCTTACGCGTAGTTGTTGCGCCTGCCGGGCATTTCGAAAATTTGTTTTTTCTAAATTTTCGAAAAACGGTAAGAGCAAAAAAATTAATGTTTATATATTTGAAAAGCCAAAAATAGCACAATATTTTGTGTATAAAGAAAATTTGTTTTGGCTAATTGGCTTTGCCAGCTTAACATTAAGCCAGCAAAGCCACCAATTTTTGGAAAAACCGTTGGAGCAAAAAAATTAATTTTTGGATATTTGGAAAGCACAAAAATAGCACAAAATTCTGGGTATAGAGAAAATGTGATTTTTGAAAATGGCTTTGCCAGCTTAACGGACGTTAGATGAGATAGATTTGAGTAGATGTAGTTTATAATTAAAGCCACTGCACCTTATAAAATACTGTCTTCTCTTGCATATTTTTCTATATAACTCTCTCATAAATTTGGTACTAAAAGTTAATTTATAATACAACGACAATACACCCTGGTTTCAAAAATCATTCCAGTTTACATTGAATCGAAATCTATCCTTTAATCTTTTTAGAAAAATGGTGTGTTTTTTAAAGTGAAAAATAGTGTTTGAATTCATTTGACGAGAAATAGAATACTTTCGAAAACGCCTTATGTATCGTAGCATTTCAATTTCCGTATTTCAGAATAATATAGGATATTACGGGCATAACCAACACCCCGCAGTTTTGCTAATCATTCCATAAACAGATGAACATTTTCATTTAATGTCAGCAGAGGCGCACACAGGATTTTTCGTCTAAGGAGAGGCGAGGGAGATTTCAACAGGTATAGTGTCCAGCCGACCTGATGTTTTCTTATAAAGAATTTTTCAATTATTCTGAATGTAAATTGTTTACTTAGTTTGTATTAAAACACCAACTGCTATATTTAATGACTTTCATTAGTATAGAAACTAAGTAAAAGCTATATTTTTACTTTCTCGCCTTACGAATACTTCGTAAGAAGAGAAAGTTATGTAATCGTGCGGCGGAAAACGGGGAATTTTCGCCAGAAAATCTCTTATAGCAGGGGTCTGGTGACAAAAAAGTGGATAAAACCTGTTGCTAAATTTAGAAAAAAATCCTCTATCTCGTGGTGTAGTCAAAATCCATGATTTATTACTTCTTCATACTTCAAAATCGATTGACGGCAAAACGTCCGTTTGTCCGTCTGTGGTCAACGCTAGCGCCTAAACCGTTCGGTAGAGGTCTGCATTCTCCGCGATTTTTACCGACCAGCGCTCGCTCGCCTCTTCTCTCGAGACCACGCGCTCGACTGTCCTTCGCAGCCGGTTGCGGACTCCCGGGAGCCGGCGACCGACCGAGACTCGGCCGGTCTCGACAACCGGCCGAGACTCGACAACCGGCGGACCCCGTTCAAGCGAACTGCGCCACGTAACAATCGGCCGACACGTCGGAGTAAATATCTAATGCCAAGTTTGAGGAAAAGGAAGGAGTATTGAATGGTTTTTAAAATAAATTACCAATAATTTCGTTTTTTCAAAATTTAAAATATAGACGAATTTTAATATTAATTTTCAAATAATAAATTTTAATATAAGAAAAAGAATAAAAAGCTTTAAAAATCGACTCCTCGGACGCACGGGAGAACCTCAAGTGGATCTATTGCAGTTCTGCTTGTGACTTCAAAGAAAAGGCACTCAAAAGTTTTAGAGATAAATTCCGTTCTTTGTAATGACTAGGTATCGGATGCTTCGGAAATTGCCTATTTTATTCTAATGAACATAAAATTATTAATTTTCCTTCATTTTATATGGTGTAAATACAAATGCTCTGCTAAATTTACATGCAAGTGGAATGAAATATATTAGTACCTTTCCCTTCCAATTTTGTATTTTTGCCGCCTTTTTCCAAATATTTTTGTTGTTGGTGTTGTTGTTGTTGTAATTTTCAGGCATCTGAAACGCAGGGCTTAGTTTCTTAACCCGGCAGTAGGCGTGCGGGGTGCCTCAGTCACCTCAGTATTGTTTTGAGCTCATTGTACTTTTAGTTTTATTTATAATCTTGCGAGCTTCTCAATATCTTTCGAGGAAAGCTTTGTGCACATATCTCGACCCTTCTCTTTCAACTGCTTCCTGTCCTTTCCTGGAAATTTCGTCGCAAAGGCGATGGCGCGCTGCGTGGGAGCCATCGAGTCACCTCGCACAACCTTTGTTATCGCTTCCTGCCACGCTGTTCACAGTAGTTCACCCAAAGGAAGGGGGCCTCCTGGAGCTTCAATACTACTCCACAGAAGCCAATGATTCACAATTTCAGCTTTTACGATTTTTTAATTACAATTAATCGCTTAACTATTGAAACGAAAAATAATGGAATAATTGAAAAACATTGTACTCGTACATATAAAACTTTATATGCATCATTTCATGTATACATACTTTTGACGAATTTAAAATAATGTTAAACGTGTGTATATAATAGTAAATAATATATTTTGAATTATTGAGTTGAATAGGCTGATGTGCCGTGACCGCTGTTGTTTGGCCGCCGACTGAGTCGACAAATACAGAGGCCATGGCGGCTTACATCAACTATTTCACAATAAATTACTACGCCCAATGACAAGACGTTTTGATGCAAGGAAAATAGTACCCACCTCATTTTTGTTTAGCATATGCTTTTTTCTTATATACTCGTGAAATTATGACCAAATATTCATTGTATTTAATAAATATGCCTTATATTCGGGTTTGTAAGAAACTTCAATGACATTACAATTGGTACGCAACGAATTATCTTCCCTCAAGCACTATAAATATAGAAAAAAATTAAAAAAATTATTTTCAGAGTCTTTGTTTGCCTTAATTCTTTCAAAAAATGTATTGTTTGTCTCTATAAAATTATTTCCAGTCAATCGATAAATTGTTACTTTTCAACAAATTAATCGTTCAATTGAAATTGTATTTTCTTTCGATTACAATGAATTGAAAGTGTTGCGATCACTACATGCGGCGACTTTATATCCCGTACATGCATTGAGGGGCGAAGCTGCTGTGCAGTCCGGCGCTTGGCCCAGCGGCCGAGCGCTCGAGCGCCCGGGCGCTCGGCGACTCCCGAGTCTCGGCGGGAGCCGCAAGGGCCGGTCGAAATGTCCGTTAAACAGCTATCTCTTCCCCCCCAAGCAAGGTCCCCCACCCTTCGCCGAGCGTCGGCGCGGAGCCCGAGAGTCTCGAGCGGTGGTGTTCGCCTGATTGCAGAGCTCTACCGTTCGGTCGATTTTCTTTAAAATTGATATTCCCCGATTATTTTTACTCGTCTCAAGGCCTCTTGAATTTGAAATCGATATCTTAGTATTTGAGGGTACTTTACATGAAGCCCATTTTGAGATTTTCTAAATTAAAAGAAAATGGCTCCAAATTTTTTGATTATATTTTGTTGTTGAATAGTGCGAAGAACGTTGAAGGGAATGACGTAGGTATCATTTTCGTTGATAGGCCCAATTTTTAGTATGTATCATTGGTTTTTGGTGGGGGCTGAAATACCCGTCCCCCTTCTGGGTGCGCGCCACTAAACATCAGTAATATCTAGCATTTCTCAGAACGTTGTAAATTTCATCTCTTTGATGCAAATGAGGATAGTACACTGCAATTCATATTCTACGAGTAGGTTTCGCGCGATAAATGCATTTAAATACATGTGCCAAAAATTTAAAATAACAATGCCAAGGAGAGTGCAAAATACAGCTTCAAATAAAATAAAATTTATTATGTGAAAAGTTATTTACATTGGCTATTCCTCTCATGAAATTTATACCAATGGTATTCAACTATGTATATAAAGTGCCTCAATGAGGGTGGTGTATCTCAAAAATGTATAGCTTTCCCTATCCGATTTTTCTTACCAACCCTCCCTACTGGCCACAAATAAGCTGCGACTCTCTATCTTAAAGGCGGTGTATTTTGATCGCTGTGTTGATAAGCAATAAACTGTGTATGTTGCAACATGCAGCAGGAGGTATGTACCATGTAAATGTACTGTGTAAAGAGGTGTGAACCTCCTTGATTTTAACATACTTTCAGTTATTTTCAATATTTAGTGCTATGTCATTCTAAGTGATGATGTATTCGAAACGTCTCAGGGGTTGCAGTAGTCGCAAAATTGAGGTGAGGTACCACATCCCACAAAAACGGCTGCATTGATTATTTCGTGTTTCCAGGCTCGTGAACTGCTATGGTCATTAATCGCTTAACGGTAATGCAATTTTATCACGGAAGGAGCCAGTGGTCCTCACCCGCTAGATAGCGAGACCCGATGCCGGCCTACACATCGGCATGAAGGTTTTTCCCCAACCACGCATCTCCCACCAGCGGAGAACAGCCCCAGCGGGGACAAGCTCGAAGCTCCCGACTAGTCTCCCGACATGTGTAAGTAGTGTAAGTGCGTGTAAGGGGTGCTGTTAGGGCAAGGAAGAGCAAGAAAAGATCGCACTCAGTCCGCGGCCCGTTTGTTATGCTACTGCTCCGGCATTCGCCTGGTGTTAATCGGAGAAACCACAGGAAACTACCGATCAGAGCAGCCGCCGCTAGAATTCGATTCAGACAGCGCCCTTGTTATCTAATGTCGAAAATCCTACCGCCGTCTGGTCTCGAACCCTAGAACGCCCGATCAGAGGGACTGCAGGGATATCATCTGAGAGGCTACTAGCTGAAACGTCGGACGGCGTCATAATAATAATAATAATAATAATAATAATAATAATAATAATAATAATAATAATAATGACAACAACAACAACAATAAGCTTGTCCAATCCTAGCAAAGACCGAATACCTGAAAAGACATGACAGGGTGTGTAGCTACCTCCACTGGCAGATCTGTACCGCCCTCGAAGTTCCTAACACATGCCTCAAGTGGTACGAACACTCACCAAAACCGCTGACGTCTGTTGAATTGTGTACGATATTATACGACCAACAAATTCAAACTGATCGCACGATAGCGGCAAACAAACCGGATATAGTTATCCGGGATTTGGAGAAAAAATCGTGTTTACTTATCGATGTTGCTGTACCTTGCGATCAAAACGTCGTTACCAAGGAGGCAGAGAAACGTCTTAAATACAAGAGTTTGGAAATCGAGATCAGCCGAATGTGGGGCGTAAAAGCACAGGTCGTCCCGATAGTTATCGGAGCTCTGGGATTTGTTCTGCAAAATTTGAGTAAGAACTTGTCTAAACTCCCTGGTAATTCAAAAGACTGGGAAGTGCAAGAAATTGCTTTATTTGGAACAACCCACATTTTGCGTAAAGTATTGTAGAGGCAATGATAGTCACCGGATCTGCTCCTTATGTAGCTGGTTGCAACCTGGAGTAGATTTTATATTCAGCCGACTCATAACATCTTTAGTCGTGATGTAATGGAAAATAACAACAACAATAAGAACAACAACAACAGCTCACATTTTGCGCAAAGTATTGTAGAGGCACCAATAGTCCCTAGATCTGCTCCTTAGGTAGCTGGTTGCTACCAGGAGAAGATTTTATATTCAGTCGGCTCATAACATTTTTAGTCGTGATGTCTAATAATATTTATTTCCTGCTAATGGACTTTCGCTCGGATACAGGGTCTACACAGAACATATAAAGATATACAAAGAGAAGTTAAGAATGCATTATTATGTGGAAAGTACAACTAAGAAGACATAACACACACAAATATTTGGCATCACACGCAGTTCCCTAGACGATTCCGGAAGCAACATACACTAGTGAGAAAAGTCGCTAGTACTGCAGCAGTTCCAGTTATTGTCCGGTTGGCGAAAGAGTAGCTACGACGGTTTTTTGATTCGTATATTTAATATTATATGGATGATCTCCTCTTCCGAAATATTGGGGGTGCCCTATCCTAGTTCGAATATCATTTAATGCTTTACATCCAATGTACGCTTTGAAAAGATTTACTAGCCTAGCCAACTTTCAACGTTTGCCTAGGAGTTCCCATATCCGAGTTTGATCATTGTCTTTTCCTACAAGTTTAATCGCTCCCTTTTGGATACGGTCTAACAAGTTTATCTGCTCAGCCATATATGGGTCCCAACACGCGGAGCTGTATTCCATTACTGGACATACAAGAGAAGTATACGCTAAACGCTTTGTGTTCGTGTTTCCTTTCCTCAATATCCGTATTACAAAACGAAGTGATTTCCAAGCTTCGCGCGCAACGTGCTTGATGTGGTCGGACCAGTTCAGATCGCTTCGAATAACAACCCACAAATACTTCAAGCTACAAACCTCAGGCACAGGTTGATCTACAAGTGAGTATTTTAGTGAAATTTTGTCACGTTCTCTACTGTAGGGTACAGCATTACATTTCCTAGGATTCATTTTCATTTAATTTTCTTCCGCCCCTGCAGTAAGGCCCATTCACAATGCTGACGTAAGCATAACGCATAGACATAAACTTTAACATAAGTGATGGACTGAAGTATTCACAATGTCCAACATAAGTAAGCAAAGACATCCTATTTTCTATGGGTTATCCTAGTTACTATTGGTTGGATGTGGGAATCATATATATACATAAACATGTACGTATGTACTGTGGCACAACAGCTCTTTACGAGCGAAGGCCTACCAGCGGCGTTTCGGCCTTGCGGCCATGGGTTGGGTTAGGTTAGGTTAGGCATTTTAATTTCAACAATAATTAAAACAAAATAATGCTACTATGAATACTACAACAAAACTAAACTACAAAAAGATCGTACGCTACAGATAACACAGAAAACCGTCAAAAATCAACCAAGAAATTTAGAAAACCAGTCTTTTGTTCGATCTATCGACTTCGATCCTATTTTGATATTCGGTTTTGAGTTAAACGTACTGTGATTGCTTCATTTCTTATTTCTTACATAAGCATAAGCACAAAAGCTTGAAGCTTGAAAGTTTTTAAGTTAACTTCTTATGTGTTATGCGTATGCGAAGGCATTGTGAATGAGTCCGCTTATGGACGTAGTCCTAATTTTTATGTTAACGCTACGATTATGTTTATGTTTGCATTGTGAATTGGCCTTAAACCTTTGCATTCATAAGGCATGTGTGACATGCCGCCCATGAATGCACTCTGCGGTGGGAGGTTCTTGAGGACTGCAAGGTCCTACTAGAGAGTCCTACTACTCGTAAGGCATGTCTAGGATGACAATGGAAAAGGCTGCACAGCTCGAAGCCGATACTCGGCATTCCCCCTTTCCAGCTCGTTTTCACCTTATTGCGTAAGCATTGTAGTATAATAGTCGCCCGGATCGATTCAACAATAAAAACTTTATTTTAAATACCAGGAAAATACGTGGGCATCTGTAGCATGATCTACGAGTTAATTAGGAATTTTGGTGTAGCATCTGAGACATGCCCTACGAGTTGTAGGACGTATCACATTACATACTGATACGAACTAGTAGCAACTATTTTCGTGGCATCTCTGACATGCCTTACGAGTTGTAGGATGTTTTATGCTCGTGGGTTACGAGTGCAGAGGGCTGCCTTCCGCTTTCTTGGCCGGTGCGCTTCCATCGCCACGCGGGGGCTTTCGCCCTTCCCATCCCGTGGAAGCCCCGTAAAGTTAGAATCGCAAAGTTGTCAAAAAATTTGAAATTAATCTACAAAATCGGGTCGCTTTTTTGTCGCTTCTTTCGCTAAGTTTTCAGCGACACAAAAGTGACAAATTTCCATGTAAAAAGTTGTTGTTTATTTATGTAATTTCTCGGTTTTCTTAACATTGCGATTCTATCTTGACAACACATTGGACCCGCGTTTGCGAAAAATTCCATTTCTAGTAGAGTAAACGGTACAGTTATTGGCCACCCCCCAGTGATTGGCCACTGCAACTATAATTCGAATTACCGCTTGTTCTGACACCGTATTCTAACATTTTGCTTGTAAATAGGGCGAAGGGATGCTTTATGAGTATTATGCAATATTTATTTTGACCGCAAGAGTGCAACTGTTGCCAATATGGCGGATGTTTGTTAACAATGCGGTGCGTGTTCATTGTATGTAAAGATTTCTTAAGATTTTCTTTAGAAACCTGATATCCAGAGCGCTGTTTGTTGATCACGGGTAAGTAAACCACCTTGATATGTCAGAAAACATAAACCTTATTGGGTGACAATGATATCAGCTGAAAATGAGAAGCCTAGCTTTACATACTTAGTGACATAGGGGGTGGCCAATCACTGTATCTGTGAATTGTATTATTGGCCACTCTGCTAATGATTGTTGTCAAATTGTTTTTAATCGTAGTTTAATATTATTGCACATAGGTATAAACTGTATGGGCCTGAAACAAGAGATTTTACAATGGCAAAGAAGCCGAAGCAGGAGTATGATGGAGAAGCCATAGCAAATGTCATCAAATGTGTTAAAAATAACGGAGCATATGTGCGTTCTGTTGAAAAATCATTTAATGTTCCGAAAACAATTTTGCAGTTTCGTTTTAACAATCCAGATCACAAAACAGTACTAATCTCTGATGCTGTATTATCTGAAGAAGAAAAAGACAGTCTTGTTAGGTGTGTACTTGAACTAGCCAGGAAAGATTTTCCAAGGAAGAAGGAAATATACGAAGTAGTGTTCAGCAATTTTTAGTTCCTAAACTAACTGCACAATCAGTTCAACAACGATCGTCCATGAGAAGGCTGGGTCAAGGCTTTTTTAAGAAGACATCCGATAATCACTAAACAGACAAGTGAAGTAGTGATAGCCGCTAGTCCATGTGTCAGCGAATCATCAGAATGTGATTTGAACAAATTAGAGTGTACATCGAGGAGTAACTTGGATGGGAAAATAAATGATCCTACAAGAGTATCTAATAGAAAACAGTCAAATTTTGAAACGTCTTATTACAGGGAAGGTTTTAACTGAAAAAGGAAGTAAGTAAAGGAAGTAAGTTTTACTCAGTAAAACAAAGAGCTTCAAAAGACAATATGACAGTCATGAAGTCGTAGGCTTCCGCGGCTGAAAACCGAATAGTCAAGATCATTCAACACGACAGTCATTTTCTGCTTTGCAGTAAGTGGACTTGTCACTAGTCCATTGATTTATCTATCCATACCAACGGATGCCAGAAACATTGCTGAAACAGCCCCAGACGGCAGAGAGATTCGAAAAAGTGACATCAGATGGATTACAAGCGAGGTATTCTACGAATATATTTTAATCATTATCCGTCTATTTCGATTAAAAAATACCATCATACTCCCTGTGATGGTTGGCCAGAAAAGAAGAAGAATTGAGAAGAAGAAGAAGAATTGAGTCGAATATGCCGAGATTTGAAAATAGGGGTTTTAACCTAACAGCGCTTAAATATTAATGTTATATTAAATATGTGTCTTACAAATTGTTGCTTTATTGGGTAATATAATAATTAATTGAACATATCGATATACTAGTTGTTACTGTCAGAAATAATTCAGTGGCCAATCACTGACATCATGGTGGCCAATCATTGTATAAAATGACATGTTTTTATGAAAAAAAAATATTAATAACGTAATGTTCATTTTCCGATAGAAATTACGGTTGGGATAAGTAAAAAGACCATTGGATAGTAGAAAGTGAGTAGCAAATTTTCAAAATGTTACTTTGCAAATGAGTTACTACGGTCACAACTCTTAAGTGGCCAATCACTGTACCGTTTACCCTATATTTTTTAAAGAGTAACAAAATTTATACGGTAGGTTTCGAGCGACAAATTTCCATGAAATTATTTTTATTTGTTAGTATAATTTCTGGGTTTTCTTGAGATTGCGATTCTAAGTTGATATCAACTGAGAATCACGTTTGCGAAAAGTTCCGTTTCTAGCATATTGTTTAAAGAGTAACAAAATGTCAAAATGGTAAGTTGAGAGCGACAAAAATGCGACAAATTCCCATGTAATTATTTTTTTTTAATCTGTGTAGTTTCTTGGTTTTCTTGTTTTTGCAATTCTAACTTGATATCATGTTAGAAGCATTTGTTATAGCAGTGTCAAATAAAGAGCGGCAATTTTTTGCGTAATAGATTAGCGCCAAATTTGGAGAATAATTTCAATTTTTTTGACAACTTTGCGATTCTGACTTTACGGAGCAGCCCGGGGACGTGGTCGTGTGCGTGAGGCGGAGGGGCCTTGAGGCGAGGGCCCAGAAGCGCCGCTAGCAGCCAAGTGCGCGCGTGGGCGGCGAGGAGCGCGCCGCGGCGCCACCCACGCCGCCGCCTCCCGCACACGCGCCCGACCCTGGCCCCGGCGCCGCCCCGCCGCCCGACGACGACGCAAGGCAACTACGCCCTCCGGCAATATTGTGCTCCAGTGTGTGCGGGAGAGAGGCAAAGAGAGAGAGAGGAAGGGAGGCAAAGGAAAGGCAGAGAGAGAGAGAGAGAGAGAGGCGCAGAGAAAAGTAGGTAGAGAGGCAAGGAGAGGCAGAGACAGAGGTAGAGAAGCAAAGAGAAAAGCAGATAGGCAGGGAGAGGTAGAGAAGAACGGAGTGAATGGCAGAGAGAGGGAGGGAGAGAGAGAGAGAGAGATGGGGAGGGTGTGAAGGAGAAAGATAGAGCGGGATTAATTTGATTGACAATTTCTCTCGCAGAGTGACTAATGGTAAGAAATAATAAGAACTTCAATATCTCAGATGTCCATCAGCAAAAAAACATTATTTTAATTGTATTATTTGAATTTATTGAGGTGTGAGTGTATGAGTGTATATATGTTTATTTTTCATTTTATCATTTTTTTAAGAACTGGCTTCATAAAGATCTCTTTCTGTCCATGGTATGGTTTATTCTTTCTTTACATGCCAGTTATTAGAGTAATGAACACTCATTGTAATATTAATAAAATGAGCATTCGTGACTATGTTTTCTCTTCCATGTTTTACAGGAATTAGACAAAGAAAAAATAGCATTAACAAAAGTATCATTAACGCTATCACGTAATTACGATTTACAAGTCCTCTATAAAAATTTTAAACATTTTACAGCTTGCCAGTGATGTCAAAACATTTTCTTAGTACAGCATCACGTAGACGCTAAGAAAACGAGTTCTAGAACACACTCTTGTTGCAAAATATTCTCGGCGGCTTGTGTTAATCATATTCAGCGTACCTGTGCGACGCAACGCCATATTTTTTTTTCGCGTCAGAGAAACCTCCGAGGGACCTGATTTGCTCGCTGAGCGAGGCAGGTCACGACAAAAACACGAAGCGTTCGCGCCATTCATCACGCGGCAGATGACTATTTTTCACGGGCTAATTGGGATGCTGCCAATAACGATTAAATCTTGTGCAACGTCGCACACTGTGGTTAATACAAAGTGGGCCAATTAGCGAGGCAAATGAGCGGAACCATGTCGCAGTAACACCTGGGGACAGCGCGGCCAAGCAGCTCGCTCGTTTTCACGGATCCAATGCGGCACTTGCACATCCGGTGGCTTGAGAGCTTTACTTTACTTAGATTGTCTCGTGGTTCTGCAGAGGTGATGCACTGGTATGGTAGAGACCACACTTCACATTTTCCTTATACATAAATGACTTTCTTAGAGTACCGTAATTTGTTCTATCAATGGACACAATTGAAAAAATAGATTGTGTTGTGTGTGCGTGTGTGTGTGTGTGTGTGTGTGTGTGTTTGAGAGAGAGAGATGACGGTAAAATGATAGAGAGAGAGCGAGAGGCAAAAAGAGAGAAAGGCAAAACGAGAGAGAGAGGGGCGGGAAGCGAAACAAAGAGACAGAGTAAAAGAGATGCGAAAGAGAGAGACAGAGAGACGCACAGAGACAGACGGTCAGGGACAGACGGTCAGGGACAGACGGTCAGGGACAGACGGTCAGGGACAGACGGTCAGACACTGATAGAGACAGACAGATAGACAAACAGACAGAGAGAGAGAGACTGCAGGGTATACGACTTCATATTGCATTCTTGTTTCATTTTCATGTGCTTTCGAAACATTCATACGGATACATAATTACTGCAATTATACGTGGATTCCCAGTTATCTGAACAAAGTTGATAATTATGATTGCATACTTTTTATTGTTTTTATTCTCGTTTTCAAAATACATTTTAGATTCCTGATTTTCTGCTTTTTTTATTTTTTCTACCTCCTTCTTGTAACCCTTCTCTTTCCTTCTGTTTCGCTCTCCTTCACTCTCCCGCCCCGATCCTTCCTGCGACCACTGTCCTCCTCTCGCCCCTCTAGTCTCCGCTCGCAAAGCGCGCGCGCTCCCGCACTTTTTTCGCGGTCGCGCGCGTCGCGTGCAGGTCGCCGCTAATGGCCGTTGCGTGTGCTCGTGCGCTCGCTGCCGCCGCTCAGCGCCACTCGTTACCCGCACCGCGCCGCGACGGGGCGGGACAACGGGGCGGGACGAGGCGGGGCGGAGCAGGGAGGGGCGGGGAGGGTCAGGGAGGGGCGGGGTAGGGAGGGGTAGGCGGGGCGGGAGGGGAGGGGCAGGGCTTGGTGAAGAGAGGGAGGCGGGGAGAAGCGGGTGGTGTTGAGTGTGGTGGTTGGAACCGTCCTGGTGGGTGGGACGGGTTGTAGCGGGCAGGGCCGGAGCTGGCATTCCTCTGCCGCCACTGAACTGCATCTCGCGATCTGCGAGAGGGGGTGGGGGCGGGGGCGGGGGCAAGACGAGGCGGGGCGGAGCGGCAAGGGATGGGGCAGAGGCAAAGAGGGACAGGGCAAGACGGACTAGGCGGGACATGGCGGAGCTGGGAGGTCGGGGCAGAACGGTGAGGTCGCAGCAGAACGGGGAGGGCGGGGCAGAACGGGGAGGTCGGAGCAAAACGGAGCAGAAAGGGGCGGACGGGGCAGAATGGGTCAGAACGGGTTGGACGGGGCCATCGGGGCAGAACGGAGCGGTAGGGACAGAACGGGACGGACGGGGAAGTATGGAGAGGGCGGGGTGAACAGGGTGGGTGGGGCTGGCGGGGTAATGCGAAGAAAGGCGGGGAAAGGTGGAGCAAGGCGGGTTGGGCAGTCGGGGCGGAGCGGGGCGGGTCAGAACGGGACGGGGCGTGCAGGATGAGCGGTGTGGGCGGGGCTGGCGGGGCGGTCGGGCGATAAAGGAGGGGCAGGTGGTGCGGTCGGGTGGATTGGGGCGGGGCGGGGCTGGCATTTCTCTGCAGCCGGTAAACTGCGTCGCGCAACCTGCACCGCTTTCGCGACCGCAACGACGCAGACGCGGCACCCAGCAACGCGCGGAAAACGCTCCGTCAGCTCGAAAATTTGCGCAGCGCTTACGATGCGCGGTGGGGCGTCATGTCCCCATCGCACGATGTCCTGTGCCTCGGTGGGCGATAGAATTTTCTGGTTTGCGGCATTGTTTAATACTCGCTGTTAATCCAGCAAATGGTTGCAATTTATTGTTATTGATATGGTTTGTGATGTACATCATTGAAGAACTGTTTGAATAAAGAATTATTATAAAATGTTCATCTGAATCCCTGACTCTAAACCATGACAGGACAGTAGGCTACCGGTTATAATGGGTAATTTTTTTCGGAAGAGTGTATCACCACCCACAACATTGTATTAATGATATTCCTTTGGTATATAATATGAAAAAAAACGGAAGAATGTTAAAGACAAACTTCACCAAAGATAAAAGACTAAGCGAACTTTTTTTTTTGATGTACGGTATTACCTTTCGATGAAGTACGTTCAAATCGTTGGATCGAAGAGGAAAACGAAAAATATTCACCGTTTCATTTCGAGCAAATAACCGATATACAGAATTTCGAGCGTGCGATTCTTTTGCTACTTTTATTTCAACAACCAGGTATTGGGTTAGGTGAAAGCTTACAGGCCACAACCTCTCGGACGGTTATCGGCACACACAACTCGTTGCGACGTCTTTATGACTTAGCGTGCGCTAGCCCATGCGTGCCACCTTGCAGGAGTGCGCAAGGGTGTTACCTATAGTGACTGTTTACTAAGCGTGTGCGCAAATTCATGACACAGTATTTTTACGTTACAGAGACATTATTGCGGCGCCTATTTGACCCGAGCACTTAAAAAGTTTTGCGAAAGTGCACACAGCGGAGAACACGAAGCAAATGGACTCGTTGTTGGCAATCGGTTTCTTCAGCCGTTCACCCGCCGACGTGGTGTTTGCAGTTTCCTCTACGGGGGAACGAGCGGGCGGCTAGGCGGGTGAGCGGATGGGTGGTAGTCGGTTGGGCGGATGGGCAGATGGGCGGCTGGCCGGATGGGCGGGCGGTTGAGCGGACGGATGGGAGGGCGGGCGAACGGACGGGCAGGCGGGCGAACGGGCGGGCGAACGGGTGGGCGAACGGGCGGGCGAACGGGCGGGCGAACGGGCGGGCGAACGGGCGGGCGAACGGGCGGGCGAACGGGCGGGCGAACGGGCGGGCGAACGGGCGGGCGAACGGGTGGGCGAACGGGCGGGGGAACGGGCGAGCGAACGGGCGAGCGAGCGAACGGGCGGGCGAACGGGCGGGCGAACGGGCGGGCGAACGAGCGGGCGAACGAGCGGGCGAATGGGCGGGCGAACGGGTGGGCGGGCGGGCGGGCGAACGGGTGGGTGGGCGGGCGAACGGGTGGGTGGGCGGGCGAACGGGTGGGTGGGCGGGCGAACGGGTGGGTGGGTGGGCGAACGGGTGGGCGGGGGGGCGAACGGGTGGGCGAGCGGGCGGCGGGCGGGCGGGCGGGCAGCCGGCGGGGGCGACTGGGCGGGGGCGGGCGGGCGGCACTCCCACGCTCCGCGGGGCCTCTCCGGAGACAACGGCGCGCGGGGACGGTCGCAAGACTCTGCGGCGAAGAGGCCGCCTCATTACCATACGCCTGCCAGCGCAAACAGGGCGACGCCGACGACGCCAAAAGCCAACGTCTCCTGCCCCGCAGCGCCAGCGACCCCGCCCACGCGCCTCCACCGCCAGTGAGCTATGCGCCTGCTGTCTATGCCGCTCTTTGTCGCTTCTAATCCATGCGCCACGCCGCCACTCTAGTGCTATACGACAGGGCGAGTCAGAATAAGTGTTACAAACTTCTCGGATATGTAGAAGAATCGAATATGATCACTTAAAACCAATTAATACACATTGGTAGGTAGTTCCATTTAACGAAATTATAACACGACATTAGCTCTTAATTATCAGGCAACTCCCTTGAACTAGTGTTCGGCAGGTCAAGGTCTCAAAGCAATTTCTTGTGTCGACCGAACATCGGTGCAGGAACAGTAATCTAAGAATGTCGTAAGTGCAACGTTGTTAAATTAAGTTTCCCACAACATTTTCTTTGAAAAAAGTGAATATATTCGCTGCCTTTATCTTCTCTAAAGGTTTGTAACATTCCATGTGTCTCTCCACCACAGTGATGCTCTACTATACCATGTGCGGCGCATCCCCACCAATGCTAATCCTATATTAGACTATTCTTTGTACCATTCCACACCATGCGTCGTCTGCTGTATTATACTATTTCACAATTTACCATGCACATTCCCACCCCTACTAAGTATTCTATATTATATTGTGCCTTACTTCTCCCTGCCACTGCTATTCTTCACTATCCTACCTGCTTTTTGTGAAAATTGTAGCACCCAGAAGGCATGGTCAGAATCACTTGAAAATCGGTGCATATGTAGAATAGTGTATCCATAAGAAGTAATTAAATTTGCAAAGAGATTGCACGTTGGCCTAGCAGCGCCCTATTTTTGAGTGACAGTTCAGGTCAGTGTTACGCCACATTTAGTGCACGTAGAGCCGTCAAACAACGTGGAAATCTGCAAGCACGTGCCAGTATGCCTCATCGACCCCAAAGAGCGCTCTATCAGCATCTGAGAGAGAAAGAAGCAGGCTGCTCAGTCTCTGGGAAGCGGGTTTGTCATACCGTCACATTGTCACTTGAACGAGGCGCATTACTACTACAATGATGCGTGTGTGGAACCACTGACACTGTGGCGAGCGTTAACAGGACCACACAATGTGACCACAGCGCGAGATGGCCATCTTGTCCGCATGGCAGTGCTCAGCTCACTTGCGCTGAGTGGCAAAATGTGTTCTCAGACGAGTCGGGCTGCAATTTGTGCTACGGCGATGGCCGCGTACGTGTTCGACGCTACCATGATGGTCGCAATCTGCCAGCCTGCACTGTTCCGCGCCATAGCGGACAAACGCCATGTGATAGTTTGGGGCGCCATTGACTACAATGCACGATCTCGCCTCATACGTACTGAGGGCAATCTGAACAGCAACCGCTTCAATTAGGGAGATTTTAGAGCCCGAGGTACTGCCCCTCTAGCAACCAGCTCCACTTTCAGCAGAACAATTCTCGACTTCATGTGGTGAGGAATGTGCAAGCTTTCTACGAAGAACGGCGGGTACCACTGCTTCCCTGGCCCAAACGTTTGCTTGACATGTCGCCCATCGAACATGTCTAGGATACAATCGGTCGCCGACTTGTTCGTTCTGGGCCTTTTGCGGCCACTGTCGATGCTTTGTGGTCATGCATAGAAACCGCGTGGCAGTGTTCCCCAGCTGCATATCCAGACTCCCTTTCCATCATGCCACGACGTCTAGAGTCTCTGATGGCAGCGCATGGCGGCTTCACACCATACTAAATTCTCAAGGTCAAAATGTCGGCACAGTTCTGTAATTCATCATTTGTATATTCCTAATCTGTGGAATAAATTTCTTAGTAATAGTATGTTTCCTTCTTGATGCTGCAATTTTCACAAACATTAGCGTATAATATTCACCTTCCAGGTGCTGCTATGCTAAACTATTCTTTATCATGAACCTCCTCGTCGCTGCTACTCTTCAATGTATCACGCACTCCCCACCGTTTATCTTCCTGTCTCCCGTAATTCTTTGAGTTCTTTCCAATCACTATCCTTTCTCATCTCCAAGCCATCATTCCAGCACTGCGTCTTCCCATTTCTGTTTCCATCGCGTATCCCCACGCCTTCCTCTTGACCATACCGAGTTTATTCGGCACATACCTTGTCTTTCCGACAACCTGTTATGCTCAGTATTTTCGCAGATCCCGGCCTTTCCCACTTTTCTTTATCCCGTGATTTCCAAGCTTCTGCCTCCTCACCGCTCGCTTCTCACCACTGCGACGTACCTTCTCCTACGATGTCCTTCTCTTCCCCTCTCACACCACAATTCCACTCGCTAGAACCTATAAAAATCTTTGCCCTCGTCACTACATCATTTCTCATGCCTTGCTTTCATTTATTTACTTGGCTGTCCTGAGGAAGATCGCAAGTCGTGGCAGAAACGGGGGCACCTGTGCCTAGGACGCGGCATCTTCTGGATAGTCAAATAAATTCTGATGGCGGCCGTGGAACCCTACGCTCTCATTTTTTTTTTTTTGCCTCTCAGCACAACAGTTTCGGGAAGATTCAACCGTACTATTCAACGTTTGTCGCATTGCGATCAACCCTGACGCATCAAAGTTACGCCGAGTTCCATTCCTCTCAATCATACCTTTGCCATTATCCTCTCGTGTTCTCTGACATTTTCTCATCTCTCAAACTTACCTTTCTTTCCCTAGTTCGGTCTCCTGTCATCGTTGTTTTCCAACTCAAAATGTCAACCTTTTACAGTGCCCAGTATTTCTGGCTGGTTTCTACCTCCAACCGTCGTCCGTGTTCTGTCGGTCTGTGTTTCTCCGAGCCCCGACACCCCACTCTCATGGTAGCCCGCTTTTTCCATTCGGAATGAATCGTTTGACCCTTCGTTTCGCAAAATCAACATCGCGGTGAAAGGCAGCCGCTTTTGAACGTGCAGTTATTAAAAGCGGAGCGACATAGGTACTCGTCAAAATCATTATGTGTGCGGCCACCGGCTGGTAGGTACACCACTGTTTATTCTAGCGGTCCTTCTGAAGACGTTCTGTATGGACGAGCGTAGAATGAAGAAACTTGGGTTGAAGGTCTCTGAAAAGCTTCTAGTCCATAAATTGTTGATTTTGCGCAATAAATACTAAGAATCATGAAATGCATTCCAGTAAGAAATTCAGATGCTGCATGGCGCGCTAAACTAAGCTTTTTCGTGTTTTTTTGTCCTTTACAATTACTCTAATTAGTATTTTAGTTTTACATTAGTTCCTTTTCTTTTAGTTTCTCAGCATTTGAAATAATATTTGATTATTTACAGAAATATTAATGCAAAATTTCGTGAGCACTTTAATACTGAATGAGTAAAACGAGTTGAAGACCTCCGAAAATCTTCTAGTCTCTCTTGTTGATTTTTGCACAATAAATACTAAGAATCATGAAATACATTTCAGCAAAAAATGCTCCCAAATGCACTGAAACCGTAGGTACGGTACCTTAGAAATTGTTTCCGCTTTTCGTTCTCTCCAATTTTATTTTGATATTTGTGGTGATATTAGTGAGGGTTGTGATAAATTTGAGAGATTTTGTATATTTTGTATTGTTTTGTTTTACTTTTTCGCATAGGAAGTACTTCCTAAGAAGAAAAAATTATGTAATCGTTCGCCGGAAAACGGCGAAAAACTCTTATTTCTATTTGTGATGTGATGGTGTGCATGGTATATTTGTGAGAGATGTAATGTAGAAGTTATGTGGCGATATGTTGGTTTGCCGGTGCATTTAATAGTTTTGTATTGGGCAGTTGTCTGTTTAACAAATTAATAAATTCAATTTAAAAAATAAATTAAAAAATGTCTGATTAAAATGAGCTTATTCCAGTGAGTTTTCTAAAAGTTCCTCTCCCTTCAGTTTTTCATGATTCGAAAATCATTTTTTGATTCCTAACTATTAATATAAATCTCATATTCAATGTTAAAATACAATCGCATAGTCAATTTTAACAGTATATCTCACACCACGTTTATAAATATTTTTAATTAAAATAGGTTCCTATAATTTTGTCATGTAAGGATTTTCACTAATTGGCTATTATGTGTTAATTCATTTCCTCAAATATATGAGGAACAAGAAGATTTAATTTCAATTTCAAAGGACAACATATAACAAGACTGAAACGGCGAATTAAGTAAGAGGAATTCTGAGAACTTTAGAACATAACATTCATATTAATAATTGTTCATTTGTGAAGTCAGTAGGATGGATTTAGAAGATAAGTCTGTGAAACGATACCATTGGGAAAGTATCTGAAGCTCTTTTCGCTCTATCTTAAAATTATTGACATATTTTGAAAATTAAAATATCAATGTTCTCATTAATCAACCTCTTCATTACAATTAGTATTTTTGTTGTAAGTATTATTTTGGTATTGTATATTACTTTACATCAAAAGACAATATAAAAAAAATAGTAAGTCAATGGATTATGTTCTAAAATAATCAAGCAAGAATTATTGAAATCTTCCAGTTCGTATTCAAATTAATTTTTTCTCGAGGAATACGTTGTGGTATGTCAGCGAATCATTGAGTTCCGCGAACTTCGGTTGAAAAAGATTTATATTCTACTTAGAATGTTCGGCCTCACCTTTCCTCATCTTCCACAATTTAATACAATTCTCATGAAAAATTAGTAAGTACACGAAATAGGGAAATTTGAGCAAACAAATGAGCAGAATGTGTGATTTGACATGGAGATTTACCGCCCAACAACACGGAACAAATTCGTCTACAGTGTATACAGCAGACGCTCGACCACGATTCAGAGACCCACGTGACCTACTAGAGAAGGTGTTTGAACACACCCTTAAGCAATCTCTGCCCACGACAAACAGACGATTAGAATACGAGGTGTTAATGGACACGTTTCCATGGCATGCCGGAGCGAGCGCATTGTACTCATGTCAGGTACAAGTAGGGCGCATGATTGATTCAACAAAATTACACATCACGTCTTAACAAACGTGATTTATCTGACGAGGTCCACCTAGAGCACAATGGGGCACGTGGCTTCGTTAGAATAGAATTCAACTCCCCGCGCCCCCCAGAACAAGGCGGCCCACGCGCCGAGTACTGTTAGTACAGGCAGCGCTGCGCGCGGGAAGGCGTGAAAACATGCGCACGTGTCAAAGCTCTTGGCAACGGTTACAAGAGCCACCTTAATGAATAGCAGGCCCAGTGAACTCATGGTATCAAATAGGATACAATTCGAAACAACTGGACATTGATACATTATGAAGTAGTAGTGCTATACAATGGCACACACTTTCTCTCACTAGTTAGTTTCCTAACATTCTTCGTCTAGGCTAGCTTTTCGGTATTGCCCACCGTCTTCCCTGCTGCTACCTAACGGCGCCAAAACGACATTTTTTCGCATTTTCTACAGTTATCGGTCCCCTTTTTGTGGATTTTTTTACATATTTTAAACAGCAGGTTACGCTTTACAAGTGTGGTAAGAGAATTTGTTACTTAGTAAGCATTTCCTAATAGCAAGCATACTCCCACTGGAGTCCTCATTTAATCAATTATTAATATTTCCAAAACTTCGAGATACCGAGAATGGAAGATTGTATTAGTATTATTAAGTTATCGGACAAGAAATGTTACACGATGTAAGTATAGCAATACCATATGTTGCTTTTCTTTTTACAGAGGTTTGAATTTATCTTTCAAAAATTTATATTCGATTTTTCTGCGATGCTGACCAGGTTTTTCCTGATTTGAACATTGTTGTTGCTGAAGTGGAAAGTATAGAATTAAAGAATTTATTTGATAGGTATTTATTTAATACATTGGTCAATTGTTTGTAATTCAAATTTTCTACGTAATTGCTTCTTAGAAAAAATTCACGGCGCTCTTACAGCAGTACGAAGGATTTTGTTGTTCTGGAATGTCTGAATAGTTTTCTGTACCGAAGATGCAGCTCCACCCTCTAAGGGCATGCATGTGTAAGCGTAGGATGTTTTGTAAAGTACGAGTAAAAGCGAGAGATAATTTTAAGAGTCGATTTGTTGTTTATATAGGGGAAAACGAAGAGCGCTGATTCTACCGTATTAGATTTATGTTAGATATGCGGATTTCAGTCTAGTGTCTACAAGCAGATCTACATATTTTATCGGTTGATTCGAAGGGTTCCAAGGGATTTACAGAATTGAAATACGACTTTTCAAATTCACGGAGCCATGACATCAGCCAAATCGATCCGGAAATGTCTATTTTAATGAAAATCCTGCATACGGTTTAATCGCTAGCCTTATTCACAGACAGACAGACCAGACGTTTTGCCATTAATTGATTTTTCGATATCAAGGACTCACAAAACGGATTCTGATTTCACAATGTGTTAGAGGAAGTAATTTACTACATTATCCGTTTATCCGTCAGACCGAATTATCCGTTTGGGTCATGGTTCTAAAATACGTTTTCTGCCAAAAATAAGCCGTTTCAACTTTTCAACATTTCAAACTTTTCTCTATAGTACGAAGGTAATATGTGATATATTGATGATATGAAGTTTTGCGCCTAGTGTTTTTATTATCGCGTTAATAAATTCTAGTTGTATTCTGTATGGTTTGTCAAATGAAAAAAAATGATGCAACATTTTAGTGAATACATTTCAAATAATCGTAATCCTAATCGCCGATTCCTAAGTGGTATCCGGAGGAGGAACGTCGTCGTAATGGAGAAAAGCATTTAAAATTAATTAGTCTGCGATGTAGATTTCATAAGTGCGCTGATCTTTCGGAGCGGTGATGAAGAAAACAATACACCGTAACCCTGAAGGTCCAGGGAGTGCCCCACTAGAATTCAGTAGGATATCTATGTGCAAAATACAGTCGACTTCGGTTACAGCGAACTACTGGGGACTAACATTTTTGGTTCACTGTGACAGAGGTTCACTATATCCGATGGTGTTAAAATAAAATAGAATTTCTCCACAATTATTGATTTTATTAATATAAGAGATACAGTCAAATACATTAACAGCCCGAACTGAAAATTTCAATAGCTTTATTTGTTCTTAAAACAATTATTTTCAATTGTTTGCTTCGTACATTTTTCATTAGTAATTTCTCTAGATCCTTCCACAGAGTTCGTGCTCTCTCCGTAGATGATTATGCATTGTCCACTGTCTGAAAGCATCATAATGCAGTCTTAGCCCCCTTCAATGCCTCTTGCACTTTTGTAAGTTCCACTCTTCCGTATTATGACCTCTGGATAATATTCAATATTCTGGCCATATGCGTCATTCTCTACTAAACTGCGAATTGAAAACTGTTTCTAAAATTTAATCTTAACTACGACTTTCCAGTCAAGAGTATGTGATTCTACTGAATGCAGTCTTTCCGTGTCGAACACGGAAACCCCGGCTTCAAGAAATATATTCAATTTTTTCATAAACCTCCACATTGCATTCACTACCACAGAAAAAAATCTCCCACACATAGGTTATTTTTTTTATCTCTTTCGGTCGATTGCATAACTGGGTGCTGGAAATTAACGAGGGTGTGCGAGCAAGCACAGCATCCAGTGCGAAAGCGCTGCATTCCAACGGCTTTCGAGTGCTCCAAAAGCGAAATGCGAATGTAACTGGTGATTCGTGAACATTCACAGCGCCCGGCGAGCGCAGCCATCGAAAAAGGTGCTGATTCGACAAAAATCGAAAGAACGTCGCACCACATCCCATCGTACTGTATTATTTCTGTTCATACAGCGTTCATTTCAGCGAACTCTGGACAAAAAGAAAATTGAAAAATTTGATATTGGTGACTCAGCTGCCATGAAATTCTGTTGTATATTCCATCTAAATGCAAATTATCGATTCAAGTGTTTTGTCAATATGTACTACATACATCAGAGACTTGCGATTGCGAGGACCCATTGTGGATTTGCGTAGCACTGCGAATTGGAGATACAATAGATCTTCTATATTGAATGATAAGTAATGGTTTAAAAACAATACAAAATCATAGGGGAGTGTAAGAAAAGGCAAACACTAGTGGATATTAAAAAAGAAAAAATGATCTTATTTCTTTTTTGAATGAAATGTCAAGACTTGAAACTAATGAAATAATATTTTTTTGAAAATTCTTCAGGACAGTTTTGTTTATCTGCAAATGATCTGTTTATAAGGAAAATAATTCACAGAAAAATAATTTTATGTTATCAATTTAATTAATATAATTTCTATTGACGATACAAAAATTATGGAAGAACCTGTCAGCGTAGAACAAGTATTGCAGATTAAATCTATCTGCTTCTGGAGGATTAAAGTGGGCAAAAATGTTTCCTATTGATAATGTCTCAGTTTCATGTTTTTAACCAGCTTCAGTGATGCCTGACGGAAATAAAAACTAGCAAAATGGTCAACATAAAGTTTAACGCCATAAATAGAAGTGAAACTTGAAGTTATTATTAATCATTTCAATCATTGCATTCAAACGTAGTTTACATCAAAGTAGTTTACAACGTAGGGAAAAGTAGCAAATTTAACTTTTGTTCTAATCGAGCATCTGTAGCACGGTCCCCCAGGCATACGCAATGTTCATTTTCGGGGAACGTTTATCTGGTAATCCTATATCATCGCCACCGCAGAATCCGGGAGGCAGCCCGCGATAAACGCGCCGCACCCTTATCTGGGGAACGGCAGCAGGTAGGTGAGCGGTGCGGGACGGGCACAGGGGCCAAGGCGAGGGCGGGGCGAGGGCGGGGCGAGGGCGGGGCGAGGGCGGGGCGAGGGCGGGGCGAGGGCGGGGCGAGGGCGGGGCGAGGGCGGGGCGAGGGCGGGGCGAGGGCGGGGCGAGGGCGGGGCGAGGGCGGGGCGAGGGCGGGGCGAGGGCGGGCGAGGCGAGGGCGGGGCGAGGCGAGGGCGGGGCGAGGCGAGGGCGGGGTGAGGCGAGGGCGGGGTGAGGCGAGGGCGGGGTGAGGGCGGGGCGAGGGCGGGGCGGGGCGAGGGCGGAGCGGGGCGAGGGCGGAGCGGGGCGAGGGCGGGGCGGGGTCAGGCCAGGGAGCGGTGACAGCTGCTAGGGGGAGACGGGAGGAGTGAGGTGGAGAGGAGCAGGGTGGCGAAGCAGGGAGAGATGAAGCAGTGCGGGGGGTAGAGGGGTGTGTTGGGGAGGGGATGGGCGGAGGATGAGAAAGAGATGGCGTTGCGGGAGGCCACCGGCCTCATAACGCCCGTGCCGCTGCTCCAACAGAGGAAATATGGAGGCGCGCGGTGGGTTAATACGCGATTAAACTGCAGCCAGAGGCGCAGCGGCGCTCCCTAGGCCGCCTAGGGAGGCGAGCAGGGCGGGGAGGAGTGACTCGTAGCGAGGCGGGAGGAGCGGAGAGGAACGGGACGGGGCGTGGTATGGCGGGGAGTGGCGGAGTGGGGCGGGACGGGGCGGATGGAAAGAACGGGGTGGGCAGAGAGGGCGGGGCGGGCAGAGAGGGGCGGAGTGAGGCAGGGCGCAGAGCGGGGCCGGGCGTGGTGGGTGTGGCGGGCGAAGAGTGCGGGGTGTGGCGGAGCGGGGTAGGTAAGGCGGGTGAGGTGGAGCAGGGGTGGGGCGAGGTCGTTGAAGCGGGGCGGGCGGGGCGAGCAGCGCTGTACCGCTACGCGCGCGCTAATGTGCTCGTTTTCGCAGGCATTAATCGCGGTCGCCGCCGCACGCTGCACGCGAGAACACGCGACGATCTTGAGGCCTCTGGCGTTTTGTACTAGCAGCGCAAACTGGATTGTATACATTCACGAGTAGACAGGACTTGCACCAGTATAAGTTTAGAGAGCTGTTTTAAACTTGTTTATGTTTTACATAAAAGGCAATTTTCAAAAAAGAAGGTAAATATTCCGCATTATTCCAGTTATTAAAGTTTGGAACACTCATAAGTTGTTTATGCATTTCATTAAACTGTTTATCTTCAGCAGTGCTCTAAGAGATGAATATCGAATTCAATCATTCAATATAAGTAATATGACGTTCCAATGTTTATTTGTTGAGAATCGTTGAAATGAACGTGAGAGGATCAGAGAATAGAGATTAGGTGTTTTTGGAGATTTTCTTTAAGAAGTTTTTTTCATTATAAGTTGTTCTCCACACATAATCGATTGTAGTATCTGCTTATTGTTAAATTCTCAGTTTTCAAACAGCGATGAACTTCTTTACTCGCAGAGCGTCGTAGGATTCAGAAGTCCTCTGTTTTTAAGATATTAAAATTTTTCTGGTTTCTCGAAAAAACTCTCAGCATAAATATGAGAAAACTGGGGTTTATTTAAGGAATTTTTTTGGCATTTTATGAGCCGACTCACTTTATTAAACAATGATATATTTATATCGCAAATTTACTGAATTTTTTGTGAATAATTTCTCGTCTTCTGTATTTGTTGTGGTGCTTCCCGAAGGTGTGTGTGCATATTTGGACATGCGATCTGTTTGGATTTTCAAGCGCTGATTATGTTGGAAGTTTGGCTCAGCTGCGGCCGGTGGCTCTTGGTCCATGCAAATGCCGTGTAGGTCCGTCGTCTGGCCCCCTGTCCATCTGTGTGCCTTGCACTCCGCTCCAAGCACAGATGGCAGTGAAATGACCTTGGGTGAACTGTACTTCAATCGATATAAACAAGCAAGACTTCTCCTCATTTGATAGAGACAAACACGTAGATTCTATCCGCGTACAGCAACATAACGTGCGAGAAGCATTTTCTCTTAACCAAGCGATTGTTTCTTTATTATTTTTAGCTCCATAAGATATTGCTATTGTATTTTATCATCGATACTAAACACTGGGGTTAATTCTAAAATACAAATCTTTTGCGGCAATGAGTGTGACTTCCTGCTCGTGATTTTCCTCATCGTTTCCCACAAAAATTTGCGAGCCAATTCGGAGGACATTTCATAAGCCATGTTTTTCACTCTGTTAGCCGTTCTTTTCTAAATTACACTTCGGCCACATTCCTTTACAGTCTCTTCAAACAATTGGCTCTCTTGGCTCTTCACACCTTATTCATTCCTTTATTTCTTTAGTCAGTCGGTTTTGATTCCACAAGATATGAACGATAAACGATTTATTTCAGGAATTGTTCGTAGAGCTTTCTTATGGTGATCACACGTCTCTAATAAGTGTACACTTTGCTTTTAATCTCTTTGCTTCATTATTCTAAATCAAATTACACACAATCGTTTCAGAAAACGTCAAAAGAAAATACAAATTTTAGTAGAAGAAACTTTTATTTGTAGACTTGCAGGTAATATTTATATAGTAAATCATTGATATATTGAATAACTGTCGTTTTATAGAAATTTAGGAAAAGCTATATTTGGTATCATTGGCTTTGGGCTGAAGCCCTAAGAGCCCCTCCCCTTTTGAGTCGTCACTGAATATTAATAATATATTATGAAATTCTACTATCAATTGTACGCGTCCTTTTATCAACTTTTTTTCGAAAATAAAGCTTCCCTCTGTCGTAAAGGATTCCAAACAAACACTCGCGTGACAGATAAAGTCGTGCGTACAGGAGAAACGACGAGAAGAAACCAGACTCAAAACACGTTATTTAAAATGAAAATGTACGCATCAAGACCGTCGGATTTTTATTTAGCGGAACCCTTTGATAAGCACATTTTAAAATTCATTTACACTGTAAATATCGTGAGGCGCGAAAGCTCCCTTCAAGACGCACTCTACCGAGCAATTCACGCGGCACGGCGCGTGCTGTCCGCGGCGCGGCCCTTCGGAAGGGGGCGCGAGGCAGTACGCGAGGGCGAAGTCGATAGACCGGCGCTGGGCTATCTCCCCACGGCTCCCCCGGCTCTACGTCGGGGTATAATAGAGATAGGACGGAAGGCCGGCCGTATAAAAGGCAGCTGTCAAAATAAAGTCGATGCGGACGGGGCGAGCCCCGCTCGCGTGCGCCGTCGCCCGAGGATAAGGCGCGCCCGCCCTCGCCCCGCCCTCACCCCGCCCCATCCCGCCCCTCTCCGCCCACGCTCCGCCCCGGCCACGGTCGCGCTCGCCCGCGCGCACGGGGGAAATTCAAATTCCCTTCTCGACATGAGTGGAGACGCGCGGCACGGCGCGGAAGGTTGAGAGAGCGATCGCCGAGGCGGATGAAGTTTTTGGCGGAGCGTACAGGCAGAGCAGGGAGGCGAGAAAGGACGCAGAGCAGGTGGATGTAAACGAAGGCGGTGACAGGGACAGTCGTGGTGTATGGGACGCTCTCGGCGACGGTGAAAGTGACGCTTTCGGTGACGGTGAAAGAGACGCTTTCGGTGACGGTGACGGTGAACGAGACGCTTTCGGTGACGATGAACGAGACGCTTTCGGTGACGGTGAAAGAGACGCTTTCGGTGACGATGAACGAGATGCTTTCGGTGACGATGAAAGAGACGCTTTCGGTGACGATGAACGAGATGCTTTCAGTGACGGTGAAAGAGACGCTTTCGGTGACGGTGAAAGTGACGCTTTCGGTGATGGTGAAAGAGACTTTTTCGGCGACGGTGAAGAGACGCTTTCGGTGACGGTGTACGAGACGCTTTCGGTGACGATGAACGAGATGCTTTCGGTGACGGTGAAAGAGACGCTTTCGGTGACGCTAAAAGAAACGCACACGGTGATGCTAAAAGCTACGCAAACGGTGACTTTAGTGGAAATTGCCCGACAGTATCGTGGTCAGGTTTCTCTCACACCAGCTTCTCAGATAATCCTCTTTCATTTTTGGACTGCCAGAGAAGACCTAGCCCGATTGCATCCCGCCCGGTGTTATGGGTCGCGGAAGGAAGAGTTTGCATTCTGAGTATCGCAAATAGATGTTCTCGCAGCAGTCTAGAGAAAGCATGGAAAACAGGTGAACGACGCAGGTTGTTTGGAACTGCGGACGTAAGGAAATTAAATAAACGTATCCTAATTCTGAATATCTTAAGTGAAGACCATTGCCCTCTTTTCCATCCACCTTGAAGAAGCCCACAGTATACACAGAAATCACTTTCAATAAAATTATGAACGTTCGATACAGTTCAGTTCCAACATAACAAGCTTTCCTTACTCTGTCTTGCCATTAAAATATTAGTTATACAAAATGACAACGTTAAAATGAGCATTTGCTCTTTTTCTCTTTCATGTTCTTTAAATAAGTAGGCGAGAGGATAGTCTTGGAAGTAATATCTGGGAGAGCTCTTCCTTGTACTCCCTAGCAAAACCGAACGTGAAGCAATCGGGCTATAACTTTTATTGAAAATATGCTTAGGACAAGAGAGCGCGGGATACAATTGGGATACTCCCAGTGTTAGTGCGCTGTGAATCTGTGTGGTAGGATTCAGTAATCATGCACACGGATGGACGCCAATGTCGGTCGCTTAAGCGAAGCCAAATAATAAAGCAAGTTAATGGGGAACCACCACTCTTCGTTACGCCAACGAGTTCACTTCTAGCATTTGCACACGGAATTCACAATCAGATTCTCGCCATTCGTCACTGATGGTCTATTGGGTTACTTCTGCTGGCTACGTCACTGGAGGTTTATTTGTTTATTTATGTGACAAAAAAACAGTAAAAACTGTATATGACGTGTGGGGAAAGAGATTTATCTGTGCACATTTTCTTGAGGGCCAGAATAAAAAATAAAAAAATTAAAAAAACGAAAATAGAAAAGGAAAAAATGAATTTAGAAAATAATTATTTTAGAAAAATAAAAATATTTGAAAAATGTTTGTTCCCGAGTTATAGGAAATCAATTTCAACGGTAAATGAACTACAAGCAAAAGGAGTGCTCAACAAACGTGCGCACAGTGAAGCTACATTTACTACATTACAGAAGCAAAACAAGGGGCCATCTCAGCATTTGCTCAATGGATCAGGGAAACTGGACAAAAACCTGATCGAGATGGGGGTCATTGACCCGGAAGCTGAAGTACATTACTTGTTACAGGCGTATTAAATATTTTTTTTAAATGTATACAATGCAAACGTAAGCTAATTCATTATATATCTTTGTTTTGTTACAATAAACATTATTTTTCTTTTTCATGAAGAGGTGCAGAGAGGACGACAAGGCATGAAAGTAGTATGAGTAAATCAGGAGTGGGTACAGCAAATGCAATACAGCAGGCAGTTCTATAATCACGCTCTAAGAATGGGAATTTTATTAGTAGTGGCAGGGCTGGGATGGGACCGGATTTGCACAAGGGGATTGAAAGCTGTGCGAGAAATACAGCAGTGTACAAAAAGCGCATCACCTTGATCGCAGTGGTATTCTGCAATATAATCCTGGAAATAAACCAATTGATTTGCAAATATCGACTAAACTATGAATGTAATGGAATCAGAAACATCTTATAATCTACGTAAAATATATGATTACCAATTTTTGAGAGCGTATTGGATTAGGAAAATATAGAATGCCTATTTTCTTTAGGTGATGCGGTTTCTTTGAGCACTACTGTAATTGATTAATTCTTTTGATTCCGGACGGGTTATGTGCTATGGTACACAACGCTAGTGCGTGTTTTATTACGGGAGGTGGAGGGGTTCTTCCTCTGCTGCATGGCGAGATCCAGCGCTGACTTGCACGTCGGGGTTTGCGGGGCTTTCTCCATTCAGTTATCGCCGGAACGAGATCTAATCTCCCGACATATGCAGTAGTGTGGGGCATATAAGTGGGTGTAAGGTATGAGAATAGGACAAGGAAGAGGAAAGATCGCGCGGTCTATGGCCCGTTTGTTGGGGTATTGCTCCGGCTTCGCCTGGTGTTGATCAGACAAACCACGGAATAGTACCGATCAGAGCAACCGCCGAATTCCGCCGAATTTATTACCGCAATGCTATGGATCATACAAAAACAATGACTCCAAGTAATAACCTGTACTTAAAAGTCCCTAATTATACGCTTTAATGTTACAGTTTTAAGGTGTGTAAGGAGAGTGAGTAAAGTCACGAAATAAATAAATGAGTTATGCTCAGTTGCGTAGATATTGGTGATTTATTTCTCTGAAACAAGAAATTGAATAAGACATACACACAGTCAAATATTCGTAAACTATTTAATTGTAACATACATTCAATTACCTCTAATCTTCCAAATTTTTAATTTTTTACGTTTTCGTGTAGAGTAGACGCCAAGTGACTTAACTCCCTTTTCCAGGACCACCGAGAAATTACGATACAACCAACTATCTTGTTTTATCACTTAAAAAATCTTGACTTCATCAGAGCGTGACGCGGCCCTTCTGTTTATTGGCTTCAGGGCTGGGAAACACGCAATGTTTACTCTTTTACTCGTATCATGCTCGTGGGAGCACAGTTCCTGCCAACGTCTTCACGTTTTCACGTACGTCATGAAGTACAACAGCAGATGTTAAACGAATGATTGAGTATGGTGATGGTTAAATAATTACGCAGCTGGGGGAGTGGCACGGGAAACGAGCGACACCCGAGAAAACCTTCTACCAATCTGTTTGATTGATTGATTAGTGTATCCGGGCGCGGTCAACTGCGAAGGTCATTAGACCTGTAAGTGTAGTACAAGTTTTTATTGTCGAAGGTAGCGGTGATCTTCGCTCTCTGGATGTCGAGATCCGGTGTCGACCTACCCGTCGGCTTGAGCTTTTTCACGAACCAGGTATCTTCCCAGCAGGGTACCGCCCCAATCGGGACAATATCGAAGCTTCCGAGTGACCTCCATGCATGTGTGGTAGGTAGCGTATGAAAGTGTGTGTGTGTGTGTGTGTGTGTGTTTGTATGTGTGTTTGTGTGTAGGTAAGGAGTGAGGATAGGGCAAGTAAGAGAATGGAAAGATCGCGCGCGGTCCGTGGCCTCTTTGGTAGTAACTGCTGCGATATTCGCCTGGTGTTAATGGGAGTAGCCACTGAAAACTACCGATGAGAGTAGCCTGCCGCTGTAATTCTTCTCCAGACAGCGGATGAATTCGACCCAGCTATGTAGCTTGCCACCGTCGGGACTAGCATACTAGAACCTCCCGGTTTAAAAGTATTGCAGTGACATCAGTTGAACCTCTGATCATTGACAATCTGTTTCGCTGCAATGAGTCTTATCAATCAGATTAACTATTTAATGACAAGACTTCCATCTTAGTTTCACAACTTACATCCACTCTTTTAAACACAGAATACATCACCGCACTAATGTCCTTAACAAATCATGCATACATTCGCATCAAACCTACAACCTGTGAAACCGAGAAGCTCTCGATCTAGTCTTCACGACCTCGCGTAATATTCTGCTTGTTTATTCAGGGTCTTGTAATACTATAATACCCTGTTGCTAGGAGAAGACAAATGACAATAATCCGCTACGTGAAGTCGTAGGCTTCCGCGGCCCGAATCATGTGAATGATCTTAGTCGTCCACCACCACCACCGGCCGGCGACGCGGCGTCACCCGGACGGCCAAAACCATTCACATGACTCGGGCAGCTCTGAGAAGATCACGATAAGATGATCGAAACGTCAGCAAACACAGCCTTCGACGCGGCAATCACCCGGACAGCCAAGGTCATTCAATAATCCGCTACGTACACCATATCCTGAAGGATTTGATCAGGATTGGAAGTGCATTCTCGGAAGTGGAGGCGTGCATCGAAGCCTTGCGCCCGGGTTGCCCCGGGGGCGAATGGAAAGGGAATGGGGGGAAGGGGAGGGGAGGGCGGCGCGGGTCGGAGCACCTGAGGCCAGAGCAGCGCCGCCCCTGACGGGAAATCGAATGCGCGCGGCGGGGAGCGCGGGGGCGGTGCGCGGGGCGGGGAGCGGGGGCCGTGCAACGCCCCTCGAGAGCGCGCGGTGGGAGCGCGTGCTCTTTGCTTCGCCCTCGGAATTCAACAGCTGCGCTCACCGACACTGGAGATCGCGAGTTAAACTTAGATGGAGGGCAATGTAAAAACAGTGGTCATTGTCATTATTGCCATCGCCATTGCCATCGTCGTCATCGTCATCGTCATCGGACATCGTCATCGGACATCGTCATCATCACCATCGTATTGCCAGGGCTTTATTGTTTTATTTTTACTCCATACTGTATAATAATATAATTTACACTTTAAATTTTAATTATTTTCCTATTTCTTCGCTTTTAATGTGATCAAGATGAGTGAATGCAGCTATGTTTCTAAGAAATTTTATTTCTGTTGATTCTTTTCTCCTCTTTTGATATTTAATTAGTGCTCATTTATACTGCCGCCATAGCAAGATGAGTAAGACAGCTTTTTATATAGTTTAATTATTGTTTCTTTCCTAACTTTATTTTTAAGTGTGTATGGTCTTATATTTCCAATGTACATGGACGTTGTAAAACCATGGTTGAGAAAAGCATTGAAGAATTATATAGGCATACAAAATAAAAAAAAGTTGTCAGACCCAAAGACTTGACACGTATTTCTCTATTTATGTCGTCACGCTGAATCCCAATTCTGAAGCCAGAATTGCCACCCTCCATTTTTTTAATCGCGAAAAATCACCGTAAAATTGTATTTTCTTGTTTTCGAGGGCTGTAAGACCAAAAGACTTGATCTATGTATGTCTGAATCCGAATCTGAAGCTAGAATTGCGCCATCACCCTACAGATTTTTTAAAAACCGTCGTGACACTGTATTTTTGTTTTTGGGGGTTGTTGGCAGTCCCAAGACTTGACAAACGATTCTCTATGTATGTCGACGCACTGAATCCGAATTCGAAGCCAGAATTGCGCCACCACCTACCAGGTTTTTTAAAAATCACATCGTTTAAAATTTACATATGCACGGTGGTTTTTCTCGATTTAAAAGGAACCGGAGGGTGATGGTGCTGTTCTGGCTTCAGATTCGAAAAAGGGGAAAATTTAAGTACAATTTGGAAATTGTGATTTTTAATGGATTCAAATAAAAATAACATTGAGACATTAAAAACATTAGTAAAATTCTAAGTGCATAAATTACAATTTTGTTTCTGGTGAACTTCATTTGCATCAAATATTTCAGTGATAGTAATTACCATGAATGTATCAGTTGCTTTATAATGAAACAATGATTTTATTATAAGATTGGATTGGCAAAATTGGCCCCCTTAGTACTTTATCTGACCTAACAAATGTTGGTGTTGCACAGTTAACACATGTCTGGACACTACAGTCATGTGACAATTATTAAATACTATGATTATACTGCCTCGCCCTTAATGGGATCCTAAAGGCTAAATAAAGAAATGATTGTATTAGCATTCTTGAGAACGATAAGTGTGTTTGTTATGCTAATATGTTTTAGTAGAAAATTCTCTTCATTTCTCGCACAATACCAACATATTTGTGGAATTCTGTACTGCACATTACCGACAACGTTTTTCGTCCGTTGTCTTAGGGATGGTGTTCATATTTTTAGTCTTGCATGACTCAATGTCGATCACGGAATCAATCAGGCCATGCAACATGCCACCCAATCAATTCGTACTCAAGGAAATATACTCATAAGGGTAGACCAGTAAAGCCCGCAGGCAGACCAATAAGGAATAGAAGTGTTTACGGACTTGTATCGCCAGGGTCTACAAAACATTTTATGTATTTTTATTCCAGCGTGTGTAGCCAGTGCCCTCTGGTATACAAAGCCTGGCGACGGGCAGCCATCTTGCCAATGACGTCACGATGAGTAGACCCACCAGCCCCGCCGCGGGCCTACGATCTATGCTGAAGTTCATAGCAAGAGCATTTCACAATATATTTCTCCCTGGCACTTCATTTTACACCAACAGATTTTGGTGACGAAAATCGATTTATTTTTTTAGATATACGTTGCTTTTATTTCAGGAAAATGCTTCTTTGAAAGAAAAAAATAAAACTTTTCCTACAACTATCAACAAAATTAGAATCGGAAGTTAATAAAAATACACTTCGATTAATTTTAGGAATAGTAATTTATTTTGAAGAAAATCATATCACAATTTACATATATTACTCGATACACATTTTGCGTAACACAACAAAATATTTAAGTAGTTTCTCAATGCATATGCATACATATTCCTACATTAATACATATAAAAATTATTTTTACAGAATAGGCGATTTAAAATATTTTGGGAAAGAAAAGTATAGAAGCATAATCATGCTGCATGCTAGATTTTGAGTTGACATATCTCGTAACAATTATTTATATATTAAAACATATAAGACATCCCACATAACGTAATATTTGAAGCTCTGAACGAAAAACTTGATAAGGAAAATTCATTTAAAATACCGAATGAGGAGATCCTGCTAGCAATTAGATTAATGTTAAATAACAAATTCTTCATGTTCAATGATTCTTGTTATAAACAAAAACAGGGGACTCCAATAGGTGGACCCATGAGTTATCTCTTCTCTGAATCTGTTATGCAGCAGACACAGTAATCTTAAGTCAAAATGAAGTAATATTTTGTGCTAGATATGTGGATGATACGTTATTATTTGTTGATGAGGCAAAGATTGAATCCATTTTTCAACATTTCAATAACTATTACTATCATTATCACCGTTTGCAAGTTTAAAGTATTTTTTAAATACATACCCTTGAGTTATTGTTGGGTATGAAAGTTTTCTTTCTGCAAATAGCTCTGATCCACGCCCTCTCTTTGGGAAAGCCGAACACACTAACAGCAGGGCCGTTTCGGTAGTAGCCTTTGCAATTGGGCACACAACACTTGAAAGTTATTGTGATGAGCTGTAAATGAAATAATGAGGGTTTGAATAGTTCCGAATTTGTTAACATCTGTTAACTGTGTAATCTCGTAAGTCCTAAACACTGTATGATCAATATGCACAATAACCTAAAACCTTCTTAACACGTTTTTACAAATTGAAACACAAATATATCATTTGCTTATATTTGCCTTAATTTTAGACCTAAGACGTAAAGTGAACTTAATCAGAAACTTGGACTTACCAAGTTCGAATTTCCGTAATTAAAAACAATCAAATTGCTGAAAAATCACAACATAGCAACACGCATAACACACGGAGTATCCGGCCGGAGAGTCTCTTCGTGGGCCTACTCGTGCTTACGTCACAAAATCGTCGCCAGGCTTTGTATTCCAGAGGGCACTGGTGTAGCTTCATAAAAGCGATGGAAACAAGCTTGCGTTTTGTTGAAACGTTCATTAATAATAATTAAAATATGCAAATACATAGCATATTACAGGAAACATAGCAGCACTGGAAAGACAAAAAATGTGTTGTAAATACGTAAGGTTTTGCTACAAGGTAATGCTACAAGTTCCTTTTACACTTTAAAAACGAAAGACAAATCATTATTTTTGTTGAATTGTACAGACTCTCACCAAACTAAATTTTGTTCGTTTTTATTACACAAATGCAATTAAATCTCCTAATATAGATTGACGTACCCGCAATTGAATTTTTACTGAGATTACGTGAATTTCATTATTATTATTGTATGGTCGTTAGTGTCAATCATATACATGCGACAGGCCTGCAATTCACTTAATTTTGGGGGTAACTAAAAAAAGACATTTCAGAGAGAGATATGCCTACGCTCTTTAAATTTAACTGTTTTGCCAAGAAACAATAAATTATCGTTAATCCAAAACTTAAATTTAAATTCTTTAGAGTTTATTTTTTCTCATTTATTTATATAATCGACATTATATAAGTAATCAAATGAAGTAAAGATTCTAGACGGAATATTTCTCATTTAAACATATCTTATCAGAATACAGAGAATTGTACAATAAGGAACTGATTATAAATTCACCTATCATCTGAATGCGTGTTTACAGTAACATTATGTCTATAGTTTTAGAAAAGGAATTCAGATTTATGAAAATTAGTGTATTTCGATTATTTTCTGGATCCTCGCCTGGGAGAATAGAATGTCAATAAGGAGAAAGAGTGCTAGGCAGAATTTCGCCCATATCCAAGCCAACGGTTCGAGGTTTATAGCGCCATCAACCGAATGGGCAGTGAAACTCTACGAGGCAAAATTACGTGCGAGTTTACCGACTGCTCAGCAGGAACTATGCGGCCCGGCCGCTCCACCGCAACTATGCTGCATTTGCGTTGGCGGGCGGGGAGGCTGCGGGGAGGGAAATGCAATGAAAGAGACGGGGTAACTGTGCTATGTAGGACGGTAGAATACGAGGTAAAGCAGAATGAAGAGACTGGTGGTATGAGTGGATTATGCGAAGGTTGAGCCATATTGAAAAGGCCGAGAACGTGGAATAAAAGAATCGGGCAATGAAGCAGTAATGAACACGACTCTAATTAGGCGTCGATCTTTGCGTGTCATCGGGCTGCGGCGGGGAGAGGGTGAGGTTGTGAGGGATGGGACGGGGATTGGAGGGGTGAGAGGGTAAGATGTGAGGGAAGAACAATGCGGGCTACTTGGCCTCGTGGGTGTGATGGAAGGAAAATCGGCATGGCACGGAAAGCTGTAACTGCGGGAGAGGCAGATGAGTTAGCGGCAGGTGATATGTGATAGAGCGGGAATTGATGTAACGGGCAGAGGTTGATTGTGATTGTAGGAATTTTCACATGAAGATGAATGGATGAGATGTGGGAGTGTTAAGGGAAAATGCGGGGATGGGAAAATGTGCGTTCGAGAATGTGGGGAGGTAAGGAGTGAAGTGAGGCTTGGGCCCGGGAGGGGAGGGAGGTGTAAACACTAAACAAGCGATGCGATACCTGGCAAGTGTGAAATACGGTGGAGCTTGAAGGGAGGTCAGGCGGGCGATAGGGAATAGGCGATGGGTGGGGGAAATGTTTGGGTGGAATGTGGGGAGGGAATATGTGAGGGAATATATGGGGTGAACATATGGGGGAATGTAAGGGATGAACGTATGGGGAAATGTATCGGGTGAATCAATAGGTGAATGTGTGGAAGGAGTGTACGGGGGGAAATATGTAGGGGAAATACAGGACAGAAATGCGGGGGGGGGAATGTACGGGGTACGTGTGGGGGATTGTGCGGGGGTACGTGTAGAGGTACGTGTGTAGGACATGTGAGAGATGTGTGGGAGATATGGGGGGGGCGTGAAGAGGTATTTATGAGGGGACGTATGGGAGATAGTGTGAGGAGATGTGAGGGGGATCGGTGGGAGGAAGCGTGTGTGTTTTGGGGGATGCTTGGAAGGGAGTTGGTGCAGTTTGGGAGGGAGATGGAAGGGGATGGGATGTGGAATGGGTGGGGGATGATTTGAGAATGGACGGGGAGATGGACAGGAGGGATGGACGAAGGTGGAATGTGGGGACGGAATATATGGGGGAATGTATGAGATGAACATATGGGGAAATGTGTGGGATTAATCAATAGGGGAATGTGTGGAAGCAGTGTATGGAGGGAAATATGTAGGGGAAATACACCAGAGGAATGTGCGGGGGGAAGGATGTATGGGGAACGTGTGATGGATTGTACGGGGGTACGTGAGGGGTACGTCCACCCACCGACAGGGGGGAAGAATATGGAAATTTGTAGGCAAAGCTGGGCTGGGAGTTGGGTGGGGGGATGACGGGGGGAGTGTGGTGGGGCGAGGCGCAGCAGTCGCAATCTTGGCCGAGTGAATCGAAGCCAGGTGAGTCCACTTGGCACCGTGCCACCGCATGAGTCACTGCCGCGCATAGACGCAGTCTCCTCTCGCTGCAGTTATACTTATCGCTCTATTCATCACACTCTTCCACTTTGCGGAAGAGCCGCGTTTATCAAGAACGACGTGGGTCGGTGATGCTACCGATCCAGATTGTTCATAAACGGCGGCAAAACGTTGTGGTGGTTTAACAGCTCGTTTAACATAAGCCGTAACGTTTTGATGTTTCGTAATTCAGAAGTCGTTTCACCATTACCATTATTGCTCTTCTCCAGGAGTGAACTCCATTGTGTTAATACACTATTAGCAAATTTGAAAAACTGATTTAACAAGGATTGCATTAAGATTGTCGAACTCCTCTTTTATTTCGAGGTTAATGGGTCATTTCGTTCTTTGGCGAAGGAGCTGATCGTTGGGCGATGAAAACTTTTATGATGAAGTGTCAAAGGAGGAGGGTCAGCGGCTTTCTTCAGTTTTTACGGACCCGGAAGGAAATTGAGACATTTCTTCCATGCAGTAATTCGGAATGACTTTTATGCCATATGAAATAATATTACTATTTTTAGAAGATTTGAAAGGTTTCGCGGCTACGCTAGACAACGTTTAAGAAGAAATGAGTGTTTTTACCTGTCTTTCATGAAGGCAAATGATCATATCTGAATATTATTATATAAATATTATATGGATGCTAAATTTAGATTTCCAATTAATTATTACGAACAATGAGAAGAAAAATTCTAACTGGAAATGAAAAATGTAATGAACTGTCTATTTTATTCCGAAACTAATTGAAAAACAATTTTAGGCAATAATTGCAATAATTATTAATGTAGTGTAAATGTGATATAGAAACAATAAAATGAAAAGATGGTAACATATGTTATGAATTATTTAGTGATTTAAGTTAAGGTAGACTAATTAAATTTGTCTTGCTTTTTAATATTACCCAATATGACACTGAAATTATTTACCTTCTTAGGTTTGTCCTAAAAATATCAGTGTATACTAATATGTCTCTTTTTTTATAATTTCTTCAATTAATAGTGACGTTCCGCTGATGCTGAGAATTTCTAGCGCCAACATACAAGATAAACGAACCAACACTTAAATTTATAACAATCAGCACCTGAATCCCTTGACTGAAAATTAAACGTCAAGCAGAAGATTGAACCAGGCGGTCCAACGTTCACAGCTTCAAAAGAAGAAAACATCTACTCGATTCGATTGGAACCCATTGAATTCGCAGGCAGCGCCATCTATCTGCATTAGGCTCCTGCACAGTGCGGGCCGCAGGTGCGGGTTGCCGCGCGGCAGGTCGTAACTGCAGGAGGCGGTCGCGCTCCGTTCGACGAGCGATGTCCGATGGTCGGAAGGGTGGGGGGAGGATTTCATCCAGGAATTAACATTACCTCTGCGTCAATGCATGCGACACCCTGGCTGTTGACGCCAGCGTACGTAATCTATTCCCTGGTCAAGGTGTTAGCAGAAGCGCATCAGTGATTACGATCGGCGACATCGTATTGTTTAGAGGGTGATGTATGTATTAGCAAGGAAAATGTGATGTATTTCGGCGAATGATAACTTATACACGTCTTGTATTTGTTAAATATAGACAAAAGCAACAGATCATTACTAAGAATTTTGTGTGATAATAAATATTAACAATACAATAATAACCTCGATCCCAAATTACGAATAACTACATCATTTGTAAAAACATTCTATATAGGACATTACTAAAAGTATTCCTAGATTTAAACGGCAATGGCATGACCATTAAACTCTGCATAATAAGATGGAACAGCAAATATTTCATATATTGAGCGTGTTTTGAGAGTGTTCATCGGAGAGATCTAGCATAAATACAGTTTCTTTCAAAACACTTTCAAACTATTTTAAAACAAGATATACTTGTACTACTGATTGACTTTCCGAATCGACGTTATCGATTTAATCTCATAAAATACTTACAATGGATTAAAAATACGTTAAGAGAGCAATTTCCTTTAATTCATTGCTGTAACAAGAAATTCTGAAGCGCACGTTTTTACAATTAATCGATCGAAACGCGATGCACTAATTTCTCAGATTCTCGAGTCATTATTTTCTGGCAACATTTCTCGTTTGCATTTTTTGCACTCGAGAAGTTATCACAATGAAGATTGATTGATTCTTCGTGATTCCGCGCACGTCAACTACAGAGCTCATTGGCCCCGTAAGTGTAGTGCATGTTTTTCATCGGGAGGTGGCGATGATCTTTTCCTCGCTGGATGGCGAGATCCGGCGCCAACTAGCGGTGCTTTTTCCCTAACCAGGTATCTCCCACTAGTGGAGCACCGCCCCAGCAGGGACAAGCTCTAAGCTCCCGACTGGTCTCCCGGCATGTGTGGTAGTGTAGTGCATATTTATGTAAGTGGTGAGGATAGGACAAGGAAGAGGAAGGAAAGATCGCGCGCGGTCCGTGGCTCGTTTGTTAGGGCACTGCTCCGTCATTCGCCTGGTGTTGATCGGAGAAACCACGGAAAACTACCGATCAGAGCATCCGGCCGCTGGAAATCAATGAAGAGTAATATTTCGGATATAGAAGACGAATTAACGAGTTTTTATTCAGCCACGTGTCGATGGGAACCTGCACGACACATACATAAAAATAATTATTTATGATAATGAATATTTTATGACGTTTGGGATACCACACCTCGGAAACGAAATGTATTCCAACTATTCACAAAACTGTTGCAGTTTTTTTCCTAAACTCTGTTTTCCATCCTTCCGCATTTTCTGATTTTTTGTCTTTGTTTGAAGGAATTGAAGGATTGAAAATAAGGATTTCTCATCAGTATGTATTGTAATACAATAGTTTATTACTTCAATTTTATTTAATGGGGTTTTATATTACAGGATATTAATGCGATCTTGAAACAAAGCACAATACGATTAAATAATTACGAATACGAAAAATTTTGCATTTTTTTAGCAAATAATTTCGATGTTAATAAGTTTACAATAATAATATAGGGATAGAAACAATGTTATTTCAATACATGCTAATGACAAATCCATATATTCAATTCTTAGGTAATACAAAAAAATTGAAAATGCGGAACAGTTTTGTGAATAATTGGAATATGTTTCGTATCTTCAAACGCTAATATCCCTTCTCTTCCCCGAGCGCGCGTTTGCTGTTGGAGTGCTGCGTGACCTTGTGTGGCGGACTTTTACATTAAAAATATCCGTGAAACACTATTCGCAAAAAAATGAATTACGTAAAAAAAATCTTATCTAACATATGACAATACGTATGTCATTGGATTCGTCTTTTTACGCTCGTCATGATAGACTGAAAACATATGTATAGTTCCATTTGAAAAAAACAACTTATCTCAAATACATTGTAAAATATAAGTGATAAAATAGAAATGAATTCACGTATCAATTAGCCGCATTCTCTCATGCACTGACGTGAAAACTTCATTGCAATAACTTCAACCGTTCAAAAGTTACAGGAGGTGTTATAGTTTCGTGACTCACACTGTATACGAATAATAATAATAACAATAATAATAATAACAATAATAATAATTAGACAGAGACACTGAACTTCTGATGCTACTTAACATGAAATTTGAGACACAGAAAATGTTAAAGAAATCGTGGAGAGACACACCACTCCACGGACAATATTTGAAACGAATGGACAAGGTGCAGATCAATAAAGATAAATCATTTATGTGGCTTAAAAGGGGAAGAATGAAGCCAGAATGGGAAGCACTTATAATAGCTGCCCAAGATCAGGCCTTGAGAACACGACGTTATGATAAAGCGGTTTTCAAAATTTCCCAAGATGATAAATGCCGCATTTGTCAAGAACACGTAGAAACCATTGATCATATTGTCTCAGCTTGTCCAATCCTAGCAAAGACCGAATACTTGAAAAGACACGACAGGGTGTGTAGTTACCTCTAGTGGCAGATCTGTACCGCCCTCGAAGTTCCGAACACATGCCCCAAGTGGTACGAACACTCACCGAAACCGGTGACGTCTGTTAAATTGTGTACGATATTGTACGACCAACAAATTCAAACTGATCGCACGATAGCGGCAAACAAACCGGATATAGTCATCCGGGATTTAGAGAACAAATCGTGTCTACTTGTGGATGTTGCTGTAACTTGCGATCAAAACGTCGTTACCAAGGAGGCAGAGAAACGTCTTCAATACAAGAGTTTGGAAATCGAGATCAGCCGAATGTAGGGTGTAAAATCACAGGTCTTCCCGATAGTTATCGGAGCTCTGGGATTTGTTCCGCAAAATTTGTGTAAGAACTTGGCTAAACTTCCAGGTCATTTAAAGGACTGGGAAGTGCAAGAAATTGCTTTATTTGGCACAGCTCACATTTTGCACAAAGTATTGTAGAGGCACCGACAGTCCCTAGATCTGCTCCTTAGATAGCTGGTTGCAACCTGGAGTAGATTTTATACTCAGCCGACACATAACATCTTTAGTCGTGATTTAGAGGAATAATAATAATAATAATAATAATAATAATAATAATAATAATTTTATCATTTTGTAACAAAATATGAGCGACTCCTTACATATCAAGACAGAAGTACAGATCGCATTTCCCGGTGGCATAATGTTGGCGTCCCATCCAGTAGTAGCAGGAGGCTATGAGCGCTCTCCGACACGCCGCCTGGGAAGCGCCAACACGGCGTCCGCCCCGGGCGCCGCGGCGGCGGAAGGGCGTCGATCGGCCCTTGTAATCCCCCGGGGGAGGACGGGCGCCGGCTGAGCGGCGGCTGAGCGGTGGCTGACCGTTGGAAAGCCGCGGAGGTGCGGTCTCCGGGTCGCGCACAGTGGGTGGGGCCCCGCAGCCCCTTCCACGCGCAAAATGTGCTTTGCCGGACCTTTGAAGTTGTCGGTTGGCGAGAATGAGGCGTCGTGATGTGAAGTTGTACAATACTACGTGTGTACGTTTACAAATCACTGTGACAGTTATCTTTGCATTGCTAAGATTTAGTTAGCTACATATGGATTACGTATCTTAATCGTAGAGCTGTACAACCACTTCTTTAAACGTACGCGCGTGAAATGATAGACGCATTTTAGCGTCCTAGCAATCAGATACCAGCTTGTAACAACGCGCCGACTTCAGTCATAGGAAATCACTTACACAAAGTGTTTCGCTCAGCGTGTTTCGCTCACTGACAAGATTGTCAACACATTATTTAGAGTTTTTGATTAATATTTTTCTTGGGGATGCTCAGCAGCATAGCGTCCCCTGACGCCACGCCACTATATAGACACAGTGCCAATGAGCCTGCGCTTAACAGCCGTTGCCACGACATACAAAATACTACATAAAAGCAATGTTGAAATTAAGCCGGCCCGGTGACCGAGTGCCGTGGCGATGTAACCAGGTCCATGTTTTGCTGTTGTTGTTGTTGTTGTTGTTGTTTTCAATCGGTTTAATATTGCTACAGTCACCCAAAAAGACAGTAGTGCCGTAGCGATCTCGGACCGAAGGGTTGCGGGCTCGAATCCCGCATCGGGCATGGTTGTGTGTGTCGTCCTTTCATCCCCTATCCTCACCATATCGTTTCATCCTCATAGATACCATCTTCACCATATCGTTTCATCCTCATAGATACCATAACGTTAAAATCCAATAGTGGTCGCTAATGACCTAGAAGTTGATGCGACCTTAAATAACAAAAAAAAAAATGAATTTCGTTGATTTCGTTCATGGTTTTGGCCAACTTCTGCGGCTACTGCCCCCACAGCGCGGCGCATGGCGCTGCCCGCGGCGGCGGCAGCGGCGGCGGCGAGAGCAAGGTGCGGCCGCGCTCAGACCGAGGGGGGGCAGGGCGGAGCCTCGCAGCCTTGGGCTATCGCCGGCTACAACAATATTTGCCGTCCTCAAACAACAGCTCTCTTCCATTCAATACCTGACGGTCACGGCTCCGTGCGCCCCGGACAAACTTTGCTCTCTGGGCGCTCGCACACGGAAACGCACGCACGCGCCGCCTGTGGGCGCGCGGGTCAACCACGCCACGCCACGCACACGCACGCACGCACGCGCATCCACGTGGTTGGAGCCTGCATGGCGCGCCCATTTGCCCAGGGCAACGGTCGCTGCGTCGCTCAGGTAACGCCTTAACGCCTTGCCGACTCCTTGTCGCTCAGAAAAGACGGTGCGACCTGGCGTGACTTGGTTCAATCAATGTTCCTCATGAATTTTGAAATCGCGTAGTACTTTTGGATTAGTGTTTTCTACCACCTTCAACAACCAGGTCCGGTCTCATTGCCATGTTTTGTTGTTGTTTTTAATCGGTATAATATTGCTACAGTCACCAAAAAAGTAATTGCTCTTTCCTCGTTTTCGTTGGTCTCACTTCCTATCGCACAATTTCATTTGAATAGCCAGAGAATTGACACATTTAATTTTCCTCGACAATTAACTTAATGAATTATCACTTCCTCTGACTCCCATACATTTTTTAAAAATAAATGTAAAATTGTCATTAGTACAGTAGTTTACTCCTAAGGCGCTCATACAAATTTTCTAATAAAAAGTAAGTTTAAAAAACAAAGTAAATAAACAAACAAAACTTTAGATTCTACGGTAAATGACTTCTTGCCAGATCCTCCAACCTAAATCTTACGTAAGATTGAGGGTTTAGAGTGTGCTAAGTTCACACCTAGAAGAAGGGTACATTAAATTTACCGCATTTACAATTAAAATTACCGCACATTTTGGATCGACAGTATTGTATTACTGCTTACATCTCCAAAATAATGAAGTGTTTGTTGGTAGTAACAAAATTCATTTCATTGACGTTAATTAGGATTTCATTTTTACAACTTTTTTAAAAACACCAATTTGTGTTGTTCTTCAGAAAATACAATTACGAAGTCATCAAATACGCAGATATAACTTATCCCAAATTTGCGGAGATTTAATAAAGACACAGTGAAATAAAAATTATAGTTGTGGATTTTTATGGTATATGGATAAATTCAGATGAATGAAAATCTTTAATTCATAGTTTACAGAACTTTACGAATTTCAGTGGAAATTTTAAAAAACGTAAGCACATTCAAAAGAAGCTTCTTAAAAGTGATTTAGCCAAAATATTTCTCAAATAAAAACTACCTAAAACAACCATTTGACTTAGGCTCGTTATGTTGAATGGCAATTCTGTTATTTATTGCTATTGCTTACAAAACCTCACTGTCAACAGGGTAGGGTCCTTGGATTAACATACACTAGACATGCCCAAGAAAGCCCGAAGCATAGAACTACCACACGCTCCAAAATGATGCCTGCATCATTCTCTTAAACGTTCTTCGCACTATTCAACAAACATAATTTAATCAAAAAATTTGGAGTAATTTTTTGAAAACTTTGAAAATGTCCAACGGCTTCATGTAAAGTATCCTCCAAAGTTAAAATATCGGTTTCAAATTCCAAGAGCATCGAGATCAGCCAATATTGGGGAATATCAATTTTGAAAAAGATCGGCTGAAACGGTTTAGGCGCCAGCGTTGACCACAGACGGACGTTTTGCCGTCAATCGATTTTTCAATATCAAGAAGCAACCAAACTTGGATTTTTGGCTACACCACGGGTTAGAGGATTTTTTTCTTAATTTAGCAATAGAATTTATCCACTTTTTCGTAACCAGACCCCAGCTATAAGCGTGTTTCTGGCGAAAATTCGCCGTTGTCCGCCACACGATTACATAACTTTCTCTTCTTACGAAGTATTCGTAAGACGAGAAAATAAAACGTTGGTACAGAGAAAATTTAGTGAGAAAAGACTCCTGAATCGGTGGGAAGGATGCGTGCCGCCGGGCCACATTCCTATGCGCGGCTATTGTGTGCTTGCGTCGCGACGCGTCGCGCCGCCCGCCCCAGGCCGCGTACGCCGCGCCCTCTGTTATTCCTGCGCCCCGCAAAGGGCCTCTGCGCTCAGCCGCGCCGCTCCGCGCCGCGCCGGCTGCTGTGTGCCTTTGTAATTGTCGGCGGCGTCTATCGAGCGGCGCCGCCCCCGCCCCTGCGCCATCCCCTCCGCAGCCGTTGCTGCCTGCTGCTGGTGTGCCTCTGCCGCCGCCACCGTCTCCACGCTGCCGCCGCCGACGACGACGACACCGTCAACGGTGCCGCTTCCGCAGACACCGCCTCCGCCACTGCCGCAGCCGCAGCTTCCACCGTCGCCACCGCAGTTGAACCCGCTAACTTGCCTACATATGTTATACCACCGACCCGTTTGTAAGTTACTGCTCCGGCATTGATCGAATAAAACACGCAAAACTACCGATTGGAGCCATCGGCCGCTAGAATGCTCCTTCAGACAGCGAATATGACTCCAACGATTGAATTTGATCTGGCCAATTAGCTAGTGTTGAAAATCCGCCATCTGGACCTAACCTTGGTCCTTCCTGTCCTTGGTCCTCACTACTTGGTCCTACCGCTGCCACCGCTGAGCTATCACAGCCGGAACCAATACTACCAGTGCAGCTTCAGCGTCTCTTCAACTCCCTACAGCTTCTACCATCATCTCTTCTGATGCAGAACGAGGCGACACCTCCACCGCCACGATCACCATCGGCATTACTATCAGTTTCTCTCTGCCACGTCTATTCTTCGTACGCACTGCCTTTATTCAGCATCCTTATTGACATCATCACCGTTCCTTGACGTTGCTTCCTTGACGCTGGTTCCAATTACCAACAACATCTACGTGAATTTTTAATTTGTTTACCACCTGCATCGTTCCTTTATCCTTCGTCGATACTACAATGACCGTGTTCCACAGCCATTTTCTACGCTATCTCTCCATCTTCTTAGATATCGCCGACCATGCTGCAACAAACATTTCTCAGTGGATCTTAAATATTGATTGCAACATTGCTTCGTCCTCACGTAATCATACACACATTCAGAATTGTCAGTTTGCTTTTGTTTGCAGTTACCATTCTGTAAAAAACATTTCCCTCATTGCTTGTCGACTCGGAGATCATTCCGACGGCTCCACTTCACTCGAGGCCGTGTCTCTTGCTGCCCCAAGTTGCTATTCGCGCCAATGGTTTCACCCTAACTACGCCTGGATTGCTCACTCTTTTCCATCTTTCCCAGTCCTACTGCGGATATAGACAGCAGTGGCGTAGCGTCAGGGGACGCTAAAATGCTGAGCATAATATTAATAAAGAACCTTAAATGCTGTATTGATAATCTTACAAGTGGCCTGTTGAGCGAAACACGTTTTGTATTAATTTTAAATTGATTTCCTATGATTGAATTTGGCGGGTTGTTGAAGCTGGCCAGTGATTGCTTGGAAGTTAAAATGCTTCAAACGTCTGCCGCGAGATAGCGTCGAGTAATGACGCATGCGCATATAGCGAAGTTCCCTTCTTCCCTCTTCACCCCTGGCCTAGAGAAACCCGACTGCTTTACGGTAGCATCCACCGCGGAAAGAGTCTAATGAGCAAGTTGCTCGTTTGTGTACGAGAGCGCAGCACACTTCAGGCGGTCAGTAAATTATCTCTCTCTCACTCGGGAGTCCCCGCTTGATCATGGGCACAAACTGTAGAAATATGACCTGTCAACTATTTCTTAATTAATATCCAAGAAATTGAATTATTCCTTAAGTAGATTACATATTATTTTAGTCCGCAATGTATAAATTAACAAGTGGTCTCATTGCCATTCGCGTATAAGAATTAAAGCTGAGTAGTCCTAACTGCTGTGAGGATTTTGTGGGAAGCGCCTACACCGGCGTAAGCAATCGAGATCGTGGAAGTAGTTCCAGTGTGTCTGCCTTGTATTGCGTTCGCCTGTTAGGTGAAATAGTTGATAGAGACATTTTTTGTGTTATTGTTGAGCATCCCCAAACGTGCAAGTCACGCTACGCCACTGATAGTCTCTTATAGTTCTCCGTTTACGTTAAATGTTATAATTACCGTAATCCCAGCACACAGGATTATTGTCATGAGTCTTGATTCTCCCTATCGCTACTGCGAAAAAGTATTTCGGCTCCACTGATGCGTTACTATGTTTATATGTTCGTCGCTCCCTCCACTCCACACACATGCGATGACGCATACTCCTTACCCCTCAGCCATCAATCATGTCGGCACACATACCAACTTCCACCCTCCATTTACTCTAGTATCGGATCACTTCTTCCGTTTCCATTCCAAACGGTCGGTCGCAATTTCTTTTCTAAGAGTTACGTACAGAACCGATTTCGGACGCTCAAGCCGATACCGACACACCCACCTTTTTCAACTATCGTCACTTGTACTGTCTGTTGACAGCTACCACCACGGTAAAGGGTATTCATCAGTTTATCTCTGTTATATCTGTATTCTGTTAGACGCCATCCGTTTCCACAGTATCTCCTTCCCCTACTGCGTTTCCGTTTACAACTTCGCGGCAGGATGGGCCCGTGCTCCACCGACACGCTGACTCCTATTGCGCGAATGCTGACGCGACGTTGTTGGCGTTGGACGCCGCAGCCGCCGCCTACGGCTCGTCTTTCGCGTCGTCAGCCGTGCGAGCACGGCGTCGTCAGGTTTCCAAAAATTGCTTACGGAAGCGTCGCGCGCCGGGAGGGCCGACAAACTACGCCTCACTTCGCCGCTGCGTTCCACGCCACAGACGCCCCTTTCCATCTACTCGCCCACTCGCCCTACTCCCTCCACGCCCGTCCCCTCCTCGCCCCGCCCTCTTCCTCTCCCCCTGTCCTCCACCCCTCTCCCTCCGGCTGGCCTCTCCCTCGAGCCCGCTCTTCCCTCTCCTTCTCGGCCGCCCTGTGTCTGTCTTCTCCTCCCCCTCCCCCTCCCCCCCACCCTCCCACTTCCTCTTGCCCGACAGCCCCACTCTCTAACGCCCGCCCCTGCCACTCCCTCCCGTCCCCTTGATTATTTCGTATTTCGGGTGCGTCATTTACTATGGTCATCAGTCCCGTAACATGTTTTATCATGGGAGGTGGTGGTGTTCTTCCTTCACTGGATGGTGAGATCAAGCGGTGCCCCTACACGGAGACTTGTGGGTTTCCCAACCAGGTATCTTCCTCCAGCTGGGCATCGCCCCAGCCGGGAAGGTCTAAGCTCCCGATTGTTCTCACGACATGCGTGGTAGTGTTGTGCAAGTGAGTGTGTGTATGTGTGTGTGTGTGTAAGGGGTGAGGTTAGGGATAAGGAAGAGGAAGGAAAGATAGTGCGGTCCGTGGTCCATTTGTTAGAAAACTGCACAAGCATTCACCTGGTTCTGATCGGAGAAACCACAGAAAACTACCGATCAGAGCAGCCGGCCGCTAGGATTTTCCTCCACACAGCGGCTGAATTCGACCTGGTTGTCTAGTTAGCGTCGAACATCCTGCCACTGTCGGGGCTCGAACTCTTGAACATCTCGGTCAGAGACCTCAGTGACTTTAGTTGAAGTCCTGAACCATCTAAGCCGGTCCCCCTTCCCTCTAGCCTGGTCCCCATCTCTCTCCTCCCCAGTCTCCTCCGACGTCCATCCCCCCAACCCTCTCGCTCCCTCTCCCCTTCCCACTCGCCTGCCTTCTTCCTTCTGACCGTCCCCTCCCTCCTCTCCTGGCCCTACCTATCCCATTCACCTCGCCTCCATCCTCGCCCCACCTCACCCCGTCCCGCCCCCTCCGGCCCTGCCCCCCTCGCCTTGGCCACCGCCTCGGTCCCCTCGCGCGATATTTCTCTCGAGTTATGATATAACTCACTTTGGCTAATTAGTGTTTGCTTAATTCAGAAAAAAGACTCCGCATTAAAAATTTACGCCTTGCGTCGGAGAGGGAGGCCCCGTAATTCAGGCGCGGTGCCATCCCGGCTGCAGGCGGCCGTTGCAAGCTGGAATTGTAACAAACGCACATGCGCCGCATCGCCGGTTATTTATTCGAGCTAAAGATGAAAGTTTATCGTTGGGCGCGGCGAGCGCGAACGGGGTGCGGGGAGGAGATGATAAACGGGGGGTGGATGTAGTGTGACGAAGCGAGGGCAAGGAGGGAGAAAGTGTTAATAGCGGGGTCTCTGCGTTCACGACTGAGGTAGGGTTTGCATTGAAGAATCAAAGGAACGGAAGGGGGATTGAGTAAGAGGCCACGGTAAGCGATAAAAGCGGTGTTTTGAAAGCAGGGAAAAGGGAGTTCTGGAGAAAAATGAGTGTGTGCAATACATAGCATAAGTCATATTTTACATCATTACAATCGTGTAAACAGTGGCTGGTGAACACTGCTAAAATTTCGAAGAACATTCTACGACATAAGCGATGTTACATAATTTTATTACTCATTTCATGTGTACCAGCGTAGGTATAGCATTTATGCGGCCAAGAAAGCCACAGGCGCGGCAGTGACGTCTGCGGAAGTCGTATTTCTTCTTCACAGTCTGCAAAGGCCAGAACGGACAGGAGGACGTGAATATGTCACGCAAGAGTCATGAAGAAGAGACTTGGCGACGCGACGTGAGTGCAGTGCAGCGAAGCCATTGATTATCGCGGAATATTTGAGAGAATGATTTCACAGTATCTCTTCCTCCGACTACGATTCTGTCGCAACGGAGAAGAATAAAAATATAACAAATCGTTAAGCTCCAAGTGTTTATTTATTACTTTGTTGTTTTTTTCACTTTATATTGCGGATCGATACAGACCTGTAACGAAAATATCGAATTATGAAGTTGGATATAAGAAAGTTTAAGCACAGCGTTAGAGTACAGCAGTCGACAGCAATATCGATATCAATAGAGGATGAAGTCGAGAAAGAGGTTTTGCACAAACTTTGAGTTCGAAATGGAAGAAGTTATGAATTGTCACATCCTCTTGTTTTGCACTTGTTCAGCTAGAGCTGCCCAGGAACCAATGACACGTATATAAGTATATTATTATATTATTAAATAAATGTAACTAATGTCATATGTATTGACAATTAATATGCAGATGAATGACACCTACTTCATGTTATATCATGGCAATTCGCATGGCATACATTTGACTACGTCGCCAGAGTTGGGAACCAATTCGATACAGCATGACAGAGTGATCGATTAGCATTCGATATAAGTCGCCCGCTAAATTCGGCGGCATGGCGGGCTTAGCTATCACTTCGAGTTAAATTTCGAGTTGGCGCTTGCGCAAAAACTCAAAACTGCAGTCGATTGCTACACGCTACGCCGGGCTTGAACTCTCTATTATCGAACTCCACTACATTCCATTCTATTATTGGAACCGACACCAAATAACATATCTAACCAAATGTCGCACCGTTCGTACACCGCCGCCTCAGCGAGGTTGAAATTGAGTCTGCGGACAGCCCGCACGCCCGCTGCTCGGGCCCAGGCGCTCGGATGCCGGGAAGGAAGCGGGGGGCGGCTGCTTCGGAATGCGGCTTTCGTCTGTCGATTTCTCAGAGGGCATCAGCGCGACAGCGCATCTGCCGGGGAGATCAATAACACGGGCCTCATGCACCAGGCGCCGCCACGCCCCGCCCCGCCCCGCCCCCTCCGCCGACGACATCGACGACGGCGGAGCAAGACGCGGGTAGAGAAGACGCCGGAGGAAATGACAACGGAAGCCGGAAGCTCTCTGCGGGGTGGAGGTAGGAGTCCATGAGGGAGGGAACGCCAGTGGCCGGCCAAGACGTGCTGGAGATGATGGAGTCCTCTGAAGATGCTGGGAGCTGTGTGGCCTTCTTGAAGAGTTTGACGACACTTGTGAGATGGCGTGATATTTCCACGCCATGGTTAAATTGTTCGTGAGTTGGAACGCTGCAAATGGTTATTTACTACGAGTGCCAAGCATGCTGTCTAATTAATCGGAGAGCAGAGGGCGTGATGAGGGTAAGACGAGGGTGAAGCCTAGGGTGAAGAAGGTACGCGGAAGAGCGACAAGACATAACGCAGTGACAGCAGAGACCGAGGTACAGAGGGAACGGCGCTTGAGGGGGAGAGAAGCAGCGGCGGAAGTGGCGGGAACGGAAGCGGGGGAAGCGGAAGTGGGGGAGGCAGGAACGACAATGGGAGAGAGGGCGGAGAGCGGGAGCGAAGCCTTCGGAATCAGGAGCAATAGATATAACTAACTGTAAGAGGTAGTTGCGGAAGCTGTAACTATAGAATGTAGGGAGAGCAAAGGCTTGTGTTTCGATTTGCGCAATCGGGAGCGGCAAAGGTTCTATAAGGAGACAGCTGACGCATGTAGGGAAGATGGCGGAAGGAACAGGACAGGTGGAATGACAGTTCACGGCGAGGGCGGGTGAAGGCGAGGCTGACTAAGATGGCAGATCTTGAGCAGCGGTGACGCGGGTGGGGGCAGCAGGGTTGCCTCAAGTTGTGGAGGGGAGGGCGTCGGGGACAGGATAGACCGAGGTAGTGGGAACGGCGTCTGATGGGAAAGGCAGCGGCAAAAGATAGGCAACAGGGAAGAAACCTAGGTTGTGGAAGAAACCTAGAAAGTGAAGGCGGCAGAAGTGGTGGGAACGGAAGTGGGAGAAACGGAACCGGGTGCGGCGGAAACGGGGATGGAAGAGAGGGCAGAGAAAGCGGGAGCAAAGGACATGATCAAGAGGTAACTGCGGAAGCTGTGTCTGTAGAATTAGGGAGAGCAGAGGCTTGTGTTTCGATTTCTGCCAAATCCGCGAAGGGAGCGGCAACAGGATCTAATATAAGAAGACTGAGAGATGACCCAGGTGCGGAAGGAATAGGACAGGTGGAGTGAAAGTTTAGGGCGGATGAGCTCGTGAGGGCGAGTGAGGGCGGGTGAGAGCGGGCGAGGGTGGGTGAGGGCGGGTGTGGGCAGGTGAGGGCTAGTGATGGCGGGTGAGGGTTTTGAGGGCGGGTGGGGCGTGTGAGGACGTGTGAGGGCGTGTGAGGGCGTGTGAGGGCGTGTGAGGGCGTGTGAGGGCGTGTGAGGGCGTGTGAGGGCGTGTGAGGGCGCGTGAGGGCGTGTGAGGGCGTGTGAGGGCGGGTGAGGGCGGGTGAGGGCGGGTGAGGGCGGGTGAGGGCGGGTGAGGGCGGGTGAGGGCGGGTGAGGGCGGGTGAGGGCGGGTGAGGGCGGGTGAGGGCGGGTGAAGGCGGGTGAAGGCGGGTGAAGGCGGGTGAGGGCGGGTGAGGGCGGGTGAGGGCGAGCGGGGCAGTGGCTGACTGACACGGCAGTGCTTGAGCAGCGTCGAGGGTGACGCGCCGTGAGGGGAAAGCAGGGCGGCCTGAAGTTGTGGCGGAGGGGGCGTTGGGGACGTCGCTGCGGAGTAGTTTTGGCGGCGCCGTCACATCGTTACGAGGGTCAGACAGATGTCTGCGTCCAGGAGTTGCGCCTGTCCTATTGCGGTGTCCCTCGCGCGCGCGGCGCTTGTAAGCACGTCACCAACTCGTTGGCAGACGACACACTTGGAATTTATGAGTCATCGAAGCGATTTATTAGTTCGGCGTTTCCTTCAGAGCCGGTGTCATTCGCAACTACCGAGATTTGTCACTGTCTGGAGCGACGGGAAAGGACCCACTCCTTAATTATCTAATTGTCACGCACACTACATGCAGATCTGGAGCTGATTTTGAATTCATGATGATGTCAATCCTTTTAAATATACCTACGAGAATATCTATTATTACTCGTAATAAATTCATTCCTTCTGAACCAAAAGACTGACTTCAGTAAAGAAAAACTTTATCACGTAAATTCAAAAACGTCAAGGAACGTATCACGTAAAGAAAAAAACTTTATCTCGTTGTTATCTCGTAAATGCTATTAAAGGATTTCTAAAGAGAACTTTGGATTTATCCATTTTATATGTCAAATTATTCTTGGTTTAATGAACACGAAAAAATGGATCAATTGTTATTTTAATGTCCAAAATAATCTGAAATAATAATTCCTTTTAAGATATGTTTTTCGTGTAGTCATTTTCAAAATTTAGATACTACGTGGCAAAATAAAGAGATAAATCAACAAATTAACGAACCGGCAATATGAGATGGTTTTTCATCTTCACTTACTTTTTCGTACACTTACTTATACTAAAGGGATAAAGAGGTTTTGGAACATATCAAACGTCTCACGATCACACTCATACGCAAACTCATTTCCTTTCGTAGTAGTATCAGCTAACAGACATCAAGGTAGCTTTGGAGAAAGGTGTTTCTCCTTTTCGACCGAAGCTGTCATGAGCTGACATTTGGGACGCCTATCACGTGAGTGACTGTATAGCAAAACCTGACCGTCGGACATATATCCATTTGCATCTTGGAAGTACTTGAAAAGCGGAATCTCGACAATATTTGACGGTTTAAATACACTCACTGACCCTTCATTTTAAAAATACTGTTGATTTGTACTCACTCTTGTACTTGATTTTCGTACTCACTCCTTATTTTCTCATGGCTAACTAACCTCACAGTAACATGCTAGCTGGCTCCAGACCACTGATTTCGAAAGATCAACTCGCACAACGAAACAAAGTAATGAATGACAACATGTAAGAGTTCCTTCTATTAATTTTATATTTTTAATATTTACGATTGTAAAATTAAATAGATTAATGATGATATGTGAATCAACTAGGCCTCACTACCATTCACGGAAAGGAAGGAAAATTAAATTATTAAAGGAAAATATCAAACTTTGGTTGAGCAGGGAGCTCAGACAACTTTCTAAACAAAAATCATTAATGCTCAAAATACAAACATTTTCGTTGATTGACAAATTCATTGATTTCCGGGCGCGTCAACTACTAAGGTCATTAGTCCCATTAGTGTAGTGTATGGTCTTTCTTCGGAAGGTGACGTGGTCTTCCTCCGCTGGATGGTGAGATACGGCGCCAACCTACCGGTCAGCTAGCAGGTACGTCGGCACCGGAGGATGGAGGGTTTTCCTCAGTTAGGCATCTCATAACAGCAGGGCACCGCCCCTAAGCTCCCGTCTGGTCTCCAGACATGTGCGGTAGTGTACTGCATGTAAGTGTGTAAGTAAGCGCTGAGGATAGATTAAGGAAGAGAAAGGGATGATCACGCGCAGCCCGTGGCGCGTTTGTTAGAGTTCTTCTCCGGCATTCGCCTGGTCGTGATCAGAGAAACCATGGAAAACTACCGATCAGAGCAACCGGCCGGTAGAATTCTCCTCTCGACAGCGACTGAAATCGACCAAGCTATCTAAGTAGTCCCGAAAATCCTGCCACTGTAATGTCCCGAACCTAGGGCCTCCCGGTCAAAGGCACTGCAGTGACATCAGGAAGCCCTGAACCACTTCTCCCGTTCACAAACACGTTTGTGCGACCATTTTGTTTGCCTTAATAGTATGACCTTGGTTTACATTCCACTATTTCAAGCCTCACTTCTGGACTTTGGAGTGTGATCAGGAGGGAGCGGATTTCTCTGATTTAGCATATTTTTTCCGTTGCTTCAGGGAATCGCTAAGTGAAATTTCTTGACATTTGGTTAGAATTCAATGCTACGTAAAATAATATGTTAGAGCATATCTGGGCATATTTGGCCAATTTTTCTGTTGGTGCATATTCCTGTAATTATAGGAGCATATTTTGCAAATTTCATTAAAATTAGAATCATCTGTAAAACGTTTCATGTGTTCGTAGAACATATTAATTTGTATGTGAGTGTTCATTGATTAGAAAGATTCTGTCACATTTCGAGATTTTTTCTTTTCTAGAGATGATAAAAAACTTATGCAAATATAAGATATTTCTTGATATATTTTTTAAACCAGACAGAAGAAATGAAACACGACTTACAGTGTACTTCACTAAGGTGCATATTTACTTCAATTATTTCTCCCGCGAAGTAAGCTAGGTTATATTACGTTTCCACAAAAATTCATCTTTTCATTCCAAGCATGCTTCTCCTGAGTTTTATCGAGAAAGATTTAAACAGGAAATGAAATATTGTTAATTTCAATTGCATATTATAGTGCACATTTAAGATTTTTTAGGTCATAAATGCATATTTTTAAAAGCATATTTCAAGATTTTTTAGGGCATAAAAATAGTTTCCCTAGAGATCTATAGAGATTGGATTTTTACGTAATTACATATTTTTTGTTTTTCTACTTACCGTTCTCAAAATTGTAATATTGGGGAATCATAGCCCTCCTAACACAATATCGAATTTTTTCATTATATGTATTTACATATTTTGTACTATATTACATATTTTGCTGTTTTCACAATATATTTTCTTATTTTATCAATTTCTTCAATTTAATTACATTTTCTATGAAAAGGTGTATTTTTTTAAAAAAATCAGCATTTTCCCTACATTATTGGGGAAATCTAGGTTTTCAAAGAATCATTGACACCGCGTTTTGTGATTTGTAACCTTAATTTTCGAGAAAAATTTTCGATGGCCGACGTGTAACACTTCGATGAAGATACTGCATGCTACAGCATAAGTTTGCTGGTCGTAGATCTATCTCGCCAGTTTGTGCGATGGCTTCTATTGCGACCAGTCCGGCTTCTAAACTACGGTCCTGGATTACAATAGATGAAGCTTTTACTACTGACGAGAAAGTTTTATGATGTAAAGTGAGCGGTTTTTCTAAATGTAATTTCTAGCTATGTAAATGTGTTTTTAATTAGAGAATTTTAATATTACATATTACACCCGATCTTATATATTTATTACATATTATTACTGTTTTCGTCACATTTTTATGTACATATTTTGACTGACTTTAATACTGCATATATTTCCGGTGTCTAGTGCTGTGTGTGCAGCGCGTGCGGGTGCCGAGCGCGTGGGCGACGGCCCGTGCCTGTCGGGAGCGATTACCACGCGCCCACTAACGCTCCCGCTAACAAACTCCCTAACGAGCAGCCTAACCAGCCGCCCGCCCGGAGGCAAACACCAGCGCCACCTGCCACTCGCGCTGCGCCGACGCGGCGCGTCGCGACGCCCTGGGGACGGCGGCGCGGGTGGCGCGGACGGCGTGGGCCAACGCGGGAGGGGACGGACGTCGAAACATCTCCGTCGTTGGAGAGAACGGTCGTGATTTAGGCTTGGCGGCATTGCGGCGAAGTGGTCACATACTATTATCACCAAAGACCAATGAAAGTATAGTGGGTACAAATGAAATGAACCATGTAAATGAATGGGAGTATAGCAAGTGAATGTGATATGACCAAACAAAAGTATAGAAAGCGTTTCAGAAGTTGGATTATCCCAATAGATGAAGAAATTGTAAGGTCATATTATCAACCTATACAGTGACCAAGCATGGCGTGGGGTAGTTTCATTTAATAAAACATAAAATTAAATTTCATAAATATTTTCTTTCTTTTCTTTTCATAAAAAATTGTTTTCTTTCTTTTCCTTTCATAAGAAGAAACAAAGATTTTTAGACTACCAATCTATTGTGTTTAGTCACGGCAGGTTTGCGTACAGGACTTTGTCCTCTGCGAAATGATGTCGTATTTAACATTATTTGTATATGTTCAACCTGAAATGTTATTTTACTTTATTTGTATTTTTACAACCTATAAATAAATAAATATATTATAGATACAGATGAAAACTGTCCTGTGTATGGCTCGACAGCCTTCTACGGGTCTTTACCGACCAGCGGTGACCCAGCATCTCGGCCATGGGATGAGGGGTTCGTGTGGTTAGCAATAATTGTAAGACATCCCTTTACCATATAAACTGGTCTTCATTACCTTACGGAGAGCTTTAGGTGAAAACTTGTGATGCTAAAACAGCACGTACTTTCTGGCCCGTATTTTCACGCAAAATTGGGTGAAAACTACTCAACTTTTTAAGCAACTGTACAAGTACTTATTTCAAAATCTACCATTTATACTGCGAGTAATATTTCTACCGACTTGACAGCTTCAGGCTGACAGGGGAGAGGGGGTTTCGTTATCCAATCAGAGGCTTTAAATTATGATGATGTCACTACAGAGTTGCCAACGTTTACTGTACTTATGGGGTCTCGCTGTACTTACTTTCATCTGCTTTGCGCGTGTTATGCAAAAATGTTTCATTATTCCTTGTTTTGGCAGGATTATAGTGTAAGGGACTGCGATAAAATTGTGTAACAGAATTTCATCAAATAAACTAGTGTCATTATTACAGTTCTACCAAAAATACAATAAGCTGGACGTGTATGCCTCAACAGCTGATCTGACGCAAGAACGAATACGTGTGAGCCGCCCGAGTAAGTGGCAACATCGCTCTCCCCCACTCCCAGCTGTCAAGTCGGCAGAAGTTTTGCTCGCAGTATAGGAACAAATTTCACTGTGAGATAAAATCTTATATTTAATATTTTGTTTGCGGGAAGATGCCAAGAAAAAATTTAAACTTTTCCAATTTTTCCAAAAATCAGGGTTTTCGACGAACATGAGACCTGCACCATTCTCTTAAAACGTCCTTCGCACAATCCAACAAACAACAAAATTTAATAAAAAACGATGGAGCCAGTTCTTTGAAAATTTGGAAAATGTCCCAGTGGCTTCACATAAAGTACCCCCAAAATTAAAATATCGGTTTCAAATTCAAGGGACCAAGACATCAGCAAGATCGATTAAGAAGGATCAATTTTCGAGAAAATCGGCTAAACAGTTTAAACCAGGGGTGTCCAACCGGTGGCCCGTGTGCCGCATGCGGCCATTTATTGTGGCCCGCGAAAGGTTCTTATTGAAAAGTGAAAGTTCCTTGCATCTATATCGGGTGAGAACACTATGTGCCTAGCTCGCGCGCGCTGTCAGGGCCACACCCCTTAATGTAAAACTGGGTTAAATTTAGATATAAGGATCTTTTCTAGTAAATTCAGAAACTGAACATTATTCCAATGTGTTTCACTGCGTTGTGCATGATACAGTTTGATATCACGCATTGTTCTATCCCCACCTTCCCGTTTCAGAGAAGCCGGGCAAAATGCGAATCTCAACAATACGTGGAATTAAGGTGTGGATCGCCTGAGTAATGACAGAATGGCCTGCAACCATATTAAAGGGTTTAGTTGTAGCCCTTGAAGCCTTGCAAGTTGGACATCCCTGGTTTAGACGTACGGACAGAGACATTTTGCCGTCTTTCGATTTTTCGATATCAAAGACTTATAAAACTTGGATTCTGGCTTGACCACGAGTTTGAGGATTTTTTTTCCTAAATTTAGCAAGAGGTTTTATCAACGTTTTCTTTACAAGAGCCCTAACATAAGAGTTTTTCTGCCAAATATTCGCCGTTCTTTTCGCGCAGCTTTACATAACTCTACTCCGTAGCGAGAAAGTAAAAACATTTTATTGTCTTTATGTAACAGCCCAAAATAGTTTGCTGAAGAAGATATACGAGGTAATTTGAGACATTTTTTAAATCACAGATATTTCCCTTTTTGAATGTAATTATCTGGAAGTTGCCTACCGACTCAAGAGGGATACATGCAGATTACAATCGAGAATATTTGAGAAAATAAAAAAAATCAGTATATCACTTAATACAAGACCGCAAGTGGTCGTGGATATAACACACAATGCCAGATGCAGAAAATAAACTTCCTAAATGAATGCTCTCTTAAAAAGAATGAGCAAGAAGTAGAAGTGTTTGAAGATCCCACAAACTAAAGATTGGTAATGCAATCAGGAAATCGCAAAAGAAGAAGACAAAGCAAAAGAAAAAAGCTGAAAAAAGAAAACGGAGCACTGAAGAAAAAGAAGAAGAAAAAAAGAAGAAGAAAAAAGGAGAAAAGGCAAAAATGAAGAAAAGGAAGGAGTATTTGAAGTCCTAGATTGCATTGTTTTACAAAATACTTGTACACTGTTTTACAAAAGATATGGTTTTGCAACAGGAAAACTCTTCGTATTTTTTTAAAATTTCAGCAAACGCAACGAAAAATAGTTGGAAAACGTACTACATAATTCGCATTGAAAACATTTGTACTTTATTTCCTGGATCGATTAAGACATGGTTTTTCTTTGCATACAAAGTTCAAGTAACTAACCCAAACTAATTGAATTTGCTTTCTTCTGAAGCATAGAGCCAAGCTGCTTACTTCTCCGGCAATTCCTTTTCTCGGAGTTATCCATCAAGTAATAATCTTTGCATTAGCAGTGCTGATCATCTCTTGTTATTTGCAGAATTCTCTGAAATGTGGATGACGAATTTGCGTGAGGATGGTAGAGAGGTAAGCACATTAACGTGAAGTAATAGAAATTCGATCTATTGGGAGAGAAAAGACGTTCCAGAATTTATTAGGATGCTCCTTGTCGTACGGCGATATCATAAATCATTCCGAGGTGAATTATTGCTGATTCAATGTCCAATTTAAGTTAACAACAAGAAGTTCGGCTTCAGCTCATTTTACAAATGAAAATGGTTTAATGAATGTGATTGTCAGCCTACCATCCTTTACTACATAAATCCATTAACACCCTCCCTACATTTACGAATGAAATTTTTCTCTCAACCAAAACTGGAGTGGCTCCGTCTGAATTTAAAATGATATTCTATTTACAATTAATTATTTACAATAACAGTGATATTGGTCGCTCGTTTCTTCTTCTTCTTCCTCTTCATCCTTTTCTTCTTAAATTAATTTGCGAAACGAAACTTATAATATTAAATTACGGTTTTATTGTAAAATAATGATATTGTTACTTGAATATAGTCTCGTCGACTGAGAGGATCGAATCCTTTCAAAATGTAGTATATTAGTAAAGGGCCACAAAATAATTCCCAGCACTTACTATCCACCAACTTTTCTTAATGATAACGAAAAAATTTGTGAAATGAAAAAGTTATTCGTTAAAAATACTCAAAATTCGAATACGTTTACATAGAATCGTTAGCTTTTCTGTTAAGTTTAAATTTTGAAACCATATTTAGAACATTATTTCACTTTTTTTGTTTAACCCCTTTTACAAGTTTTAGATTAATTTCAATGCCTAACTGCAATTTGAACAAATTTCAATATTTGAGAATTACCTACATCTTTGTTCTGTAGTCCTCCTGTTTCATTTTCGTGTCAGTACGTTACGGTGCAATCACAGAAAACTAAAAAAATAATAAAAAACTTTAAAACATTAACCAAACTAACATTTTTAAGCATTTATTAAACGAACAATAATTTTTGTGAATAATATTGTTAATTTAGAGCTTAGGGTTCTTATTCCTTTTTTTTTGAGAACCAATTCTTTCTCTTCTTTCCTTTACGCCTTATCAACGACGGGTTACCCATTCGACGTATTCTTTCTTGTCTTGTTCCTTGCGCTTGACTTCTCGTATTGTGGATCCACTCTTAAGGCATATTTCTGCTCAGCATCCTTCGCAAGGAGAACCAATGCATTTCTCTAAAATGGAGGGGGGGTACAAGTATTTCCCATCGCTTCCGGGACGGACGGGTCGTGCCTGACAAACGGGATTCTTTTGGCGTGCAGCGGACGTACGGCGAGGCTGCCCATCGCCTTCTCGATTCATTCATTAGAGGCGGTGGGCGCTGGAGCGCGGCCAAAAGCAGCCGCTCGCGCAGCGCCACGCCGCCCCATTCGCATTCATTGCACGGCTCAGAGGCCGCCCTTTCCAGAGCGCGCACATACAGCTGTTGGCCACGCGTGTAAAGAAGCAACGCCCTGCATTTCGTGTTGGAATTTTTCTGTTACAATGATTTGAGTGTCCAAATAGGTATAGACTAGCGTACCCAGGCGAGAACCCTCGCTTGCTATAACCCACGCTCTTCCTTATTTTTCCATTTCCATATTAAGCCTGTAATATATAGTTTTCTTCAAGACCGTCTTATCATCCGTCACTTGTTCTATACGTCGCCTTGTAATTGATAACAATATAATACATCCTTGTCAATACAAAACTATTCTTATTTTAACTTTATTATTGAGGAAAGAGGTACACCCGTGTAATTCACTCGCATGGAATATCAAGTAATTAGTAATGTCATATACAATTGCAGATTCTACAGGCTCTGAACAGTGGGGTAGAATCGAGAAGCAAAAATGTAATAGAATGGTCCAGCAAAAGCAGAATTGAACCAGCAAAAATGTAATAGAATGGTCAAGAAGATCTCATCTTGTAGATTACGGTGTGAGGAACGTGAGTCCTTTGGTCTCAAAATTGTAACTTTTAAGCCACTAGAACGCTTCTTTTCGGAGTTATTTAACGTTATATATAAAAAAAAAATCCTGACGAGCGTTGCGGGTTGCATTTACGTGAATCTGTAGATGCGTTTTTAAACAAATCTTTAATCTTTTTTACGTTAAAGTGCAATTCGTCACGTCTCTGTGAAATTCTCTTTCTTTAGAGACCTCGTTTATAAAGATTGGTTGCATGTGAAGGTATACCACTGAAATAAGATAGGAGACTATCTTCCCCTTCTCTAATGTCGCTACCGCCCTATGAATTGTCATTAGCATTCTGGGACGGGCACGGGCACTAGCCAGACGTGCCAACTGATTGGCTGCCCAGATGGGCACGGACACGGGACAGACAAGCTCGGGCACCTGCCACACGAACACGGGCACCGGTCAGAGGCGCAAGGGAACCGGCCAAACAAGCACTGGCACCTGCCAGATGGAGACGAGCACCGGTCAGACCGGCAAAAGGGTACGGGGACCGCTCAGACAGGGCACGGGACAGACGGGCTCGGGCACCGGCTACACGGCCACAGGCACCAACCAGACGGACACGAGCACCAGCCAGAGGGGTACGGGCACCAGCCAGACGGGTACGGGCACCGGCCAGACAAGCATGGGAATATTTTGCAGATTCTTTAAATTTAAGCCCCTTCTTGTCACTGCGCCAATTCATTTACTCTTAATGAACATTCTTCGAAATGTAATGCACATTTAATTTTATTGCAACAACGTATATTAATCTAGGTATATCGCAGGAATTTGCTAATAGTCATTCACTTTATAATTGCATGTTATATTGACCACATGCGAAATTTTGGTAGCGTGTTTAATCGATAATCGCTTTGTCTAGTACAGGTCTACAGAGATCAATAATGGACAAATTGATCATTATTGATTTATTCAGCAACGAAATTACTGAAAAACGGATGTTTCGTGCCTGCGTTTACAACGTGAATTAAAAGTGTTTGCTGGGAACGCGATAATACATATATTTATTGACTTTCGTTCCTCTTTGAAGTGTACCTTTTGGCCGTGTTGATTTATTAATTATTGAGCTTTTGAAAACGCTTTGATATTATGACGCAAATTAAAGTGTCAACATCATTTTATCCAGGTAGCAATACGTCCTGGCGTCTCTGATATTTTTTTCATGTTAGCCCAGAAGTACAATTGCGAATTTCCATTAGCAGCCTTCGTCTGTCATTTTGATCCGCGCATGAACAAGTCGTGTGCACGCACTATGCAATCAACCGTTTGAATTGACTATGGCATATTAATAACGTGGATATTTGCACCATGGTCAACGACAGCGCAATGTTTCTTGAATACGAATGAAAGACATGCGCGCAACGACACTCAATATCCAAATTGCGGTTTTTCTTAATTTCACGAGTTCATAACCTTCATCTTTGATTTAATCAGTTATTTTAATGACCAAAGGGAAGGCTCATCTTCTTCGTCGTGCTTAGGCAGTGTTGCCATGTTGCACCTACTGATCTTCCCATATCTTTGGTGGTTGACCAACATCTCTTCTTTCTTGAGGAATATAATTATACACTGCCCGTGGATCTCTTGAGGTATTTGTTCTATTCATAAACGAGACATTTTTCTTTCTAAGTTGTCACTTTTGATAATTAAGTTCTTTTCATTCGTATATTAAGTTCTTCACTTACTGTATTGATTATATTATAGTCAAATCTTACCACCTACCTTAGAAATTTCATTTAATGGTTTCTAGTCTTCTTTTATCTATTTGTAATAATAAACACACCCATACATCAGAATGGAAACAGATACTATAAAATATTCTATAAAATTTCTGGAAGATATCTGTATTTAGATTTCTTCCGAATGTTCTTTTGAGAAGTTAAATTAATGTAATTGTATCTTTATTTTCTTTTGCATATCATTATACTTAAGGCCGGTAAAATATACAAGCTATTTAAATTTTGTCACTTGTTCATCAGCGCAGTTTTCAACAATACTTTTTGAGCGAATCATTTCCTTTCCTTTGAATGCCATTTTGCCAGCAAACAATGCCACTTTGGTTTTTCCTTTACATATTTAGTTATATTTTGGAGCTATTTAGTAGAGCTATAAAACTGCTTTTTGTAGATTGTCTTGAATGTTACTGAAAATAGCTTCATCATCTGCAAAGAGAGTTGTCATAATAAAACGAGTTGAAAGCAATTTTCATGAGAATAACAATGTAATTTCCATATCCATTCTCTAGTAATTTCGTTCATTTAAATGTTAAATAAAATTGTAGATATGCTGCATCCTTGAGATACTCCTAAATTAGTTACCCTTCTATGTTTATGATTGTTTTGGATAATTATACAGAATTTTATACATGCAGTGTATTACTGAAATCAAATGTACGAGAATCCCTCTGTTGTTCATCGTTTTCCAAAGTGTTTCTTGTTTAATTCTGTCAAATGCTTTTCTATAATCAATGAAGAGTGTGTGGGTTTCTTTCGTATATTATGTTTCTCTAGTACTTGATATATCGAGAAAACGTTGTCAGTGGATGATCTACCATGGCGATCTCTCTCTCTCTCTCTCTCTCTCTCTCTCTCTCAATTTATAAATTCCGATATTTGAGTTTACGGATACTTCCGTCTTCCTTTGGTGATGTTAAAAAAATGTATCACTATACCTTGCTGATGCCTTGAATATTCTTTCTCCGTAAATTAATAATACTATCTGGACATAATCCACACTATCTTAAAAACAAAACGTTCATAATCCAAATTATTCCATCAGTCAAAATAACTTCCTTTCACACACCGTTTCACAATAACCTTCTCACCATTTCTTTTCCGTTGTTGATCATTTCTGTTGTCATGACATCCATAGCTCATTGCTTACTACATAGTCTTTCCCTTCTGTGGGCTTTGCGGCAATCAGGGATTCATTACAATATTAAAAGGAAGGGTACCTTATTCTCTAAAGAGAGGGTAAAATATAAAAACCATTATAAAATGAAAGATGTGACTATATTCGCTCAATGTTGATCAATCGTCTATAGTATTCTCAAGAAACTAAAATTCAGCGAAGTCTTGTGTCTCAAAATCATTTTTTAAATATTACACACATGTGATGTTACTTAACGTTAGTGTTCAATAGGATTTTTTTCGATGTGATTGAGTTGAGGTTCAGAATTCAAAAAAACAAACAACTCTTTTGACGACCTAACAAAACCTAAAAACGTGTTTATTTTGCTCAGTTTTTTGTTTTATTAAACAGTTATGAAAGTGGCAAGATGTTGAGAAACGATTAAAATTAGTTACTATTATTGTAGTTACTACTATGTTAATTACTACATTATTGTATTAATCTACAATAATGTAGTAACCAAAAGTATGCTACTTCCAAATGTGCAATAACATACAAGCGTTGAGAATATTACTGAAATGAGATTACAACATGTAACTATGAACTCTGAGAATCTCCATTACAAATCGGACACTACAGTGAAACATGGCTAGAAAAAACTTCTGTAGGTTTAATACTTACGAATTTCACAAAATATTTGTTTTGTTTTTCCCATACTTTGAAAATGCTATTTTACGTGAGCACATTGTCATCTTCCGGATTTCGGATCCTGAAGGGTATATAATTAAGAGCCTTGAACAGAACCTTGTACTATAATGACTAACCGGTGCAAAGCGTGCATGCTCGCAAAAAAAGTGTCAAATTTCAATACAAATGCAAAAAAATTTAAATGTAATACAAACTAAGCAAAATAAAATGAAACACTGTGTCATCATGTTAACGATGATGCAACGACTAACGAGCGTAACGAGAAAAGAATGAGTAATGAATGAATAAAAAAATAATGCAAGGCAAAACCTGAAAAATGTCGTAACCTCAACAGGTTAAAAAATATATTTGGCATAACCGCGTGAATCCTACAATTTTTATTGTAATTGAGTAAAAATAATTTTACTATAATAAAAACCTACAAAACGTATGCAATTTTTGAAACGTGGAGTGATTATTTTTAGCTTACAGTAGCCACCAGCCCCACAAACATCAAAGGGTAAATCAGCTGGAGGCACTTTTCATACAGTTGCGTAAACCTCACGAACGCTGTGTTCAGGTGCTTGCATCTGACCTCGCTGATCGCATCGCGAACTCAACCTCGCTGTTCACGTGATGCGTAGTTTGATCGAAATCTCACGAAACGCGTGCCTGCAGAGAAAAAAGCAACAAAAATCTTCTCCTGCCATCACAGCAGGGACCCTCTGTTTGCTCCGTTAACCTCCACCGTATATATTGGCATTTGGAAACTTGTCAGGTTGATCTAACTTTTAAGAGTGGTTTCTGAAGTACTAAGTTTCTTGTTTTCGAGTTGCGAGTACAGTGTGAAAGGCGACGAGAAGGAGCGGGCTGTGCAACAGGAAAGATAGAATAGGAGAGATAAAAGAAAGGAGGGGAGATGAACGAAGACGAAAGACGGGAAAGCAGTGACAACACCAGCACAACTCGGGAGATTGATAAGCGTGGCGTGTCGCGACACGACGTGGCAGAATAATGTCATGGTGACTTCAATAAAAGGGTCATCCATAAATTACCGCTAAAGGGGGAGGGAGGGGGTCGGAGGCAGCGTTATGCTGAATTACATAGATATAGGGAAGTGCGTTACAAGGGGAAGGGGGTATTGAAAATACTCGAAATTTGTTACGTAATTTATGGACGGTCCCAAACGTTCGTATTTCTTATCTTGATCAAATTAATATTTTGAACCGAATAAATTTTCTAAAAGCCATTAAAACTATAAGGAGAAGAAAATTATATTTGTAGAATGCAATGAATGGACGTCGTTGCAATATCGTAGCATTGAATGGACATATATGCGTCAGTATATAGTTTCGCTGTTTTCGACAGTTTATGCAAATTGTATAAAAGATAATAGTGGAAACTCGGGCAAATCAGCTTGAGCGGCACAGGCGACAAGTGATTGTGCTGCCCCTAGCGGCCTGAGGTGTACACTACAAGACAGAGGTAAATGTTGCCAATAAAATACAACCGTGTGTAGCATTTTTACTTTCCCGTATACGTACGTATACACGGAGTGCTATACGTAGTATAGGGAAAGTTATGTAATGCTGCGAGAAAAAATGACCAATTTTCGATGGAAAAAAAATTAATTGCCGGGCAGTGAAAACGAAAAAGTGGATAAAACCAGTTGATAAATTAAGAAAAAAAATCCCCTAACACGTGGTGTAGCCAGAAACCCTGTTTTCTAGGTCCTTGATACCGAAAAAAAAAATTTAAAGGAAAACGTCCGTCTGTCCGTCCGTCTGTGAACACTGCTAGCGCCTAAACCATAATTCTTCCAAAATGGATATTCCCCGGTCGATCTGGTTCTAATCGAAGCTTTGAGATTTTAAAAAAGCTTCTTCAAAATTTGCGAGTACTTTATATGAAGCCCTCCGGGGATTTTCAAACTTTTCTCAAAAACGGCTCCATATTTTTTCTTTAAATTTTTTGTATGAAAAGAGTAAAATACACTTATTAACATGGCGTAGGTCCGATTTTCACGGATAACTGAATTTTCGAAAATTGTGAAAGTTTGAATTTTTCGGCGTTTTTCTCCAACTACAAAATTGAAGATAGAGATTTTTTCTTCAAAAAAAATTTGTTCTGCATATTGAGTTTGATCGCAGTCGAAACGCACGATTTAAATGTTGGCGGTATCTGGAAGTATGTTCACATCATCGCCCAGTAGCTAACTCATATTGGAAATAATACACCGTTTGATATTAAACTCATGGTGTCGGTTCGTTAAGATATTCAATATGCAAACATCGTTTGAGCAACATTCCCATGTACCGAAGTGAAGTCTAGCCTACTAAATTGTTTCTAATGGTAACAAATGGTATTTAGTACTCAAAGGTGAAAATATTAGTTTGATATTTTTTTGGCTCGGAATTGCTTTTCTTAAGGTACGTAAGACGCATAAAATAATCCAATACTTTTCAGTATACAAATAATTTTTCTATTTTCGCACCCCAGGAAGCTAGCATCCTAACTCTCCAAAACCTCTGTTCCTCATAACAAATCAAGGAAAGTTAAATAATATTGCAAAGAGTAGGGTTGTATTTGCCCGATTCGGTATTTTCGCACTACTTTACTTGGCTTTATGAAGAGTAAAAGCTTCTTCTATTATTTTTGTGACTATCAAGGAAAGGAAAAGCTAACTCTGTAAGAAGATTGAATAATTTCTTCAAATGTTTTTAAAGAAATATGAATAGTTCCAAAAACATCGCTCTATAATGCTGAATAAACTTTTATTGAAAATTTGTTGCCAACATCAATTGCATTGTTATTTTTTTGATATTGTGTAAGAACTTTAGAAGTTCGTTTCCTTCTTAATAGAAAGAATAGATAAATGGATAGGAAGAGAATGGGGTTTAACATGCGAGAGTTTCTCGCACGGGTACGCTATTTCTGTCCTATTCCGGCACACGATTACAATACTTTCACTTCTTATGAAGTTAGGCGAGAAAGAAAAAAACTTAACAACAGTGACACTTCTACAAAGTACCATCATCATTATCTGGAGAAGATGCTTATTGGGGACGGGGCTGTAATGGCTAACGCATAGGCATTCCGCCGCTGGGGCCCGACTGCGATCCCCGCCCAATACACGAGGAATTTGTGGTGGAGAAAGAGTGCTCTCTTCAGGTTTTTCCATGTTCTCCCGTTTATCCTGCCTCTTATTCCATCACCCCTTTCGTCATCGTCATGATTACTATCATTCGAGGATCCGAATTATTTTCAAGGCACTCCTAAATGGAATAAATAAATAAGTAAATAAAAAATAGATAAGTACTTATTTCCGTGAGGTCGAGCAAGTAATGTGATATACCAAAAGACACCCGACATTTTTGTCCTGAAAATTACGAGGGGAAACAGACGTATTTGGACATTCAGAACCAAAGAGTAGACCTTGTCAAGGCGACGCGTCAACAAACGTAGGGATTCTTTGATCTATATCAATTATATTAAACATGTTTCTTCAAGTCTTAATCGTAATGAGACGGAACAAAGGTGAAGGAGGTTTTTGGGAATTAGTGCTCGGGGGAGACGGAAGCTTTCAAGCTTGTCTTACGATAGCTAGCAAGCAAATTACATCGAACGACGACGGTACATGGAAATTTTAGTTGTTATCAGGATTTAAGGTATTGGGGAAAAGGACTTTAAGGCAACGTTTTGGAGGTTCATGCTTTTAAAGCAACGTTGTTTTATTCAAGTTCAAAAAGATTATTACTCAGAATCTTAACGGGGAATTTGTGTTCTGGGGTGAGTTAATTTCAGGGATTTGATTTAAATAGAATTCGTATTACCGAAGGGTTTAGATCAGACCTGCACAACGCCTGCTCCCGCGGGCATTCTGCACTTGCGAGCCGATCGTGTGCCCGTGGCAGCGCCGAAAGTGCAAGTAGTGGGGAGTAGGAAGCTTTGCGGGGAGGGGAGAAGTCTGACGTAGCACGACGCGGAGCGTAGATTGAATGCCTGGGCGTCTAATAATGACCTATGCTTCAAAATTAAAATGCCCATTTGTTTAAATGGATTATGTCTAGTATTTCAAGTTACCAGGGTCATAATTCACTGTTTACGTTCTGTGCATTACTGTATATCCACCTTTGTATCCACCACTGTATGTATTTTCATTTTCTATTTTTTTTTTTAAATAACATGCTCATTGTGACTGTTCGGGCCCACAGCAAAGCAGAAATAAATACGTTCACAAGCAAGGCAGAACAGTTGAATTGCGTAATCGGCAGAGCGCAGCCGTTGACCGCTGAGATCACATATCGCCTTCACATCCGTTGTTCCGCGTATTTTTCAACGGACGGGCGTGGCCGCTCGTACGTGATCGCCTGCCCAACTCACCCCCACAGCGCGGTCCGTTGGAGGAGCAACGGACAAAAACTGCCAGATCATTGCAAATTCAGATCAAATGGCAAATGGTAATTGGCCATCGCCTTCCCCACCTCTGCACGCGTGTGAGCCCTTTCCTAACGTCTCTGCCCCAACCGAATTCGGCTTAACCGACTTCGTTAGTCCGCATAAAGACACCGTGCGAGATAGACGCGTGTGTTAGGGCTCCGCGCAGTAGCGTGTAAAGAATCTATAATCGTGCAAATGAGCTGCATACGGCTCGCACATAAATTGTTTAATCGTGGCAGTGCACGCTTTAATTGTGTCTGTCGCTCTTGCGTGGATTTGCGCCCGCAATTTTGGTTGAACTATGTAACTCGCGGCTGCTTCTGGTCGGCGTAAGGTAGCCACGGCGGTCCAAGGTGTCACTACAATAACTACGCTTGGACAGGTGTATTAATGCACCAAGAGAAATTTTCACCTTAATTCTGTGCTTCTTGTGCATTTATTGTGTGAATACTGTGCATTCACTTATTAAATATTGTTTGTGCTGGAAATTTGCTCGTATATGCATCCTGCACTCCTGCACCAATCCCAAGAGCTATCAAAGGGTTTCGGGACTATTGTACTTCAACAATACAGTCCATTCATACAGTCCACTCATGAACATTAAGTGTATAGTAACCCCGAACAGTGACTCTTAAGCATTATTTTAAAGCAATGACTTTGAAATATATGCTTTTATATAAGAAAAAAATATTATTTAATTCGATCTAACAAAAAATTGCAATTTAATAATTGATTGTTCACCAGGAATGTTATAATCTCCAAATCATAGAAAAATGAACAAAATAATGAGAGCAATTTCTCACATCAAGATTGACATAAAAATAGAATATGTGGCAATTCCAAGAAGGGTAATGTTTAATAGCACATTTTTAACCATTTTCCCCCATTATGAAACTGAATAAAAGGGATCAATGAGCAAACTTCTGTGACGATAGGTTACGGACAATCATAAGATAATCATGGGTATTGGTTAAATAGAATGCAAAGGGCTTTATATTTTTACGATCTCGTACACGACTCTACTCTCTTGTCAGAAATTAGTTCAGAAAATAATCTTGACTTTTTTTTAAGAACAATATGTTTTTGCTTTGAAAGAAACGTCTTATTCAATTAAACATAGTTAATAAAAAATAGTTTATTGCTGTCACCATCAAACAAAAACAACTCAATATCAAAATTTTGTGTTAGCACAACATTAAATTTGTGATTACATGGTAGCAAAGCGAATTACATTATAAGCCCTACAAGCAATTATAATACTTGGTGTCGAAATCTAATATGTATAATTCGTTGTAGTTTCATATTTCGCCCTGTCATATACCGAGAACAAACATTTGCAATATAATACAAAAGACAATATTACTTGAACTATATATGACCGTCGTTTTCTTGCCGATTGCTCTTTATATTTACGCGCTATCTTTCGAATTGCGCATCCGGATTGGTGGTCCCCACTCCTAGATTGGGTCTCATCCCCACCCTTCATCGATTTTCTCATTTGCCCCCGATTTTCTCATTTGCCCGCACGCAGCTCCTGAGGTCAGTGAAAGTGCAAAATGCTGTGCAGGTCTGGTATAGATAGAGTAGCTTCGTAGCTGGGTAAAAGAATATTAATAGCATCAGTGGATGATAATAGCAGTCGTGCATAGGGTTCCACACGGAACAGAAATTAGGGCCAGTCGCGCCGCGATGCAATATATCGAAGGGTTTAGGAAATTAATCCACTATTTAGAGATACCACGGGCCTTCAAAATTTAGACGGACCATCGGAGACATCACCTGGACCGCACAAGGAACCATCCGATATGATTTTCAGCCGAGAAGATATTCATTCAAGAAACATCGTAAGTTTACGAACTTTCTATATCAAAACAAAAAAAAGTACGGTACAGTCGATAATTGAAAATTTCTTTTATTATAAAGTCATGAGATCTCGCATATTGTAAATTTAGCGATAATAAATGTTAACTGTTATTGTTTTCTAAAAGAGAAAAGGCTGAGAATTCATTACAGTTGCCATCAATTCGACAGTAAGTTTTATCTTCCCGAGACATTCCAGTGATCTTGATTCTGAACAGAATCACTCATACAATAGGTAAGGAAAGTTGTATGTCAGAACCCACGAATGTAAATGAAAGTGATCCAATAATATTCAAAAACAAAAAAAGAGTGAACAGTATAATTAGTTGAAATTAGAAATAAATATTAATTAATATTAAAAAAGTAAAGGAGTGTTGCAATATATCGAGCGTGTCGTTTAGACTGTTCGCATACAAATTTTAAATTTCGGGTTCAGACAGGAGGAGCCCCTAAAATGTAACCTCAAACGCCCCTCGACCACTTCGCTGCTCAGGCGGCGCGCGCGGAGGCTAGAAGGCGGCGCGCTGAGGATCTGCAGGCAGGCCCCAAGATCCTCCGGAGAGAGGCTGTGCTTGGTGGGGATTCACGAGGCTGGTGGGATGCACCGTTGGTTGCGACAGCGCTAAGCAAGAGAGACAGAGAGAGCGACAGAAAAAGGCAGAGAGATAGAAAAAGTGACAGAGAGAAATAGTGGCAGTGAGAGAGCAAACGTTGCGGAGAGAGTGGGGGAAAATGACAGAGAGAGGCACAGGGCGGCAGAGACGTGTGAGAAAGAGTGCGAGAGAGAGAGAGGCAGGCAGAGAGAGAGAGGCAGGCAGAGAGAGAGAGAGGCAGGCAGAGAGAGAGAAGCACAGAGAGAGAGAGAGAAGCACAGAGAGAGAGAGAGAAGCACAGAGAGAGAGAGAAGCACAGAGAGAGAGAAGCACAGAGAGAGAGAGAAGCACAGAGAGAGAGAGAGAAGCACAGAGAGAGAGAGAAGCACAGAGAGAGAGAGAAGCACAGAGAGAGAGAGAAGCACAGAGAGAGAGAGAGAAGCACAGAGAGAGAGAGAAGCACAGAGAGAGAGAGAGAAGCACAGAGAGAGAGAGAGAGAGAAGCACAGAGAGAGAGAGAAGCACAGAGAGAGAGAGAGAAGCACAGAGAGAGAGAGAAGCACAGAGAGAGAGAGAGAAGCACAGAGAGAGAGAGAAGCACAGAGAGAGAGAGAGAAGCACAGAGAGAGAGAGAGAAGCACAGAGAGAGAGAGAGAAGCACAGAGAGAGAGAGAGAGAAGCACAGAGAGAGAGAAGCACAGAGAGAGAAGCACAGAGAGAGAGAAGCACAGAGAGAGAGAAGCACAGAGAGAGAGAAGCACAGAGAGAGAGAAGCACAGAGAGAGAGAAGCACAGAGAGAGAGAAGCACAGAGAGAGAGAAGCACAGTGAGAGAGAGGCACAGAGAGAGAGAGGCACAGAGAGAGAGAGGCACAGAGAGAGAGAGGCACAGAGAGAGAGAGGCACAGAGAGAGAGAGGCACAGAGAGAGAGAGGCACAGAGAGAGAGAGGCACAGAGAGAGAGGCACAGAGAGAGAGAGGCACAGAGAGAGAGAGGCACAGAGAGAGAGAGGCACAGAGAGAGAGAGGCACAGAGAGAGAGAGGCACAGAGAGAGAGAGGCACAGAGAGAGAGAGGCACAGAGAGAGAGAGGCACAGAGAGAGAGAGGCACAGAGAGAGAGAGGCACAGAGAGAGAGAGGCACAGAGAGAGAGAGGCACAGAGAGAGAGAGGCACAGAGAGAGAGGCACAGAGAGAGAGGCACAGAGAGAGAGAGGCACAGAGAGAGAGAGGTACAGAGAGAGAGGGGCACAGAGGGAGAGGGGCACAGAGAGAGAGAGGCACAGAGAGAGAGAGGCACAGAGAGAGAGGGGCACAGAGAGAGAGGGGCACAGAGAGAAAGAGGCACAGAGAGAAAGAGGCACAGAGAGAAAGAGGCACAGAGAGAAAGAGGCACAGAGAGAAAGAGGCACAGAGAGAAAGAGGCACAGAGAGAAAGAGGCACAGAGAGAAAGAGGCACAGAGTGAAAGAGGCACAGAGTGAAAGAGGCACAGAGAGAAAGAGGCACAGAGAGAAAGAGGCACAGAGAGAAAGAGGCACAGAGAGAAAGAGGCAGAGAGAAAGAGGCAGAGAGAAAGAGGCAGAGAGAAAGAGGCAGAGAGGAAGAGGCAGAGAGAAAGAGGCAGAGAGAAAGAGGCAGAGAGAAAGAGGCAGAGAGAAAGAGGCAGAGAGAAAGAGGCAGAGAGAAAGAGGCAGAGAGAAAGAGGCAGAGCGAAAGAGGCAGAGCGAAAAGAGGCAGAGAAAAAGAGGCAGAGCGAAAGAGGCAGAGAGAAAGAGGCAGAGAGAAAGAGGCAGAGAAAAAGAGGCAGAGAGAAAGAGACAGAGAGAAAGAGACAGAAAGAAAGAGACAGAGAGAAAGAGGCATAGAGGCAGAGGCAGAGAGGCAGAGATGCAGAGGGAGAGAGGCAAGGAGGCAGAGAGAGGCTGATAGGCAGAAGCAGAGAGTGAGAGAGAGAGGGGGGCAGAGAGAGACGGTGAGGACGCGGTGCGGTAAAGGGGTAACGGCGGCCCAAGGACGGTAAAGAGCTCCCTGTAACGAAGGGATCAACCCCGAAGGCGCTTTTGCCGTCGCGACGGCGCGTCGGGGGTGGCTGTAAAGGCAGTAGGGGGATGCGGTGGGGACAGTGTGGTGGTAGGGGTAGGGGTGGAGAACGTCAGGTGGGAAAGGCGCGAGGCCGCTGCCTAATTTCGTATATCGCTTGCGCAATCTCCGAGCGCCACTAGACTCGACCCGGCCCCTTCACGGTTACCCTGCGACGAGCGAAAGGCTTCTGGAGAAAACGACAATCACTAGTGAATTTAGCATTTTAAAACTTTTTAAATCGCATTTTCGAAACAAGGCTATAGCATTTTAGAGCATTATAAAAATTAAGATATAGCATTTTGTAGCATTTGTTCAGAAAATTATTATTAAGGAAGATTTCTTTGAGGTAAAACATTATTATGATGCTTTTTACGTTTTTCCATTAAAATCAGGAATTAAGGGAAACTGCTTGAATATTTGGCCATTTGTGAACTTCAAGTTTACAATAAGAAGTGACGCTTAACGTAGTAGGAAGTATCGCGTGCGCCGTAGGCTTAGGGCCTCCCTCTTCTTCCCGTGACCTCCGTACAGCGAACTGAGGAAGCTGAGCCCTCTTGAGATCACCCTGAGCGCTCAGGCTTTCAGGATCAGTTTTTAAACCGATTATTTTTACTTTCTTTTGTTAGTTAAATCTTAACTAACAAAAGACTTGGATTATTAAACACAGCTACTTTCAAATTAAATGTATTACAATTACTAATTACATACAATTACTATTTTTTTCAGTGTTTGGTAACACAGTGTTTGGTTTCAGTATTTCGCTTCTTTACCAATTACTATTATCTACTATGTCTAACAATCGTTTACGATACACTCAATTGAAAGTGAGATAGTCATGTTGTGATACCATCTAGCAATATTTCATTATCTACCGTTAACGTGCATGAGTAAGGTAATTTTTTTGAATAACTAAATACAGAACTTCAACGTATTCATTTCATTAAAACATGGACAATGTGCAATCATCTAATTGCAAATTACGTGTGCATTTTAAGTTTGTTCTTGCAAATAAATGTTAATTATTTGGTTTCAAAATAGACATCATGGCTCCCCTTTATCATTCTCCTGAGTTCATCTGAGGTCGCACTCTCGATGTTTACCACTTCAAAAAATACAGCTTTTCAGAAAAAAAAGCATTTAAAGAATTGTGGCCCTCATTGGCTCTCTCACACTTTGGGTGGGAAATGGTTTATACTCAGCAGAGCAGTTGCTTGTACGAATTAAAATTTGGCCATTCCCGTCGCCATGGCCTAATTAACTGGTTTTTATACGCGGAAAGAATTACTTTTAACGGTATGTATCTTCCATTGAATTCAATTACGTCATAATTAAAAATCATTGATTTTTGTTATATAGGGCGATGGAGATAAAATACTGTTTCCGGAAAAGGTAGAATATTATTTTCGATGACAGTTATTCTATGTGACAACTTTTTTTCTTATTTACATCCGTTTATCGAAATGGCAAAAATGGCTATTCTAATATTTCTTTGTAAAACAGACATTTTATTTCTTTGATGATTCTTTAATGAACAATTCTAATACAATTTTATGCATTTTATTCAGCTTGAATGTGTGTGAACGTGCGAGTGCGTGTGTGAATACATTTGCTTACTAAGAATGTATAAATTGTTCTCTCCTCGGGGAAATATCGAACGAAGATCGGAAAACAATGTCACTGTTCATTTGCATTGGATCAATACTCGTGAAAGGAACAGGTCAGAGTGTGCTCTTGCGAGAACAAACGTAGGAACATTTTCACTACTGTAACTTTACTATGCTATTGTGCAAGCTAATGTTTGTGGTTAAAGTAGTAATAAACATATCAACATATGCTGATGTCCTTTCTCGTATTAGACTATGCAATTTCACGCTTTCACAGAATCTTTTTCTTTGTTCTATGTTCTTTATCTCAGCTATTCGAATTATTAAATAATTTAATAGAGGCATGGATGGTTAGCGTGTGTATAATTTATATCCATTGTCGGATCGGTCCTGGGTTTGAATCCAAACAACACCATTAATACTTGCATTTCGTAATTTGTATGGATTGTCGTCATATCGGAAAATACTGTAGACGTTCAAGTGCCCACGGGACTATATCTTTCGAAATGAAATGACAGTGGCGTGTGCTGGAAGACTATGAAAATACAGAAAATGGAATTCGTACCTCTACTGATTTAACTGTTTTCTCCTTCAAATTTCATCACATTCCGCGAATATTCTCTCAAAACGAGTCCCTAATTACGATCTTATATAGGAGAATCAGTGAAATACTTAATTACATAAATATGATCTTAATAAGCATTAGATCATCGGATGATTAGAAGAAATAAAATGTATTTAAAGTCACTGAATAAATAAATATACATACGAAAACAAAGAGCAATTACCTGAGAAGATACGAACAACATTATCTAAGCAATTTCCTTCGCGAAAAGGCATTTGTCACTCTTACAAGTCATTCCCACAATTCTCCACCTTTGGTGTGATCCACTCAATGAAATGACTGTCGTGAATAACGAGCAGGGGCCAGCGGCCGGCCGTGGCGTCGGGCAAAGGCCCTCACGGAGCGCTTCTGCCGGCCCTGCGCCTGCACCATAATGCATGGCCGGCATTTGTCGCCGTCCGAGGACTCCGCTCCGTGGACGCTGCCACCGCGCCGGACGCTCCCTTAGCACAGCGGCCACACCGCCACCCGCGCACAGTGGGGCAGCTGCCTGCCCCTCGGTCCTCCGAAAAAACAGCAGTAAATTAACACACCTATTCTCTTCCTAGAGAACGCGAACTGGCGTCTTTAGCCTATTAACCTCAAGGGGGCCCAGTTCACGCTTAATTTAAAATAAAGTTGACTTAACATAAAAAAGCCTTGGCGCCACTTATAATATCCATCACAATTTATACCAAACTTTCGTTATTACAGAACAGTTAAGTAGGGAAATTACTTAAAATTATTTTTTTCAAGGAAGCGAATTCACAGAATTTTATGTCAAAAATAAACTTTCAAGAGTTATCGACGAAATATATACCTTAGAGGTCAAGAGGCGTCCTTTTTCAGTGATTTTCAGGTTCTCATATTCTTTCTCTATTCCATTCTATCCTCTATCTTGTGAGCAGCGGTTTTCTCCGATCACCTCCAGATGGAAGCCGAGGCCAAACTTTGAACAATAGGTCTCGAAATGCGCGCAATCCCTCCCTCATCATGTCTCTCCCTCCATCCTTGAGTTGTTCCCCATTCTGGTAAACAAGAAATTCTTGCTTCAAGTTCAGGCTCGAATTGGTCAGTAGTGACAAAATCAGAAGAAGAAGAAGTAAGAGAATGAGATGAATGAATATGTGTCACCTGACTTTTTTTGTTTTGTTTAAGGTCGCATCAACCGCTAGATCATTAGCGACCGCTATTGGATTTAAACGTTATAAGGATGGAACGGATGAATGAGGATGAAACGATATGGTGATGATATGGGTGAAAGGACGAACACATACAACCATGCTCACGGCGGGACTAGAACCAGCGACCTCACGGTCCGAGATCACAACGGCACTACTGTTTTAGCGATCTCGGCCACGGGGCCGACACCCGATTTCTTACATTTATTGGTATTGAGAGTTCTTTCGGAAGCATTTCGATCATTTTCAGTGGGTGCAATCTGCGCCAGTAAATTCATAAATAATGCAATTGGTATTTATTTATACAAGATCTCAGTGAACACTAACATCAGAACAAACAATGATGTACGTGGATCCTCATTACATACGGCAGTTTCTTAAATAATATTCACGGTGCTAGAATAGCCTCAGACAAAACTATCAATGAGACAGTATCATTGCTGCAAACGGATTGCTGTCATTTTTTATGTAATCTCAATGACAGAAACCAAAATTTATAAAAATGGAATCAAGAGAAGAAATGTATAAAAACGGCATCTTCGTATCTGGAAAGGTCTCCCTATTAGTGTCGGCGCAGACGAAGTCACAGATATTCCAGGCAGATCTAACAAGCGAGAAATCACAATCACATTACTTCTACAGCGAATTAGACGCATTTCCCTCATGGCAATGTAATAAAAGCTGCAAAAGTGAAATTCTAACGCAAAAAGATCAAAGACTGTAATTTAACCCAATAATTTAATTTTTTTATACGCCTTCGCTAACAAAGAGACAACTCTCTGCTCTAACAATCAGATCTAGTGTCATTTCATTATGCAAAGATATGGAAGCAATGAGAAACGAATGTCGCTAACAAAGTTAAAAGATATTATTTGATAAGTGCAGTATAACATAATTGTATTTTAACATTTTTTAATATTCTTCGTGTTCTCGAAACATTTCGAGAGTGTTTTCTTGAATTTATCCTTGAAAATGTTAAATAAAGCTGTTTTATCGTATAAAACCATTACTTTCTCCAAAAAAATGTAAATGCATGATCTGGGAAATTTTGAAACAGAATCAACCGTATATTTTAATATTTCGATGACTAATTCGAACACAAAGAGGAGCACGAAAAATTTGATTATCATAAACACGAAAATCGAATTAACCAACAAACTTGTTAAACCGATATAACGTTCCCTTAAATATTACTATTGGCACAAAATGATTATACGTCTTCCCTGTACAATTAAAATATCCTGTTCTCCACATGCTTGCATGTATCATTTTTCAACACCACTTGGCCCACGACGAATTTCCCAGTCTTCACAAAAAATTTCCTAATTTCCTTTTTTTTCGAACAGAAATTTAATAATGGCAAACATTAATTCAATAGCGTATAACTCAGTTATTTCAAATTATAAAAATATACATGCTGAACATGGTTAAATAACAATTACTAGAGGTGCAACGTTCCCTTCCGAATAGTTCATAGTATAAAAGGCAAATATCCACTACCTTTCAAACTTTAAAAAATTGGAGCCTTTTCTTTTTGAAAATATCCGAGGGACTTTATGTCAAGTTCCCCCAAAATTAAAATATCGGTTTCAAATTTCAGGAGCCGCAACATCAGTCAAAACGATTGGGGAATATCAATTTTGAAGAAAATCGACTGAACGGTTTAGGCGCTAGCGTTAACCACAGACGGACAGACGTTTTACCGTCAATCAATTTTTCGGTATCAATAGCCATCAAAACATGGATTCTGGCTACGCCACGAGTTAACGGATTTTTTTCTAAATTTAGCAATAGGATTTGTCCACTTTTTCTTTACCAGACTCCAGCTATAAGAATTTTTCTGACGAAAATTCCCCATTTTCCGGCGCACGATAACAAAACGTTCTCGTCTGACGAAGTGTTCGTATGTCGAGAAAGTAAAATTTATTCAATTTAAGACCAGTATTTTTTTCAATTTAATTATGCCATATTTTTATTCCACCTGCCCGACCGTGACGAATTATTCGTATGGCGAGAAAGTAAAATTTATTTACTTTTAAGTCCCGTATTTTTTTTAAATTTCAATTACACCATATTTTTATTGCACCTGCCCCACTGTGAACCGTCCTTTCTTTTCCCCTTCTCTGTCCTCTCCTTTCCCTCCGACGCTGGGCGTCCCGACGCCTGCTCTCCGCGCCGCGCCGTCCGACGGTTTTTGTCTGGGCCAGGGACCCTAATCAAATAAACATCTGCCGGAGCTTTTTTCGCCAAGCGCACCAACTATCAAAATTGCTTTATAATTCCGTAATGTAATTTTTTTTCGAGGGGCTCGCGCACGTTTTTGGGAGACGTGCGACGCGTCTGTTTCGTTAACTGCTTTTGCATCGGTGCGCGCTGGAGATGGTAGGGCGTTGCCCACTTCGAGGAAAGTTTAAAAAAATATATTTTTATGAAATGATCACCCCTAAGAATTTCAACATGATGAATTTAGAGTTACAAACCAGAAACATATACAATATTTATTGGACAACTACATTTGCAGTTAATCTAATTGGGCTCCTGCAGATTTTGTATTAGTTTAAGATCAGCTTAGGCTCGGCATTGGCGTGTGGTTACAGAGGAGAAGAATGACACTGTGAAAATATTTTTTAATTTTTTAAAATTTTTTTTAGGAGCATGATGTTTTTCTAAGTGGGATGGCGGTTGTATACTAGCTATGTCTGTAGAATGATTACGTAGAAAGTTTATAAAACCTAAGGTGTTAGGCCAAGGACGTTCCTTAACATTTGCGAGAAAGCATACAATTTTTTGCTTACAAATATTAGTCATTAGATGCTCAACGGTGTCTTGCAAATAGTATACAATTGGAGTTAAGAGAGGTTGAATGTGAAGGTCTATGGAAACAGTTGGGTGTTTGTTGGTGGAAATTTTCAGAGATTGTGCATATGTTATTTCATTTGAAAAGGCAGATACATTAATTATTCTATTTGGCGCATGGGACAGGTACAAGGACTGGGGTGCGTGAGTTGGGAGAGTAAGAATGGTATGTGATGCTGATGGAAAACTTGTTGAAAGTGGAAAGTTTTCCAAGAGGAAAGTGACGGCGGCTCGGTGGCTCGTTTGTCCTCGCGCCTGAAGGCTGTCCGTCTTTGTGTCTCAGCTGTCTCGACGTTCGTTCGTTCGTTCGTTTATCTGTTTTGTGACCTCCTATCAATCTACTGCCTCCAACCTGTCTTAGTCCGCTGTCCTGTGCACTTGTGTACAGACCGTGTGTGTAACTTCGTATTTGTCAAGATATTTATCCTGCTGGTTATTTTTCTTCTACATTGTTGAGTATATGGCGAGGGCAAGTTATTTGGCCGGTCTTCGGAAGAATTGCAGTAGTCAATTTCTTCATAAAACACATAAAAATACTCAATAACCGTGAGCCAATGTCCTTTCAAGATTCGGGTCTATTATGAAGTACGTGAGGATTACGATAGGAAGAAAATAAATTGTCATTTCGGAAAAGCTGTCCTCCGTTTCGCTCTCTGCATCTGATTATACGTCCGAATACGTTTATTTAATTGCAGTGAAAGTGAATGCTTGTAAGATAACGACAAAGGAAAGACCCAATTACTCATTTCGCATTATGAGTCAGGAGGAAAAAACACTGTCAACTTTATGATGTATGTGGCTCGACTATCATCAAACACGTAACATTGTGAAAAAGTAATAGATAACCTTCCTTCATTATTTACTTTCTTATATGTAAAACTTTATTTTTCATGAATATGTTATTTATATCTCGAGAACTATCCTAAATCATTAAACCTATCTTTTGTATTATTTGTAACACGAGTAGCCAACAATCCTGCCATTGAATCAACATTTACAAAAAAGCCTTCCATATGCTTGCAAATAGGTGAAATTACACTTTATTTTTACTCTCTTCTACTACCCTTCTCTTAGAGGGTTTGTAGAAATGTGTGTGTGTGGGCCTCTATGATCCATGAATGGCAGTACTTTCCTCTTAATTGAATGTTGTTGCCGAAAATAAACAAATTCGAACAACGAACAACTCGGTATAAGAAAATTTACTTAAATTCTCATCATTACATAAATGTCTGTTAGGTATATTTCCTTTTAACATTGGTGCGACCTAATAACTTATTGCTAGTCCAAAAAAAAAAAACGAAATGAAAGTGCCCTTTCTGTTTTTATATGTGTAATAACGCAAAATTATGATTTGAGGAGACTGTATGCTAATAACATCGAAATTTCTGAAGATAGCAAATTTCAACAATATATTTATTTTACAGTGTTTTTAAAACATATTCCCATCTACATTTCTTTCAAGACCTAAATCCTTAACAAATACTGTTACTCATTTTTTTTATACAACCCACTTTAAATACACATATTTCAGGTAGAAATGTTCCGCAAGAAACATCTTCACGTTAGTTGCATCACGTGAATTATCTGTAACGTCAAATTGTATAACTGCACATGACAGCACCTAACATCAACCCTGTCACGACTCTCGAGCTAACTTGACAGCGGCCGGCAGCAGCGGCGGCAAACGAGCCCCTGGAGGGTATGCAATCCCGCCGCACAGCCGCTCCGCTGCTACCACCACCGCCACCGCCACCGCTGCCGCTGCCGCTGCCGGAACCTTCGCATCCCCAGGTGGCCGAGGTCGGGACTCACCTTACATCACAGCGCAGCGACTTCATAGCGCCGCCGCGGTGAGGGGCATCCCCTCCCGACGTCTCTCGCACGGGCACCGCTGCTCCTTCGGACTCCTTGTTACTCTTGCTGCACGACATGCAGATCACCACATCACACTCACCGCACAACCTCAATAGTTCTCGTCCTGTTTCTCAGCGAATGAAAAAAAGTTTCACTTAAATCGCGACTCGACGTCACCCAGTCACTCTTAGACTTCAAACTTTATCAGTTCATATGGTGAATGTGTGTCACTCGATTAACAATATCTACATTTACACCGTTAATTGTGTACGTCTATCAAACTCAACCTTGTGTATAGTGCTTGTGAAAGGTCGTAACTGAAGACTTACAAGATACTGCACTTAGCGTCAAATTGTTCGAGCACTTACGTATATCAGAAAACTTGTTTAGCTGACTAGCGAAATTCGATCGGTTGATGGATGTAAAGGAATGCAGATGAACAGTCAGTGGCAGTGTCGGAATGCGGCAGAAGGCCGACGGCGTGTCGGCGGGCGTCGGGGCGCGTGGCGTCGCGTGGCGACTCGAGCGTCGTGGTGCAGGCGCGAAGGGCCGGAGCGGCGGCTGGGCGTCCGCGTGGGGCCGACGGGCAGCGACTGGCGAACGCGGGCACTGGCGTTAGGGGCTGCGCGCGCGCGCGCGAGCGGGGGTGGCAGCGGCGGCGGCGGCGGCGGTGGCGTCGGTCGCGCACGGCGCCGGCGTCGTGTGGCCCGCGCGCGCCTCCGCGCCGCGTGCTGTTGCGCGTGCGCGACGCACGTCGCCGGGGGGGAGGGCGGGGGTTGGGGGCGGTGTGTCGGAGCGCGCGGCGGGCGGGCGAGCGAGCGGGCGGGCGGGCGTCCTGCTCGAGCGGCGTCGCGACGCGCCAATGCACCGCTCCCTCCCTCGCCGCCCCGCCCCGGCCCCACCGCCCCGCGCCGCCCCCCGCGCCCCGCAGTCTGGCGCACCGCGCCGCTCGCCATCGTGCATCGATCGCCGCCCGCCGCCCCCGGCCCCGGCCCGGCCCGGCCCGCGCCCCGCGACGGCGCCGCGGAGGGCGGAGGCCAGCAGCCCGGCGCGGTCGACGCGGCTGGCCGGCCGACAGCCGATGACCGGCTGAAGGAGCGGAAGGGCAAGGCACTGGCGGAGCCAGGGGGGGCCACGGGGGCAATGCCCCTCCCCCATAAAAGGCCTGGAGCAGTGTTGTGAAGGTCGATGCCACGAGCGGGAGTCCCGGCGAAATCGCCTCTCCACGCAGTTCATAACCCCGCCGCAAGTGACAACGCCATCACTATTGTAAAACGGCGGGACTACTAATAGTTTCCTCTCCCGACGCTAGTGGCGCAGAGAAGCTCGTGGCATGGCACTGTGCCGCGAGGCGTGCCACTGCAACCAGTAGGAGACCTTGACACTACCGGCCTAGAGTTTTCGTTTACCCTCCTGTATTTGGTAAAATTAATTTAAATATTTATTTATGTACAAATTATGTAATTATTTAAGAATGTATGTCGACCCGGTGGTCGAGATCAATAAAGCATAAGTGCCGTAGTGATCTTGGGCCGTGGGGTCGCGGGTTAGATTCCCGCCTCGGGCATGGGGTTGTATGTGTTCGTCCTTTCACCCCGTATCATCAGCATATCGTTTCATCCTCATACCATAACGTTACATCCAATAGTGGTCGCTAATGACCTAGTAGTTGATGCGATCTTAAATAACAAAAGAATTAATATGCAATATAATAACAAATATGTTTATTGTTTAACAAAAATCTACGATGGCACCCCCAAAATGATCGGCAGGATCCGCCCCTGGAGCAAGTTTGTGTTGCCGAGGATGGAGACGGAGGCTGAGTGATGGGGGAAGGTGAGGCATAGATTGGGTGGGGAACGGGATGGAGGAGTGACGAACGCACGATGGGTGATGGATGCTCGAACGGATGGCTACGCTGGGCAAAACTTTTTTTTTTGTTTCATTCCCTTTATGAGTCTAAAATTACTAATTTTATGTTGAGAAAAACGAATATAACAAAGACAATTTTTTGTTAGCTTTTGTTTCTATTATATTGAATAATTTTGTTTCAGCCCGAAACATTTTTATTGACGGGCAGTGCTATTGAAGCGCAGAATGGTAATGAGACTGAAGGGTGATGAAGCGGATGGATGACGGAGTAGATAAGTGAAAGTTCGAAGGGGTGAGAAGAGGAATAAATAATAGGAAACATAGGGTTTGGAGATCCGATTGGATGATACGCTACATAGTGGTGAAGCAAATGAATAATTGGATGTAAAAGTGTAGGTCACATCGTTGACAGGAGCACACTATAGAAACGCTTGCGAAGTGTGGAGAACAAACGGATTGCGGATGGAATAAGAGGGGGCTGATGGGCGCAAATGGAATACGATAGAGATGGAGAATGTCGTAGAGCAGCGGTTGCCAACTGGAGGAGAAATGACATTAGAGCCCCTCCGTGAGCAGACTCTCAGAAAAGCAGTGCGAGGGGATGAGGGAGGTGGAGGGTGAATGGGAGAGGGGAGGGGGAGGGTGGAGGGGAGGGGGAGGGGAGGGGGAGGGGAGGGGGAGGGGAGGGGGAGGTGGAGGGGAGGGGTGGGTGGAGGGGAGGGGAGGGGAGGGTGGAGGGTATGGGGAGGTGGAGGGGAGGGGAGGGTGGAGGGGGAGGGGAGGGGTGGAGGGGATGGGGAGGGTGGAGGAGATGGAGAGGGTGGATGGGGAGGGGAGGGTGGAGGGGAGTGGTTGTTGGAGGGGAGGGGTTGGTGGTGAGGAGGGGTTGGTGGAGGGAGGGAGGGCAGTTGGCGGTCGTAGGTACCGAAAACCTTGGCAGTGGGCGTTTGCCGGTATTTCAGGCAACATGAATAGGAAAACATCTACTTCCGTTACTTTTCATTCTGTTAGTTCTGTTCAAACAAAACTGTACATAAAAAATAATCAAGCCTGGGCTACAAATTCTCTCACGTGACCCCTACCGAATACCTATTTGTTATCTATTTGTTAACATTAATTTTGGTTTCACAACGAACTAATTTGTTTCGTTACATATCGTTGTATAAAATACTATTGTCCTAAAACGTTAAAACTGTTCTTTTCCAAAATGCTAGTAGAAGTGGGATTACAGTTCTGGTTATACAAAGAGTCGGATATTACTTTGAGTTATGTAATAATGTATATAAGCCACAAACATTGTAAATAATAATTACCATTTAAAAAAGTAATTGTCAATTTTCGAAGCGAACCTTTTCCCCTCACTTCCGTATCATCATTGGAACACTGCGCCCGCCTCCGCCTAGGGCACTTCCCTTCGCTCTGCATGTCGGGTCGGAGCAGGAGAGCAGATTTCTGTGACGTGGATGATTTTGGCTGTCCGGGTGACGCCCGTCGAAGGCTGAGTTGCCGACGTTTCGACCATCTTATCGTGGCCTTCCTCAGGGCTGGAATGCCATCCATGCTGGATCCAAGATGGTCGAAACGTCGGCAACTCAGCCTTCGACGCGGCGTCATCCGGACAGCCAAGATCATCTACATGACTCCGGCCGCGGAAGCCAACGACTTCAGATTTCTGTGACGTCACAGAGCATTGAGTTGGCAAGCACTGCCATAGAGGAATGATGGAGTGAATGCACTGAAACGGGTGGATATTGAAAGTTAGAATGGTCTTCGACTGAAGGGTAACGAAGCAGATGAAATGACTGGACAGGTCATTGAAAGGTCGGATGGGAAGAGGGATAGGACGAATAGGAGAAAGGAAGGATGATGGGCTACGTAGGGATAGAGTAGTCGCGTAATTGGATAGAAAGGTCTAGGTCGATTCGTCGATGGGAGCACACGATATATGCTGGACCTGTGAAGAGTAGAAGACATACGGAAGGCAAATGGAGGCAGAGCGGTGGGGTGAACAATGGAGGGTGAGTGAATCGAGTGGTTGAGACAGTGGCGTATCTACGGTATGGCAGGCATGGCACGTGGCATGGGCTCAACTCACAGGGCGCTATTTACAGTATACACATTAAAACAAATAACAACCATCTTAATTTCAAGCATCCCCACAGAAGCGCAAATTCTATGCTTGCCATGAGCACCCGAATACCTAGATACACCTCTCGGTTGAGACCAGGCAATAAGTGGCAGTCGGCTGGTGGAAGTCCAGATCATTAGTGACGGCAAACTTTACCAAAACATCGATACAACACCAAAAGGTTTTCGATGTCGATGACATCACCGACAAAAACATGTAAGTTTAAAATATCGATGTTTTAAATATCAGAAAACAGATGGTATTTTTCAATTTTGTTCACATTTTTAATTTGTGTACTTAAATTAAATACCGATATATTTTATTGTTTGGTCACGTATAATTAAACTGTTAATAACAATGTTTATAGAATGTAAAGAATGAAATAAAAATAAAGAGCATCGTGTTTTGCTATTATTACATTTATTCACTTTCATTCACATATCATGAAAGTAAAACGTCGTATGTCTAATATACTCGTACATAATACGTACATTTTAGTTTAAAGTATATTATGCCTTAAAGAACACGGTCATCTTAATTTTCTAATAAATATTCTATACAGACAATGTTCAAACTGCAGTCTAACGATATCACCGTGTACAAAATCACAGAAAAAGATAACAAACTCTTTTTTTAAAGCAAGGAAGGTTCTGGAAAAAATACATCGATCTGGAAAACAAACATTAATGTTAGTATAGCAACGTTCCCGGTGGAAAATATCTATGTTTTAATAACATCGATGTGTTCTTGTCATCCCAACAGACTATATTAGGCGCTGTATGACGCTAGGTAAGGCCACAATTCAAGCGGTCCGAAGATTGGTGTTGCACATGTGGCGTTGTTCGGATTCTGCAGGGCGAAAAAGTTGGACGGCGGGGGCTGGAACACAGGGAGCGGAAGTGAGTTGTATTTTGAGACAAAGAATGACATAAAAAGAACGTTTTGATACCACAAATCGACAAACCGAAGACACGAGTAAAAAGTTGAAGTTTCAGAATAAAACGAATGGGATGGTTAAAATAAATACGGTGATTTAACTCTTATATTGAACAGTGCATGTTCCTATTCCCGTGGAATCGAGATAATAAAATTGGCTTGCTGCGAAATTTCCAGAAAAATACACTCTTCTTGACATTATGTGATTTTCTTTCTCCAAGAATCTAAATATCCGTTTGAGCGCATCTATTTCGGACACGGTTCAATGCTGCGAATCCAATATGGGTAATGGAATCAAATGTGATAATCTGCATTTTGCTAATGAAATGGGTTATCGTACAAAACGATGTTATTATTTCAGCCTTCTTACGTTGATGACACGAACATTTTGTAATTAATGAAATGGAATGAAATTTCGAATAACAGGATTTATCTTTTGCGTAGTAAGCAAGGAAGTGAATGCCACTAGACATTTTGTTTACAAATTTTCAAACTTCAAACGGCGTACCTCGCGAAAGTGTCTTCTTCATCTACCTTTCATTGTAGTGATTCATCTTTCATTGTATTCGTCACACTTCATTGTATCGAATTTTATACGTCGTCATCCGTATTCTGTGGAATTGAAAAAAAGAATTGTACTACATTTTTCAGATTTTTTCTACAATATACTTCTTTGAATGCGTTCAGCTCTTTGTTGGAAAACGTTGGAGCTCTGATTGCAGATATTTGGTTTCCACTGACTAAAAGATATTTCGTTTTCAATATTTTACATGATATCATCTCGATAGAAAGTTCTTGAAAATGTGTGTGACTATAGATATCGTGAAACCTTAATGTTCTTTTCGATTTCACGATTATGAACTTCGAACTATTTACGATAGAGTATCACACTCATGTGCCACAAACTCTTGTATTAGCTAAACCAAAGAAAGACGCAGTAAGAAATGATATAAACTTGATGGATCAAATGATACAAGATGGATCGTCGTTAGTCTGTGGTGTACTTGTACTTTCTGGAGTACAGTAATTTGGTACGAGACGTTCAGCAAACTCTGTGCTCTTTGCTCGGCGACCCAAGGGTGATCGTGCCAGGAGGGAATACGTATGCAAACATGACGACGATGAGGGGGCAGAAAAGAACATGAAAGGCAAATATTTTACTTTGGTCGAAAACAAATCGTAACAGCTTACTAGCTCTTATGTATATATTAACTCAGACATGTAAAGAGGATTACATTTACTAAGTTGTCTAGGCGTATGTGAACTAGTGAACTATATGACCATCATATGCTCTTAAATTAAATATGACGTAAAATATTGAAGGTAACGTGTTTTATCCTCATTCAAATAAATGAATTCTTAAAGTTTGCGACTGAAATAAATATTTTCGTAATCAAACAAAGTAGCTATTGCGATACTAACTGAGATATGTTATCAAATCTGTCAGACTGTATTTGGCCTTTTATTTTGAAAACAGAAAATTGTTTTAAGAAAAACAATTTTCTGCTTTTGAAATAAAAGAACAAATACAGTCTGACAAAGTCGAAAAAATCTACAGACAGAAATGAAAGTAATAATTATGACATATGTTATTATGACTATACTTTTTTGTATTCGTGCTTGTTATACCCATCATTTTAAATCTAAATTCTCTGGATAAATGCAATATTTTTCGAAGGAAATGAAGTTTGAATAGAAGAAACGTAAAAGTTAAAGCAGACTTGGTGCTGTCTACAAGGATACAAGAAAAAATTATTGATAGAAACACGACAATATCGTAGAAAAATATGGAGAAATGGAATTCATGGAAAAATGTATTTCATAATATCTATGCAAAGTGTGTCGACGTTTAAATGTATTTATCTTCAATCATACATCACTTTTAATTTCACCTGTCATTCACGACTGAAATGCATTGTCCTAAAGTTCAGATAATAGTTCAAATGTTCAATGCTCAAATCATATGACGTTGGAACTGGAAGAGTCAACTTCCCTGTAAGAGAATCAGGTGGTAGCCGAAAGCATGAACACACACACATGTATCAAGTTAGTAACAAGATAATGTTTTACAACATACTTCAGGACAAACACTTCATCTATAATGGTATCAGACAAGAATAGCCTCGAGAAATCTCCACGCTCTCTCGATATAGACAAAATAATCTCAAGAAATTTAGATTGATCGTAAATAACAATGACTCGGAAACACTGTTCCGTGAGATCTTGTGGATCATTTACTGATTACTCTCACAGTGACTGATTCTTGAGGGTTAAAATGACACTGCCGTGATCATGGAGTATTTTCGGCACTTAAACCGAGTAAAAATAAATAATAATAGGTTCTCATTAAAGAATAAAACGTTATCAAATCATAAATTGGCTCCCTCCAAAATGCCTCTGTTCTGAAAGATTGCCAACGTTTACACCATCGGCATGGCATGGATATCTTGACATTACTTCATGAGCTGCAATTGACTGTAATTTAAAGCGCTATTTCATCACACAGCTACTACATTATTTTGCAAAGCAATAACTGACAACTTTCCAAAGCAATTGAATATTTTTTACTGCACAATTCTTAAACAGAACGTTTTTTATATTCGTGTACATAACACGTGTACCTTTCTTGTTAAGCCCACATTTCGTATGTACTACCTACAAACTAAAAGCGATGAAAGAGGTGTCAAACAAAAGGCTTTTGAACAGGTTTCTTATCTAAGACACTTGCACGTTGTTTCATTAAAAATTAAGTTAAAAGTTCTCTCTTGCACGTAGGATAGTTCATAACTCTAAATGGTGCGTCCAAGGCACTTAAACCCTGATTTTCTCGCAGTACGCCCCTTAGATCTTAATTTACAAAATTAATAGAGATTCTTAAAAATTGTTCTGAAATCTATAAAGTTGAAAAACCTATGACGAGTACATTTGGCTGGCCTGGAACTAAAGTGGTCTACAAAACATTTTGGCTAAAATGCAAATTATGGTAAATTTAATCTGAACAGGTGAGCATCTGTATTTTCTAAAGTGGTCTATGTGTCATTAGTCGTTGTAGGTGCCCCATAATAAAAGTACCACTTCAGTATTGACAGATGATTTTGTTAGTCAATTCTTAAGTGGTCTGAAAGTCACATTGTGATTTGTATTATAGGCCACTTTAGTTCCAGGCTAGCCATTTGGGGGGAGGGGAGCTCTTCTGTAACCCCACTCCGTGACATAGGGGTCAGAAAACTCGAATTCGGTGTAAAATGAAATTAACTATTTGATATTCTGCACGTTATGTCCCACTGGGCTGTGTCTGTTTGTTAATAAACATTTAGAATAATTAGCATGTTTACTTACGGAAAATACCGGGCCTTTATGACGTAACCACAATTCAGGGCTGTTCGTTCCATGTTCGTTTCCATAATGAAGCTGGTTAATATATTTTCGTAATACTGTACTGCTATTATCGACATAACGAAACTCAGAAATGCAAAGCTTCTCTTAACGACCGAAGAGGATTTAATAGTCCGCCCTCCGTTTAGACCAATAGAAACAAATGATTTGTAGCTAAAGATGACGTGAGAGTACACTTAATCTAAGAAATAATACTTTTAGTGGAAGTTTTTTTTCTTTAAGAAAGTATTTATCGACACACGGCTCATAATACAAATAAACTCGGTTGGTATTTGTTTTTTTATCTGCATAATGTCGTTAATAACTATAAATAACGAACGGATCATCTGCCGTGGAATTCTGTTTTTCTTAATATTTGATGGGTAATGGTGAGATTAAAATGGAGGGGGAATGTTAAATCTTTGCAATTTCGGAAATTCAGGCCGTTCAATGAAAATGGAACTTGTTCTATATTTTAAGCATCCTTTGTTATATCCAAGAAACGATTATAAGAAATGTTGAGCCATTTTTGAGAATGTTTAAAAATATTGCGGATTCGTATAGATAATCGCCCAAAATCAAAATAACCATTTGAAATTCAAAGAGACCTCGAGTTCGGACAGATTGATCGGGGAATGTCAGTATTTGAAAAAAATCGGCTGACGGCATAGGCAGTAGTATTGACTTCCGACGGGCAGACGACGGACCTTTGCTTTAAACCAATTTTTCGGTGTCAAGGACCCACAAAACATGGGAACTGACTACACAACATGTTAGAGCAAGTAATTCACCAAATATACGAACATGAATAATCCACTTTATGTTGTCAGCGACCCAAAAAAACGAGTTCTATTTAGAAAATGGACGATTTTGCCGCAGGAGTATACAATACTTTCTCTGTTCTCTACAACTGTTTCTGTATACCGTGCAAGAACGCTATTTCGCAGCAAAAGCAATATTTGGCAACACGATGGAAAAGCATCTAAAAACATACTGATATTTAACACTAAAAAAGAACAGAAACGGAGATATGTCGTTTTGGAAATAAACTCCACATGTATGCATTTATTAACAATTTATGCATTTCTTCACCGATGATTATTATGCATTTATTTATCATTTATTGTAACGCATTAATGTTCCGCTAGGGCGCCTCTCGTTCCGCGTCGAACCGGAGTGCGACGGCGCGCGGTTGCGATCCCCCGGGGCTGGAGCTCAGGGCCCCGCCCCTCCCCTCCCCTCACCACCTCGCCCCATCCACCCTCCCTTATCACATTCCGGCTCCACCACGAGCGCGCCCCTCTGCCCTTAATACACAGGCACATGTAATTTATTAGAGCGCGCGCGCGCTCCCCCGGGCGTATCTGCCGCGTCACCGCCTTCAACATCTCCGCCTCCCCCTCCTCCCCCGCCTCGCTCCGCTTCCCGCTCAACCGCCTGTCGTGGTGCAGCAAATTCTCTCCGCCTTGCCGTCTACCCTGCTCTCTCTCTCTCTCAGGCGCTCTCTTCCTCAGATTGATTCGCCGCGTTTATCTCCTCCCTTAAATGAAAAGAATTATATCGCGCCGAATTCTTCGCAGTAGTGAAAACGTGTATTATTACATTCCGAGCGGAGGAAGGAGAAGCGGAAGACGAAAGGAAAAAAAACGGGAGGAAAACGGGACGCCGAGGGGTGTCGCGTGGTGAGCAGCGCCCGGGGTGTCTTAATCACCTCCCGGTGAAGTGATCTGTAAACGACGAGGTGAGGGAGCGGGCGAACCCGCCGCCGCTCGCTGCAGCGATCCGAGAAGGGAGACAAACCCGAGGAAGCCGGCAGCGCGCGCCCGCCGCCTACTGCAATAAAACGAGAGGTGGCAGAGTGCGGGCAGGAACCGGCGGGGAAGGATCCTCATACGGGAGGAAAAGAGTAAGTTATTTTACGATTTGTGGGCGCGAAACGAGGTAGCAAAGAGTAAGTTTGTTGGAGATGTGACGGGGGAGGAGAAAAGATGAGAAAATATTCAGCCCCCTGCGGCACGCCTGACGTTTGAATGGAGCCAAATTTCCGAGTTGAGTCGTATGGACTCGCAAACTGTGATTCGACAAGGGACAGGAACGAGGTAGAACGAAAGGCGCTGGGTCGTAGGCATAATCAGGCACCTCTGATGGTACGGTCGATGTCGCTAGGCACGGTAGCGCCGACGGGGTTCGGATATCGATAATTAAGACGGTGACGCGGCGATGTGAGTTGGGGGAAGAAGGGGGTGAGGTAATCGAACAGAAATCAGGGTGGAGTGTCGATAATGGAGCGACGACGTTACAGGAAGGAAAACGACGGAGACACGGCCCGCGTTTGGGGAGGAGAGACTGCAGCAGCTCCGGGAGCTCAGACGGAAGCTGGCGCCTGGGGGAAAAGAGGGGGAAGAGAACAAGTTCAGAAGTTAGCGCGTTGCGTGTGAGGAAAGTGGTGCTTTGAAGAGGTGAAATGGGAAAGTAGGAGGGAATAAAGGTCATCTAATATAGAGGTACTAGGGCAGTGCGGTTATAAAATGGAGGAAGGCTATAGACGTCGAAAGCAGAATATAAGGATCCACTTATTCTGACCATTACCTAGCTGATTCATTTTCATTACAAATTTAACTAGTAGGGGCTACAACAGCACTTTCTCTCATAATTTGTAACGGTTATGTTTATATCATAATATTACAACTTCCATTATTTGAATAGTTCAGCCATGTCTTCAAAAACTCTTAACCAAATGAAGCGTAGGAGATTAAAAATACATTTCCTAAGATTTTCGGATATTCAGAGGTTTTATTTAAAAAGTCGTTCTTAAATCATGTGTGTAGGTACACATTGCTCTACTCAAGCAAAACTTCAAAAAGAAAAAAAATTGTTGAGAAATTTTGAAAACGTTCCAGGGGTTTTATGTAAATTATTCCAAAAAATTAAAAGATCCGTTTCCAATTCTCAGGACCCGACCACATTGGTCGGGAAATATTCATTTTGAAGCAAATCTTGTAACCGGTTTCAGTACATGTGTTGTTCACAGACAGGTAGACGGACAGGCGGACAAACGGAAGTTTTGAGGAGGGGAAATCATACATTTTCTGCATTTCGGACTCCCAAATCTTTCTGTCAAAATCTTGACATCGTTTTTTTCTTCAGCCTTGCATAAGATTTTCAAAACTGTTGGTATTCTAGTTTAGGAGAAGGTAAACATTCTGTGGAAAGAGTGGGCATTCTCTAATGTAATGGTCGTAAAATTTATTAGAATTTATATGTTGGGAACATCAAAAACTACCACACGACATTATCAAAAATGTCCAAAGAGCAATAATTATGAAACCTCCATCTTTTATGAAACAGTAAGATATAACAAATAGACCCTGTCTTGAACAAAGGGAACATTAGCGACTTTTATAAAGGGAAGACGACAGATTTTTCCGAGGCAAAGAAAAATTAATGCTACAATAGTACAGACCTTTTCGTATTATTTGTAACTTTTGTAATTTTCGAGCATTCAAAGAGTTCAATGCAAATCGGACTTTAAATTAAACAAAAAAATTGAGCCTTTCTGAGAAAATCTACTTTTTAAAGTGAACTTTATTTCAGACAAAATTATACGAAAACTACTAAGGGCGAAGGCGGCAGCGGCGAGGAAACGCCATCGAGGGAGGGACCGAGGGCGCGATCGAGAACGCGATCGAGGGCGGGAGCGAGGGCATGAGTGAGAGAGCAGATCGAGGGAGGGATCGAGGAATGTGGGAGGGGTGGAGGGCGCGATCAAGGCGGGAACAAGGCCATGAGCGAGGGCGCGAGCAAAGGCGGGAGTGCGGGTGAGAATGAGGGCGAGAGCGAGGGCGGGAGTGAGAGCGGAAGCGAAGACAGGAGCAATGCTAGGAGCGAGGGCAAGAGCCAACCGAAGAATGAGGTCGCGGGCGGCGGCGAAGACCGAAGGGCGTGGCGTCGGAGGCCAGGGAAGCCCCAGCCTCAGCCCCGTTCCGCTCGGTCTGCGCGATCCAGACACCGCACTCGGCTGCGCGCGACGCGCAGATGGCCGATCGATAAGCAGTAGTAGCACAGGTCCCTGCGCGCGGCGGCGACTGGGCGTCGCGACGTGAGGCGACGCTGCGCCCCAGAGGCTGGCAATATTGCGTCTGCCAACGGCAACGCGCGCCACTTAATGGAATCAGCCCAAGGAGCAAGTGCTCCACATAGCGGCGGGGTCGGAGTCCCAAGCCACGCTCGTACATGTGATCGCCAGGAGCGAAGGAAACTACATTATCTATTCTGCAATGAAAAACTTACGCGTTACTCTATTTGATATGATATTTAATGAAAAGAGGTAAGCTTGGCGCGTTGGTAATGTATGTATTCGTCCTGGATTATTGCGTAAGAACAAAACAGGATAAATAATTGATCGTCTAATTAAATAATTCAATAATAATTTTCAATAATGTTGAAATTCAATTCATAATTTTCAATAATGTTGAAAATTTAACGAAATTAGCAGTTGTGTTTTAGTTATGTCTGAGGAATCTCTGTCTACTCCATTCTCCGCTATTTCTCTATGCCTCCTTTTTCCCTAATATCGGCTATTCCACAAAAAAATTAAGTATCGTGTTTATAAGTTTTTTATTAATTATAAATTCCACTATATTTATTAAATTTATCAGTTTCGTAATTCTTTGCACATTCACAATAGTTTATTCGATTTTTTTATGGAATCTTGTTCTCTCGACGTGAAGGGCCGCCGTATCTCTGTAAGAAAAGGACTGCTTTCTTTTTCTTTGATTCGAGAACTCTTCTCTTCGAGGTGAAACAAAATGGAGGATTATAAGAAATACTTTCATATTTCTTGTATTAATATCAAGCCAAACATTAATTCCAATTAGAATAAACCAATTGGAAAATGTGACACTAACTAACGTACATGAGTTAATGCAATTATAAGGTTCCAATGTGGGCCATTAATGTGATTACTACTTCCGCTTCTATTTCAAGCGTGCAGATCCCTCGACTCCCCTGACTTTCGTGGTTTTAAATACTTTTCACGTAAGAGATCAAAATAAGCTCGTGTACTTTCGTCTAAAGAGTCACGTAGGTACAACCATTGGCTCTAACTGAGCGAGTTGAATTTTTGTCCAAAGCCTGGAATAAGGATTTTCTTCATTTACTTAAAATTTGTAACCGTTTAAAAAGCATTAGCTCAGTTCCAAAATCGTTTCCTCTGCAGCATCATTCACTGGGAATCCGACCCTTTCGAAAAGATATCAAAAATCTAGTGACGAAAATCCGCCCATTTCTTGAGCCCCGAAAGGGACGGATTTTCGACACTAGATACCTGGGTCGAACTCAACCACTGTGACTAGGCGCGTCAGGACCTGTCTTCACGACGGAATATCTCACGGCATTTCGCATCTGTGTCAGTCGCAAGGTGTCGCAATATCGCGACCGTTTCGAGCAGTGCTGGCGATCATGTGACATCTAGCGGTACGACCGAGAAAGACGCGAACTGCCGTGAGATATTCCATCGTGAAGACAGTCCTTCAAGCGCCAAGAAATAAAAACCCTGTATAGCGACCGGCCGCTCTGATCGGTAGTTTTTCGTGCTTTCTCCGGTCGATACAAGACGAATTTCGGAGCAGTACCCTAACAAACGCAGCACGGAGCATAAGCAATATTTGTCCTTCATCTTTCCCCTCTCCTCTCCCCTTACATATGCGCTCATACTTGCCTGTTCGACCGCTATACATGTAGAGAGGTCAGTCGGAGCTTAGATCTTGTCCCATAAGACGAGGTGTCCCTCTTGGGGAGGTATCTGGAGGAGGCCCACGTGATCCCAAGTGGAGCCCCGGCACCTCTAATGAAATGCATTACACATACGGGCTAATGACCTCGAGAGCTGACTTGCCCGGAATTAGTACTCACTCATTTACTCGTCGAACAATTGTTCACTGCCTGATTAGAAAATAAACATGAATGAGCATATCAATACGGGCCTGCTCTTATTTTACAAAAACAAAATGCAATGTTTTAAACTCTGAATCATCAACAGTGTTCCAAAAAATGTGTTATTTCTTGTTTGGATTTTCATTTTGTAATACATATGTATATCAGTGACACTTTTTATAAGAATTTGGTACATTTTTTTCCTTCCGCATTTGCCTTCCATTCAAAGCTGCAAAATTACATTGCATGCTATAATCAATATCCCATTCTCGTCCTCTTCCATTGTTTGGCTTTGTTTTCAACAATAAAGGGCAATACCATTGTATCGCTCTCTATAGAGCATTTCTGAAAAAGAGGTTTTGTGATTGACAACATTAACACTGTAGTACATAAGCACTAAAGGCAGAGAGAGACTTCATTGTAAGAAACAATGTGTTTCACACTCACCATACTGGACAATATTGCAAACAAGAGAACATGATACTAAGTTACAACACTTCATTCAAAATTGTGCGTAAAATTAAGTGATATAGTGCCATAAAATTGACTCCAATGAACCGAAGCACAACTCTCAGAATCGCATCCTGCAATGCACGAGTACAATACGTGAGGCTGGTAAATAAATTCAAACGTTTTTAACTCAAATATGAAATTTGATTTGCGTGCAAAGTTGCATTTTCTCGGGCAAAAATCTCTAAAAATGTGGTTGATATCGTGGTGACAGTGACACGAATACTCGAAAAGAAGAATGTCTTACTAATGTCAGAAACACCCAGATTATACAAAGAAAGAATTCTCAGCCACAAGATAGGAACACGTGAAGAACAAGACATAAATTATATTCCTCAACTAAATAAATATTTCGTCAGTATTTTCCAAAATTGTTATGTTTCAAATCAAGACGACTTTGATACGTTTAATAAGTTTTATTTATTATCAGTAAAACATTTTCGAACTCCGGCTTATACAAAGTGGAACAATTCATGAAAACGCGAACACCGTAAGAGGGTTAAGGCCATAATTAGGGGGTGGATTTTAATGAAATCTTGTTTTCCTTTATACTTTAGAACAATGCCGTTTAATGTAGAAAATTATTTCATGTTATAACAAAAGGAAAGGACCCATTTTTATACTTTTTTTGTTGCATTTTTCGTCAATTTCGACTAATAAATCATTTTTTTGCATTTTCGCTGATTTAATAGATTTTAATATCATTTGAATGGTACTTGCTTCAAATAATATTTACGCTTATTTAATATAAATTACGTGCAAATAATATTACGCGCAACAAATGTTCTCCACAGGATTCCTGAAAACCTATACCTGATTTCGATTTCGATTTCTTCTCTCAGAAGTTGTAATGTTAGCCACTGTGAGTATGTAATCTAAGGTTCCTGTGACGCCTGTCAGCGCCATTGCCGTTTCAGCCGATTTTGATACAACTAAAGACAGATTCTCTGGGAAAGAACAGTCCAAAGCAAAAGTTTGAAGGCTGAGTTCACATGAACGAATAGAAAAAAAACCGTGATTACATCAGAAACGTGTCCAACAGCTTGAGTTGTTCATCCTGACTGGTTTTGATAATATTTTTTACGTAATTTTTCTTTGTTTTTAGAGCATTTTTAATCACTTTAAAAGAATTTTATTGATCATTTTTGGCGATGTTTTTGGTCATCAAAATCTGCCGCCTAATCATAATAATGTATCAGCCGAAGCCTCAGCTTCTCGATCACTGATTTGTATTGCGAAAACAAGTTTTGCGGTCATAGAAAGCTCTGAGAAGATAAATGGTCACATGGGTTTACCATTATAAGTGAGAGAGACTAGCTCTTTCTCGTGTACCCGGTCCCTGTCTACATGAACACGGAGTCGGAGATTTTTATGTTACGTATTTTGTGAGTTGGGTTTTAAAGAGCACCTCGGCGAGTTCATACGTAACGCGGAGTTTCTTTTAACTGCCAGTACTCGTGTGTTGTGAGGTCTCATATTCTGGTGTTATTTTTAGAACCTGACGCCTGCACTCCGACCTGCAATGCTTGCCTGCGTGGACGAATGCGCCACTCAAATGGAGAGCACACGTGAGAGCGGCGAGGAAAAACACCTTTCAAAAATAGCTCTTACAAAAAATACGGTCCTATTAGAAGAAGTATAGTGTTATGCAAATGAGGGGTCATCTTAAACAGATGGATATGATTGATTGATTAGTGATTTCGAGAGCGTCAACTGATCAGGTCATTAGTCTCGTAGGTGTAGGGCATGCCCTTCCCCAGGAGGTGGCTGTGATCTTTCCCCGCTGGATGGAGAGATCCGGCGCCGACCTACCGTCGGTTAGCAGGGTTTTCCCCAACCAGGTATTTTCCACCAGCGGGGCACCGCCCCAGCCGGGTCAAGTTCGAAGTTCCCGACCTGTCTCCCGGCATGTGTGATAGTGTAGTACTTGTAGGTGTGTGTATAAAGCAAGGGATGAGGATAGAAGGTAGAGAAGGAAAGATCGCACGCGGTCCGTGGCCCGATTGTTAGAGTACTGCTCCAGCACTCGCCTGGTGTTGATCGGAGAAACCACGGAAAAGTACTGATCAGTTATAATTTTCCTCCAGACCGCGACTGAATTCGACCTAGCTATTTGGTGGTGTCGAATGATGGAAGTGAACATCGAGTTGTTATGTGTAAAATTAACCTGAAGGTTTTGTTGTGGTGACAGCTTGTGGGGGAGGAAAAGTCTGATTATGCGGAGTTAATAAAAAGAACATATAAACGAGTAATTCTTCTTTAGGACTTCAACTATTTCATTTAAAGGTTCTCAATTTTTTGACTTCGCAATTCTATTGTTTGAGGTGAGCCTACAACGCGGTACAGTCTGTTTAAATAATACAGATCAGTTAGAAGAATGTGTGTCGGAGTTCATTTTTCTTATTTATTTTTTCTCATATTATTCAATTTTCAGTTATATTTTTATTTTTTTTTTAGTATTTAAGTAAGACATCTTCAGGAGCGAATTTTTTATTTACAGTCGCCCATCCACCAAATGCAGGTTATAAGGAAAAAGAAAAGTGTAAACGTATTGATGCTAGGAACAAAAAGTGGACTAAACTGAATATGTCCTTTTCCTCGCAAAGGCCCGGGAAGTGTAGTGGTCACCTTAAAGCGTTGGCCTTTCGTCAGAGTTTTATGTCTTTTCGCGAAAGATAAGCAGTTGTTCTGTTGGATGCACTTTCCAGCCCACACGTGCACACACCACGGCCTGTTCTCACTTTCCGCTCGCTAACATCGAGCTCTTTCTGCAAGGGGCACTTTATGTTTGTTCTCAGTGTTCTGCGTTAGGTGATCTCGTAAGTCGATCTTATTTTTACGACTTGATGGCTGCAGCTTGGTCCGAATCGCCCGTGCACGCTGACAACAGTAACGTAGGAAGCGTACTACCGGAGCAGCAGTGGTGTACATAATTCTGTTATGTTAAGATGAATACCTTGAAATCTTAGATGTTTTGGAGAGTCGAATTTGCAAGGTTACGCAGGTTTTACCCACGAATACATACTATATCATTTTGCCTGTAAGATACCCACCATAAAGAAATGGTGACGTCAGAACCGTGAGTTCGTGTTGCTGTTGATAAGAAAAAAGTATGTAACATATTTATTTTCTATTTTACACTCACTATCAACATTTATTCTTTGTTTTGTTTCAGTACCATAGACTTTGACGCTGCTTGTAACGTACTTCGAACAGAAGTTTCATGTTACAAACCATTTTGTATTCAGAGAGCAGCTAAGTAATTTTGTATCTGGCATCGTTTCCAGTGAGATCTGCCAGCACATGCATCATATTTGCTGCTGTATAGAAGTGTAAGAGATAAAATATTTGAGAACGGCCTGATATTGTTAGTGTTAGCAAACAGAAATTTGAGACTCCATATGCGTTCCAAACAGGTTCTTTTGTCTTATTATAGTGTTTCACTCACCTTGGAGGAGATTGTATAATTTTATACAAATATCGTCATCACCGTTTTCACAATCATCATCATCGTTGGTTTCTACCTCTCGGAAGTCGTCTTCGTCTTCATTGTATTTCTCGTCGCTTTCAATTCCCTCGTATTCTAATCTTGCGATATCGAAAAATGACAATTAAAGTATTATCTCTCTATTATAATTGATGTAACTTGGTTCGTAGGCAGTCATTCAGTTCAAGATCAAGGTCATTGTTATGTTATTTCACTTTTAATATATTTTATCACTTAAGTACTTCTTGTTTACTCCGTAAAAAGTTGAAGGGTATAATAATTTTGAATGTACTACTTCGCCACATCTTGAATACTGTTGGGTTTCTTCGGTATGACAACGCTTAAAAATTGTAACGCCGCGCCTCTAGCCATCCCTTTCCTCGTCCGCGGCTTTCGAGGAGGAAAACTGCAGCGGAAATATTACCCTCGCTTTCCGGGGCGAATTTCTCCCACTTATTTCCGCAACTTCCTCCCAGTGCTCCTGCGCAAGATGGCCTCATAACCGCCGTTATTTTTACGCCCCGAGCGGCGCGGGGCGGGGCGGGGCGGGGCGGGGCGGCGGGCCGACTGGCTCGTCGACCTGTATGGCCCGAGCGCGTTGACGGATGCGGCGGGCGGGTGTTCGGCGAAAGAGCCCACTTTGAGGAGGACCCACTTCCTGCGCACTGACTCACTTCCGGGCACGCTGAGCCCTCGCCAGGCCAGGCCAGGCGCCCGTCGCACCGCCCTCTTGGCAGCGTCCGCCTCCTTCATTGGGCAGTGCCCCGCATCGCAACGCCCCACCCCGCCACCCCCGCCGCCTCGGTGGCCCCCGGTATTTCTGGCGCTCGCCGCTCGCGGGGCCCGCCGTCGCAACCACCGCCACCGCCTCCGCCACCGCCTCCGCCACCGCCTCCGCCACCGCCACCGCCTCCGCCACCGCCTCCGCCACCGCCTCCGCCACCGCCTCCGCCACTGCCTCCGCCACTGCCTCCCCCATTGCCTCCGCCACCGCCACCGCCACCGCCACCGCCACCGCCTTCGCCTCCGTCACCGCCTCCGCCACCACCTCCGCCACCACCTCCGCCACCACCTCCGCCTCCGCCACCGCCTCCGCCACCACCTCCGCCACCGCCACCTACCTCCGACTCGGCCACCACCGCCATCGTCTTTGCCTCTGCCTCCGCCACCACCACCGCCGCCGCCACCACCGCCGCCTCCACCGCTATCGCCACCGGAAACGCAGTCGTCCTGCTGGAACCGCAGCGCCAGAGCCCTACGGAATGATGCACTCGCCCGATTCATCATTTCCCATTCGCCTTCCTGTTCGTTTGCATTTTCATTACCTGCTTCCTGAATATCATCTTTATCAAATAATTTTCATCGCCTTCTGCTACACCTTCACAGTTCTAACATTATCTGGAATATCAACTTCTTTATCTTTGGTTAAAAGCACTCCAAGTTAATTAATTTAGAATTCGTCAAACTGACTACATTTCTCAAAGTACGCATATTAGTGCAATTTGATATTTAGCAGTATTAACAATAATATAATTTTATTCAATAAAAATTACAATTTTTTTTAATAAATAGAGAGAATGCTTTGTAATATTTACATTTGGGTGTAATTAATTTTGATTTTTCTTTTTTTCTGTGGTATTCTTTCTTCCGTAAATGTCAACGGTAAAAGTTTCTAGTTTCAAGAAACCCTTAAGACCTCTTTTGTGGGTGCTGGTATCTTATGAAAACTCAGACAAAGCCTTCAATTAGACATTTTCAGCTGCTTGTCATTTGTCCTGATAGGTGTTAATGACAGAGTGTTTTTCGTGGGAGTTATCGCCTTTCGCCTGAGTATAACAGAAATTAGAATCGATCGATCGATGTCGATTTTGATTCAAATATACAGTTCATCTGTCAGTCAGAAAACATTTGAAATTCTAGTAATGATTTGCAAGTCTCAACTACGTTCGAAATCCTTCAAATCTTTACAGCGTGGTGCAGTCAGACGCAAGGCTTTTTAATTAATGACAACACTACAAATACAGCCGTCCTCCGACGCACAAAAGGTAGCCATACGTTAATGTGGAGATTTGAGCGCGGCCATGTTCACTTCAACTTCAATTGAATCGAATACATGACTGTAACAACGCTGCAAACATTGTAGAAGAGTGAATCCAAATCAATCACTAGGAAAGAGTGATTCAACTTACCCAACTACTTGTCACGAGGGTGAAAAAGAAGCAGAAACTGTACAATCCGGCTATTAAATCTGATATTAATATTATTTACTTCTATCTCACTTCGTATACCACGCATTGTGCTCTACGAAAAGCATAACAGAGTAGGAACTTCGGAATATTGGACTTATACTCTGATTCATCCATAGTGGCGCCTCAAGGCCACGAGCTGGAAGTAGAGAGGGTCACTGTCATCCAATCGGGACTTAAAGTTTGGTTCTGAAATTACCGATTGGATGACGAAGTTCCCTTCTCCTAGTTCGTGACCTTGAGGCGTCACTATAAGTAAATAACAAAATAGGGATGGTTTTCCAGTGCCAACGTCGGAGTCTAACATTTGGAGAAGCGTTAATTTGGATTTTTAATACATTTCTGACATGCGTGGACAGAAATGATTAACTTACCGAGGTTTATTAGAGAGTCGATATTGTAGGCCATAGATCGACATTTCAGATAACGTATTCTTTTCGACGGTCCATTCACAGAGAACCCAACCGGAATTGTAAAGAATTAATTTCTTATTGTTTGCTTGAACTTAATTCGGAAAGAGCTAACCCCTGTTAATTTTTAATACATGGCTTACATAGAGCACGTTTTATAATTGTTTATGTAAAGCCCAATTACAAAAGTTACGGAAGCCATTTATACTATTAATTATTACAATAAACTGAAATTTAGCGAATATTTTGTCAACAATTCTTGCCAAATGCACTCATTTCTTTCTGTACTCAGAATTCAAATGGTAAATAGCTTAGGTAAGAAAACGTGCACAGAATAAACTTCTTTCCACAGCACGTCACATACATTTGATGTAAAATTAAATAAAAGTAAATAAATAAATTATATTTTTTTGTACTCAGATCAAATTTCTTCTATTTCGCTTGGAAGAGTTTTGTATTGTGATCGGCGGGCAGCACGAAATATAGCCGGCAGAAAAAAAATAGTAGATTTGGTCATTGCCAAATATTTATTCTAAAGATGAATGAAATTTATTTCACGAAAACGATTTATCTTTACAAAATGTATTGAAGAAAGAATGTCCTTCAATTCCTTCTAAACACATGTTTTTAAATGTCTCATAACCAGGACTGCTGAACTCCCCTGAATTTGAATCTTCTCCAATCCCATGAACTTACTCCCAAACGTTTAAAATGTAACGTAAATAAACATTCAATTTTAAACCATTTAAAATCCTGTCGCAAACATAGACAAAAATGACTACTATTCGAAATAATATCTTGAATCTTGCAGTTTAGATCAATGATATCAGCAAATCAAGAAATAACCACAAATAAATACTCACACCCTCAGAAAGGCACGAGATATATAATTTTAATATTAGGAACTCTAAATAAATTCAAAAATAAGAAAATATTATTGTAAATGGTTTTGGATTGCAAGCCAAAGTTACCTTTGCATTTTCATGAACACGCTTTTATTTGTTTGTGAACATGGAGAAAATTGTCTGCATATCTGGTTGAATACGTATGTAATGCCCGTGTCATTTCGTGCGAAATGACTTGGATACACGTCTTTCAACATGATTTACGCACCATCTCATGCCCAACAAGTGCTTCCGCGGCGATATTAAAGCAACAATTTCTCAAGTCAAGCAAATTGGAGTAAATCAGTCTTCAGCTTGTCTGGCTGTCCGCATGACGGGTGGCGTACGTCCAAAATTACCTTCTGGCAGGGCGACTCCCGGTCTGTGAACACGCGGTGTCGCGAAAATTGCAATGTACTATTTTGCGTGTGTCTCTTGACGCGCTATTTCGGATGAAGCGGCTCATCAGAACATGCTTGAAATATGAATGAGTATGTTCTTAGAAGAGCATGAAATAAGTGAGCATCACTGCGCTCAATTTTTTAAAGTCTTACTTGCAATGAGCATTCGTAACGGTAAAGTGCAGAGTTTACTTCTGTGAATTTAGTTTAATTTTGCATCCAACTCAGTAATTTCTTCAAAATTCTTTCGAAACAGTCTCGTCTTCATTATATCTAGGCTAAATGATTTATACTGAACTTCATAAAAGTAGCATTAGAAATGTGATAGGAGATAGCTCGAGAGTAAAAAAGTGTAGCGGTTTTATTATCGGGTGGATTGATTCCCTGTGAGCATATGCCGACTTTCACCTGACAGAAAACATAAAGCCCAATATTATGGAGATTTTGCTTTGATATCTCGGATTGATAATAATTAAAGAATCACCCTAACTCGCGATAATGATACCCACAATTACAGATGCATACCGACTCCTTAAATCTCGTACAATTTTATACATAATTTTAATTTTAAAAAACTTATTTGAAGTAAGGAACCTTTTGAGAAAGGTTAACTTTTACATTTCACGCCAATAAACATACATGCCTTCATAGATATTATATTTAGTGACATTTTACCAGACAGTTTATGTAGTCTCTGAAGACTCAAAGTTTTCGTGGAGAATAAATTAATGAACCTTCACTCGTCAGGCAATTCTGGAAATAAGTTAGAGTGACGTCTTAACCTTGGTGACTACTCTGACACAGATCTACGATGTTTGGAGCAAACATTAGACACTTCACATTAGGAATTCTAAGCGTTTGATTTTTACTGAAAACGTAATCGAGTCTTTGGTGAATTCCTTATCCTACTTACAACTGAGCTGAAGATTTCCTCCATTTTAGGTTCCGAGGTATTTCAAAGAGAAAAAGAAAAGTGTATCATAAGTACACAATAATCAATTTAAGAATTTAGAAAAATCATATATTTTGATTTAAATATAAGAATTTAGTAAAATCATTCATTTTGTCATAAAATCATAATGCACAATGATTTAAAAAGAAAGATTAGCATTTCAACATCTTTCGACTTTCAATGTAAATTACATGGGATTTTTGGTATTTCAATATCCCATTACTCCTTACCGGCACAGAAGAGCAAATCCAATTGATTCAAAGTCTCAGTGCCTTCTGAAAATTTTCCAATGATTCGTTTTCCTTTTAACTTTGTGTAAGGTTATTAACGTTTTCATCATCATGCAAATAATGATAATGGATATTTTATCAGTTCTGTGTATCTAATAATCCTAGTGAAAAATAAGTTTAGAAAAAGAGTCTCAAATTTTTTTTCAAAATAATGTACAGGATTGAATTTCATTCTTATCGTTAATGGCGAGTCTCATTTTCAAAAGGATAAGGAACTTAAGGACTTTTATATCCGCCTCCGTTTTTTTATGAAGCGAAGAGGTCACTTTGTACGGTCTTTTATGTGCCGCCATAAAACAACCGTTTGGTCGCCCATTCTGCAAACCGCGCAATCTGGGAAGAGGACGTTTGGGCTGCAACGTTACGATATACAAGAAATTGACTTTTTTCTGCACTACTCGTAGTATTCTCCAGGCCTAATTAACAACTCGCCTGATCTATATATATAATCACAGACCTGACTTGTTTTGATTCAACAATCCTACTTAATGAGAAGCTGATTGCGGAACCAGGTAAATGTAGGTATATTGCAGTTTATAGAAATACAACAATGAATGTGTCTCATTAACTTGAAAATTGTTACAAAAATTTAAAACAATTGCAGTAAAATGCGTAGGTTTCGACAACTGACCAAAAAACAGCAGTAAAATAGACTTACCATTTAACAAGCACAAAATATCGTTTTTAAATATGAAAATCTTCAAAATTCTTTGCTATGATTTTACATAAATAAAAGTGTGCTCACGCGAATAGGCATTTCATTTTAATGGTGTTTTTTGAACCCGGGTGTGTTTTTGTTGATGATGTATAACCTCAATGAAAGTTCAAATCAAGACCTAGAGAAATAATTCTCTGACCTCTCACTCTACGTCTATATCTATATCTACAGTGGTATGATGATGCGCTAATTTGCAGTTACTCGTGCCTTCGAGCCACTGTAGAGAAACTATCCATTACATAAATAAAAACTAATGCACATCTGTAAAGTGATAATCCGACTGATCTGGTTAAATAAAAAATAAAAATAAAAAAGGATCGAAACGGTGAGTTAAACGATTAAAATTAAATTATTAAATGTTGACAATTCGTAAGAATGGAATTTTAGTGAAGAAAATACATGATCAGTCTCAATGGTCGCCAAAGTAACGTGCCAAAACCATCCGTCAAGGACGTTATTTTCACTTCTGACTAACGCGTTTTACACATGGAGAGGTCGAACTCGAGTCAATAGAAGAATGAATAATTCCCACGAGCGATTGACCCCGAGCCCAAAAAAAAGCGCGCGGTTTTCGGCAGGTTGCCATCCAAATTCCGTCCACTCAGGCGGCCCGCGCACCGGCGGAGTGGAAGGCGGTGGTGGGCAGGGGGCGGGGCGGGGCGGGGCGGGCCGAGCCGCAGTGTCCCCGCAGCGGGGTGGGGCGAAGGGACGGCAAGTCAAAGGCAGCGGGGCGAAGGGACTGCCGATCGGCATTCAGGACGGCCGCGGGCCGACCGCCGGTCAGCTGCGCGTGAAATCGCCGCAACGTGTGCCCTTCAACCTCCGCCTCCCCGTCCCCATCACCCCGCTCCACGCCCTTCCTCTCCCCTCCCCGCCCCGCTACGCCTCGCCTCACCGCGCTCCGCCTCGCGCCGACAAATGCCCCCTGACCCGGCTGTCGCCCTTATCCGTATTTATCGGCAGCGACCCCGATTTTAAGCCCCCTGAATGCAGAAGCACGCGGCGCGGGGCCGGGCGGGAGGGGTGGGGGTAAAGGACGGGTGAGGCCATAAAATTTAAAACTTTGTCGGGATCATTGTGGGGATTTATACACGCGGCCGGATGCGGCCTGGAGGCTGCGCCGGGGCTGTGTCATTTGGCTCTGACGTCACGACTTACGAAGCTGCTGCTGCTTCGCAGGCGTTCCCCAGGGCTGCGCATAGGACCCGGCCGAAGAGAGTGAGTGTGTGTGTGTGTGTGTACGCGAGTGAGAGAGGAATTTTCGCAAACTCGATTCACGGGAAGCGATTTCTGGGGCCGGTGAAGTTACGATGTGTGACTTCGTTGCGAGCAAACTCGCTTAAGGGCCAACTAAATCGAAGAGGAACGGTGCGGCGCGGCGCGGCGTGGCGTTCGCCCAGAGCGCCTGTCGGCTGCCTGAGAGGCCCCGTGACTAGAAGACCTCGTGGCAGGGAAGCGAGGTTTCTGGCGTATAACTTCTTATAATTCTGTCCACCATGGGGGTGAACGTTTGGCGCATTTATACAGGATGTATCATTTAGCCCAGTGTTGTCAAGGTCGATGCCACGTCGTCCGTGGCGAGAGTGCCACGGCGAAATAGCCCCTCCACGCAGTTCATCACTCCGCCACGAGAGGCAACGCCATCCCTATTGTAAAACGGCAGGGTTACTACTACTCGTAATAGTTCCCTTTCCTGACGCTAGTATCGCAGAGAAGCTCGTGGCACGCTACCGTGCCATAACGTGTGCCACAGCCACCAGTAGAAGACCTTGACACCACTGATTTAGTTGGATACAGAGAGTGCCACAACGATCGAACGACCGACAAAATACGACCATTACCACTATTGCACATGGTGATACGTAGATTTCGGAGTAACTCAAAAGCGGGAATTGTTCGCCTTGCGTCATACCGCGAGAAATCCTGCATTGATGGTTGGTGAAAAGCCAATATTTGCCGACTAGTACGTTGCATCCCTCTTGAAAACTACTGTGTTGTGCGCAGTGGTAAACATAATCAATTTCGAGTCAAACGACTAGAGAGCTATCGTCAGTTTGTGACGACGCACAGTGGGGCAGGAGGCCTCCAAAGTTGAGAATAAATATTTTAAGTGAACAGAAGAGCAGTAATGGACTGAGTTGATAACAAAAGATGTTAAATAACATAAATAAAGCAGAATATAACATTATTCGTTAATTTCAAATTACAGTGTGTTATAAAAACCTTGTTTCAAAACTTGCAGATACAATGTCTGTTAATGAAGAAAAGGTTACTCTTAATGATTGCCTTTATCTGTGTGTATCGTCATTGTATGACTTAGTTCTTATCATTATAATGAATCTGAAGACTCAGCAGTATCATTATCTTCTGTTTCACATTGTGCTTTTCCAAGCAACATCATATTTAAAACTTCTATCGTAAGTTCTTCAATTTTCTTTGCAGGAAGTGGTCTAAAGCTTATGATAACAGGGTCAGATGACACCAGAAGTCGGTAAAAAAATGTCTTTATTGGTTTTGTCTATGGCACACTTACGAGAAAAGTCTTCCCTGAATTTATTAATTTCCTTATTACGTGTCTCTTCAGATAACTGACCAATAGGTAGTAAAGATTTCGCCAACACTGCTGGACAATGAATAAGTAGTTTGTGTAGTGTTGGTGACATACAGTACCAAGGGTATTTTTCCACATATATTAACACAAATTAACACAAAACGTTTGGAACATTTCTTAATACGAAACCCACTTCAAATGGCGATGATCACTATGCGAATTCGTTCTATTAGTTCACGATCAAGACCTGTTACACATGCCGATATCTCAGGATTTTCAAAAAACGATCTTGCAGTATTACTATCAGTAGAATTGCTAATCTAGGCTTTGGTCTGTCCACTCATAAATTCATATTTTCTTGGAAATCTTTCTGTATTTTTCGTATCTTCAGACTATCAGCTTGGTTCTCCTCGCCTGCTATGATTTAAGTGGAATTTTGTAGGATATATGCAGCAGGCACTCAAAGCATCGAATCCAAGTGTGCAGTACTGAAATACCAAATTCCAAATCTGGGGAGTGAATTTCCATATTTAGACATTTTTCGATATCATCGAATTGTTTAGAAGTCTCTCAACATAAATAGAATAAATGTGAATTTGGTGTCAGTCAGAGCATTACAAATCTTCCCGTCAATCATAGCAAATATCAAACAGTGCCTTAAAATAATATTCTTACACATCAGATTGATCATAGAGGGTTAGAGATCTGACTGTCTATGTATGTTTTCTCAGCTGAAAGCTCCGCACTCTCTGGTTTCAACTGCATTCTGATTGGTCTGCAATGTGTAGTAAACGATGGGCATGGGTTTTGCCAAAGTACCGTTTCTTTGTCTTCGGGATTTCTTGTTAGCAACTGCAGCGGGATGATAGAAGACAGAAAGATACTGGATCCAGAGATATATGCTTCACTGACACTGTCTTTATATATAGGAAAGTATAATGATGTCTGAAGCCATCTTTCATTTATATTAATAAATCTATCGTACATTCTGTTCGGACCATTTCTGCTTATATTGGGAACTAAATGATTGTATTCATTTTCAGAGGTTTTGGGACAATTAATTATTACTCTAATGTGTTCTTTCAAGAAACAAACCTATTTTTGAATATTCTTGTACCCTGTTCCCTTCATAAGACTATGTTCATTCGAGATATGTCTAACGTCGCTTCCAGAGATACTGAAAAAGAACAACGCACGAACTTAGAAAAAAATATTTTTTTTCGAATGGGGCAAAAACGGGCAAAATTTCTCATTCCATACTTCAAGTAGAATGTATTCACAATTTAATGCAACAAAAATTTTTGCTTGGACGCATTTGGAAGGTAACTAAATCTTTATCAATTCATGCATTTCTTGCAATTTTACCAAAGGTTGACAAATATATTTTTGTAAGCGAACAGGCACTAAATATTCGCAATATTATGACAATAAACTTTTACTTAGCTTTCGATGTATCAGCCATGTTAATTTAGTTCCAAAATTCCTTCGCGTTTACATTATACAAACTCAAAAACACTAGCATACATCCAGCACGCCCTGCGTAAACTTACCGAATGACCAGATTTGCCGATGCAAAACTCGTATAAAAACACGTCAGGGAACAAGTCCGTGCATGTTTGAGATAGAGTACTCCTTCCTGTACGCAGCAACAATCAGTAAACATGAATCGGTCGACTTTTGATTTTTGAATTTTACTCATGTTTTACCGTCTCCTGCCCCACTGTTCGACGCATTGTCGCCACAAGATCGTTCTGAGTAACCGGATGATGATGAAGTAGTGATTAGCCTGAATAACGTGGCAATCGGAGGAAATACGAAATCGTGACGAAAGTCTAACGGCCAATTTCGCCAACATTTATCAGTAGATTAGGCGGTCAAACCACTGACGGGGTGTTAAGCGCCATATTTTCGTTCCGCCAATGTCATTTCACCTGATGATCGTCAAATATTCAAATCCTGATTCTGACCGACAAATAATAATAATAATAATAATAATAATAAATTTTATTCGTTTTCACAAAAGTTAGCAAATACAGCAGATGCTCCCGAATGAGCAAATGCTTGTGCTGTGGTGCAATTTAAGTAAGCTTAAAATGATAACAAAAACTTACTACCCTAACGCCACTAGTTTCAGCAGTGAGAGCAATCACAAGGTGAAGCGGCGGTAGCCCCCAAGGTGCAGCGTCTAGATATGCGATAAGGGCGCATCTTGAAAAGGAAGTGTTTTGTTATCGCGGCAACAACACCTTGAAGTAACCACTTGGCCGACGACACGTTCAGGTGCGTACACGTACAGGTACAGTATGCGTTGGTGACCGTTAACGTCTTTAATTTCATTGATAAGTCATATCAGCGGCCGCTGAGTTTTTCACTATCAAGGACGATGACGCACACAAACTTCCAATTCTCGAGGATAATTCTTAAATAATTAACACAAATTTCAACTTTAAACATTTTTAATACTCTAAGAACTTTAAGAATTTGTATTCTTTAAATATTCAACATACACTATGTGCGACTATTGGCAATAGACCAATCAGAATGTCCTTGGATTGTTAGTTGTATTCACTCGAACTGTAGGTAATAACTAGGGGGCGGATTTTAATGAAATTCCATTATTTTTCTTTTCGCTTTAGAACAATTCCGTTTAGTATAGAAATTAATTTAATGTTATAACAAAAGGGAAAGACCCATTTTTATACGAAATTGGTTTGCATTTTTCGTCGATTTTATCAATACATTTTAATATCATTTAATGGTACTTGCTTCAAATAATATTTACCACATGCAACAGATGTTCTCCACAAAATTCCTGAGTACCTGTACCTGGTTTCGATTTCGATTTCTTCGCTCAGAAGTTGTAATGTCAGACATTGTGAGAATGAAATCCTAGGTTCCTACAACGCCTGTCAACGCTATTGACGGTTCAGCCGATTTCGGGATAACTGAAGACAGAGATTTTATGGCAAAGAACAGTCCAAACTAAAATTTTGAAGGCTGAGCTCACTTGAGCGAATAGAAAAAACCTCGATTACATCAGAAATGTGTCCAACAGCTTTAGTTGTTTATCCAAACTGGTTTTGAGTGCATTTTTTACGTAATTTTTCTTGTTTTTAGGGCATTTTAAAAACATTTTAAGAGCATTTTATTGATCATTTTTGGCGATGTTTTAGGTCATCATAACCCGCTCCCGAGTAATAACATACCCAAAACCTTTGTGAATCTGTAGTCACATTATTTCTAACAGCACGCTGCTTCAGTAATATTCACATACTGTACACCAGGTCTCCAAATCCGATCATTTTTTTTTTGTGATCAGAGCAATCCTTTCTACGTTTAATATTTTGTCACCTATCGACATCGTCTATATCTACTGTTATTTTTGGGAGGTCCACACTCGATAATACTCGTAACACTCGGTAATACCCGATGCGATGCGCTGCCTTTCCGCTCCCGATACAACCTGATGCAGTTTCCATACGCTTCTGACTCCACGTCATCAGTGTTTTGTTATGAAACTGTCGTAACCAATAAAATCAATATTGGCCCCTCTGCGTATGGTGTATGCGATGCCACCTCACAAGGGCGAGTAAAATGATACATTCTGTAGAAAAGTGATGTATTGGAAACGAATTGAACGAGTAACTCTATACAAACATTATGAATTACAGTAAATGGTTAATTATGAACGTCAAACACTATGTCATTGATTTTGTAAGTATATGGCCTAATTTATAATTACGTTGTTAACAGTTATACTTTATGTATTGTTTCCAACATTTATAAACGCGTAGTTTGTTAAGTTGGGTCTTGTTTGATGTTATTACGACAAAACTCCGTAGGGTGTGCCAACGCAGCTACACATCGTTAAAACAAATAGTTAAAGCATAGCGAATTGAAGAGATTGCTATAAGTTAAAGCATATTAATCATAGTCTTCAATATTCAAAAAATAAAGTTATTAGATAAAAGTATTTAATTTTCTCTGGTAATTTAAACGCAGTTACCACACACTTATTAATAATAAAATAAGCACTCAATGAATAATATAATAAGCATTACTAAAAGTCTTCATAGGAGTTATGTCCATAAAATATTATAAGTAACGGCCCTAATAGAAATTAAATGTTTTCTAGTTGTGCTAGAGCTACAGCTCATGAAATTATACGAGTATAAAGAATATTCTTGACTGGGTAAATTTTAATTGGTACAATACTCGTCTTGTTTCGTTATATACAGTGGTATTCATAAAGTAATATCGAAGTTGTTGTAAGCTTGGTGATTGATTTGTCATCGTTTGCACAGCTAAGGTTGAGTTGATATGCTATACTGTTAGAACGCCCAGGAGTTGCAGCATTCCCGTGATTTGGTGTTTCAGAAGCCAAAGCAGTCGATTTGTGGTACGTTTGGGAAGAATGGCCTACGGCATTATTCTCAAAACAAATTTTCTGCATGGAAAATAATGTTAACACTGTTAAAAATGTTAAAAATTAGAATAAAATTAAATATGTCATTTACCAGGCGAAAAGAGCAATGCAACTGAAGTGGGCAGCCACTCATGGTGAGAAAATTTCGTTCGTAAAAATTACAATTTGAATGTGTTGTGTGCTGAGTGAGGATAACACTGCCATTACAAATGCTTACTATTCACGTATGCTGATATGCACCAAGAGTAAACACCGTACTATAGCCCTTTCATGTCACCCTATAGGGAAGTAAATGACAATATTTTACCATGCTATGTCAATGGCTCAATTGGCTTGTGGCTTCATTGATATTGCAATGTAGGGTTGCAATTCCCATGAATATTTCATCCGTGTGTAATGCTGTCAAAAGGAGACACATTCCCGTCTACCAAAACTTCGTATGCTAATAGCTCAGTTATGCACACTGGTTCTGTCCCCTTGAACACAAAATGTATTGACTGTCTGAATAGAACTACCAATGTATCTTTACAAAATTACTGGCGGTTGGAGAGCACTAATGGATTTTTCATATATCTGACCTCCCCTATTCAGAGAGACAAACACTTTTTAGAATATTGATACAATGATTTAATTATTATTAATCACTAGTTATAGATGACATAGGATTTATGGCTATGTTACTTAAATTGCATTTCTGTTTTTTCTCATTAATTTCAACATAATTTTGCATGTTACATAATATTGCATTTTACCAAATTCTAAGTTTCCGTCTTTCACGCCTGAAAAGAAAATAAAGAAGAAATAAGGAAAGGAATAACAAAGAAAGAAAGAATACGGAAAGAAATAAAAGAACAAAGAAAAAATGAGAAATAAAAAAGCAGGAGGGAAGATGAAAAGAGGAACAAGCACTCTATTTCGGTGAGAATGACGCAAATGCATTATTGATTATTCCCCGGTGTTCAATGTTCGTATGCTATTCCTTGACCGAGTGAATTGCAGTTTCTCGCGCGGACAGTCCTAAGGCCTGCAGTCCATCGTGGGACCGCGAGGAAGCCTGCTTCTGTACCGCGGACGCCCCCAGAAAGAATGCCCATTGCGGCAGGGTAGAAGTTTGCATCTTTCACGCCTGAAAAAAAGAACGAATAAGGAAACGGAAAAGAAAGAAAGAATAAGGAAAAAGTGAAAGAAGAAAGAGAAAACAAGAAGTAAGGAAAGCGAAAGAGAAAATGAAAAAAAAGGAAGCACTCGATTAAGGCGAGAGTGACTCAAATTATTGATTATTCCCCGATGTACGAGTATAATGTTCATATGCTCCTCCTTGAGCGAATGAATTGCAGTTTCACGTGTGGGCTGTCGTAAGGTCTGCTTGTGGGGCCGCGGGTAAGCCTGCTTCTGTGCCGGGAAACCTCACAGCGCCTGCACATCGCAGTAGGGTATAAGTTTGCATCTTTCACGTCTGGAAAAAAGAACGAATAAGGAAACGGAAAAGAAAGAAGAAAGAGAAAATAAGAAGTAAAGAAAGCAAAAGAGAAAATGAAAAAAAAAGAAGCACTCGATTAAGGCGAGAGTGACTGAAATTATTGATTATTCCCCGATGTACGAGTATAATGTTCATATGCTCCTCCTTGATCGAGTGAATCGCAGTTTCACGCGTGGGCTGTCGTAAGGTCTGCCTGTGGGGCCGCGGGTAAGCCTGCTTCTGTGGCAGGGGGCCGCCGAGCGGAGCGGAGCGAAGAGAGGAGATGAGGCTGCGGTCGTTACGCTGCTCCGTAACATCTCGGCGCGGGGTTGCCGCTAAGGCCGTCCCCTCGCTCCGGCCCCGCCTCATCCGCGGGGAGCCAGACGAGCGGGGTAATCTGGCGGGGTGACGTCATGGCGAGGGGGACGCGGCCCCGCGCCCCTCCCCCTGCTCTCGTCGCTTCGCGAGCCATCGCGGGGGAGGGGTGGGGTTTGGAGGACATTAACGCGTTCTGCAAACCCCCAAGCGCAGGAGTCATCACAATAGAAGAACCGTATTTCCTTCGCGGAGTGTCTTTTGTTCGTTTGTGATTGGCTGGGTGGTATTTCATGGGGTACATCTTTTAATTTTTTATAATTCTTAGATGTGGGATTTGGCCAAACCATTAAAAAGAATTGTTGGATGAGTCATAAACCACCAGAATGTTTGAAAGGTCTCGCTCCGCGCGAAACGGTTGGTTATAACGTCGTTTATATTTTTCCTTGGGCAGTTATTTGTACGTTACTCCGAAGCCATAAAACCGCCTAAGCGTAACACATTGCAATCAACTGAAAAAGCCCTAGAAAATCTTCATTAAAAGGAAGTTTTTTATTAAGAGGTTTATATATTTGACATTCCGGTACTTGCGCGGGTATTTAGATACCATGTGGTCTAGGTTGATTCTTTTTTTATTTTATTTTTTTAAATTTTTTTACTGCTAAGAAATTATGTTAATGCAAACCAGTTTGTGTACTCTTCAATTAAGCTACAAGAAATACATATTGCTTTGTTGCATTTTGCGTGTTTTGCAAGTTTTATCTTTACAAAGTTGCGTGGGGGGATCTGCATATCCCGTGCGAGCGTCTGCATAACTTATCATTGTTACGTCAGTGCTGGCGCACGGCAACACTGCACTCGATCTACTCACAGAGTCGGATTTCATGTGAACTACGGAGAGTGATGGTAACTAACGCTGTCATTGGAATTACAGTGGGACGTCGAATATTCGAACTAATTGGGACCAGGTATAAAACGGATATATGATAGTCCGGATAGGTTACCGTTGTCTGTATAGGTTGTCAGTGCACTAAAAGGCGGTGGTTTTCTGTCAAAGATGAACATTCCGAGTGAGTGACAGCTGTGAAACATTTAAGATCGGTGGTTTGACAATGTACCGTTAGTTCTCTTGCACTTAAAGGTGGTGAAAAGCGTTTTTCTGTTATTAATAAACATTTCGAGTTCTTAAGCATTTATTGTAAGATTTCGCAAAGTTCACTATGTCAGTATCTCGTTAATATTTTCCCACTGTCAATCATATCGAGAATCATTCTCAATATTCAGAACTATAAAGGAAACTGGATACGTACAGTAATAATTTTAAAAAATTATTATTCAGAGAAAATATGAGTTCGGATATTTGACGTCTCGGAAGACTGACGTTCGGATAATCGACGTACCACTACATCGTTTATCGCTTAGCATCCGGAGAAAGTCAACGGAGCAGACGCCGCACGTTGCAGAACTGAATATGGTATATTGGTGATGATGACAATGCCCGCACATTCCTTCCCCCCATATTCTGGGCGCTATGTTTTTATTGATTTTACTTTACGAAACACATAAGAACTTATATGAACATGTATATCTTGTTTCTTACTTAATATTTTCTTTCTTTAGTTTTCTGATTGGAGGTAAACGTATACCCCGTGGGAGTAAACTCGTCTTAAAAGAGTACGCAGGCAGCTGAGTGTTGACGAAAACAACTTTCTATGCAGACAAATCTCTTCAAACTATTTTATTTGAATTTTCTTCTTTCATATATGCATCAGAAAATAATTCGATAAGTGCATTTTGGATAATTATAGATTTTTTTACATAGACAGTAACTTCAGATTCCTTCTTTTCATCCAAGGCCCAAAATTGCCTCATTTGCAGTTATAAGAGAAAACAGTGGTAACACTTACCCTTGTCACAACTGCATTCACCCTGAATTTCGCCTTGATTTCTCTAGAAAGGAAAATTTAAAAGTCCCTTTCGCGTTCTTTGACTTTTTCCTTATTTACCAAGACATAACTTAGACTATGACGAAAAAAATATAAAACGTGGCTTAAAAAGATGTACACTAAATGGAGATTTATTAGTTTCAATTGTTTATTCATACTTGTTTGTATGGAAAGCAAATACTTTATTTACTGACGTCTATAGTTTTTCCGAGGCACTAGCTGTCTGTGAAAATGGTTTATGATTCGTTAATTTTTCTGAAGTTACTTTAGTGGAAGGAAAATAACCACGTCCTTTCTATTTAAAATAAATTCTTCCATTCATTTTTTTTATTTTCGCTGGACCTTTCAGTAATAACGACTAAGTCTTTCACTGCTTGTCTGCCTTCTATTGAAAAGAAGAGGGGAGAACGGTGGGTCTGAAGTGTAAATCGATCGACAGAAGGATTATCTGCTGCCAATGCCTTACCTCCTATATTGGGGAAATGTATTAAATTCAACCAGAAATTGAAAATCTTCTAAGCATTTAGTTTATGCTAAGAAATCGCAGAGAGAAATGCAGCATTCCAAAAGCAAATCCGCATCGTCAGCAATCTTTCAATGCCAAACTATAGAGTTTTATTAAAGCAAGCCTCTGTTCACAAAAGCAATCTAAATAACTCTGTTTGTTCTTCTAATTGGTAATTTCACATCTTATTGAACATCGACTTGTCTGGAGATAAAAGCTGCCTGCTGAACCTTTCAAAGAACATGGGAGAAAACGCATTTACTTATCAAAACAGCTCCAAAGTTAAAGATCAGAAAAATCCCTCGAAGGCAAGACACACAATGCGAATCACCGAGCCATGGTTCCGAGACGCAAACGTATTGTGCTTTCACAATTTTCTCTTTTCAGAGGAAATAAACAGCTTCCCTCGCTGCTACCGCCTCTGCTCAATGAAGCTTCCACTGGGGGTCGCCAGGGGCGCCGCATTTGCGGAAACAGACGAGCGGCGAAATTCCGTTTTGCTCGCTGTCACCGCAGCGCAGCGCCGTGTTCGGACCGCGGTGAGGGGAACATCAGCGCATATTCAGCGGCGTTGTATTTTGTTGCACAATGCCCAGCGCGGCTTTAGACCGTGTTTTTTTTTATTGTCCACCGTTCGCGAGGTGGCGAGGGAGTCGGTGTGGACCGGGGAAGCCGTGTTTCAACTGTCACTGTGGTCGCAGAACGCCCTTTTCTCCACAGCAGACGTTTCTGTCCTCTCTCGTCGAGTTTACTGCTACCAACGTGGAAGAGGAACACTACGTTCAGCCTTTCGGACCTTGCACACGAATTAAATATTTTTGTAAATCATTTTAATATTGTACTCTATTGTACTACTATATAATATTATTTAATTAATACGTACTTTTCCATCTCCTTTTTTGTTGCTCTGACTGATCTCAATGGTTAAAAGAGATTCTCAATCAATGTTATTCAGCTTATTAATACATCAAACAACTTGAAGGTTTCCGGCCCGAAAAGCATAAATTTTAGGCCCTAAGACAATAATTGATGCAAAACAATTATCCTATTCATTTCATCATCTAGTGGTGCTACAACAGCACACACTTTCCCGCGTTATTGTAAACAGTTACGTAATATTGAAATATTGCATTTTCTGCGATACTAACATCTTAGCCATTATTTGAAAACGTCGAATTCAACCACGTTTCCATCGTGTTGTCAAAAATATGTGAATTCGCTTGCCTAATAATGTTAATATAGTAATTAGAATATATAGATAGATAGATAGGGTTTATTCTACAATTGGGCTGATGTTGCCCGGTGGCAGAATACAGAAACACAAAAGTACATTAAAATTACAAAACACAATTAACTATAAAAACAATATATAAAAATTCAATATAAAAAACAAACGAATTATCTTCTTCATTACCTAGAATATGCAACTGCATTTACATGCCTATACATATACAACAAGTGAAACTACATATATACTAACATTCAAGTAAATAAACTTACTTACATATCACACCAACATTCATACATACAAACATACACGCTTACATACATATCATACAAAGACAAAGGAACACTCGCATACACACCATCCTACAAGTATTCACTCACAATCATATTCAGACAAATATGGATAATCACTTTTACCTACAACATAATAATATACAATACTTATAATAATTTTTACATTTCTAACACGTAAAAACACTCGTTAACATCACTTCACTGCACTTCACGTCACTGCACCTCATAAAACTTTACCTAAATACTAATAGCTCAATACTTTTTAGTTTACTACCCATAATCGCACCTTTCACTTCACTGCACGTTTTCACCCTATTGATTAATTTCCTATACTTTTTTTCTAAAACCACGCGCTGAGCAAGGAAAGGGCTCAAAAACTGTCGCAGGCAAATCGTTCCAATCTACGATTGTTCTGTTTACAAAGGAGAATTTGCCTACGTCCGTTCTTTGAATTCTAGTTCTAATTTTATATTTATGATCAAATCTATTAAAATAATCTGGTTTATCTAGCCTTCCCCGTATTTCCTGCCATGCAGAGCCACCAGTGTAAGATTTATACATTACGCAAAGTCGAGCCCTTTTTCTCCGATGTTCTAACGATTCCCAACGTGCAGGTATGTTCCTCCGAAAAGTGTATTTTGCCGCTCTGTTTTGTATCCTCTCTAAGCTCTTCTTAAGTCCTATTCTGTACGGATCCCAACAACTAGCTCCATATTCCATTACTGGCCTAACAAGCGAGGTATACGCGATTTCTTTTGCTTTCGTATTGCATTTTTTAAGATTTCTCATGACGAAATGCAAAGACCTCCAAGCTTTACCCACTACGTAGTTAGTTTGTTTCTCCCATCCCAACTTACTATCCAAGAGGATGCCAAGGTATTTACAGTTTGAGACTCGCGGAACTACGTCATTACCTAGCTGATAAGGCAATGTATGAAAGTCTCTGGCCCTACAAAATGTGATCGCTTTACTTTTATTTCCATTTACAGTCATTTTATTAGCTCTTGCCCAATCATTAATCTTATTTAAATCTTCCTGTAGTTGAATCATATCGTGCTGTTCTGTAATTTCCCTATATAATATACAGTCGTCGGCAAAGAGTCGAATTTTTGACGTTATATTTTGTGATATATCATTTACAAAGATAAGAAATAACAGTGGGCCAATGACACTGCCCTGAGGGACTCCGGAAGTAATGTTACCCTTTTCCGATAAATGCTGTCCAATTCGAACCTTTTGATTTCTATCGCGAAGAAATTCACTTATCCATGCTATTACCCGCCTGTCAATTTTAGCATCAATAAGTTTCAATATCAGAATGTCATGCGGTACTACATCAAACGCTTTGGCAAAATCAATAACTATTGCATCCACTCTTCCCCCTAAATCAATTACATCAGACAAGTCTTGAGTAAGGGAAATAATTTGACTTTCACAAGAAAAGCCATTTCTAAAGCCATGCTGCCCGCGAAAAAACCATTCTGTCTGATCCAAATGATTTCTAATCGAATTAGATAATAATTTTTCAAACAATTTACAGACTACTGACGTAAGACTAACTGGCCTATAATTTTGCACTTCACATTTTTGTCCACTTTTAAAAATTGGCACTATTAAAGCAGATTTCCAATCATCCGGTACACTTTCATTGTTGATTGATACATTGAAAAGTCTGACCAAATATGGTATTATTCTCTCCCCTGCTATCTTTAGCATATCGGATGTAATACCATCCGGACCGCAAGACTTACAGTTTTTCATTTTCTTCAATTGTGAACGTATTTCCCTTTGATCAATTTTGAATACATGATCCACGTTGTTGTGCCCTATATTAATTTGATTAGCTTTTTGTTTGTATACGGAACAGAAATAATTATTAAATACATTGGCTTTCTCTTCATCATCTACGATATCTACGTTATTCCATCTTACAGGAGGTGTCTCCTCCTGTTTACCTCGACGGTGACGTACATAGTTAAAGAACTTTGCCCAAGCGTTTTCATTATCATCTAAAATTAACTTAAGATATGATTCTTGCGCAGTTTTCTTTTTATTTTCTACTTCTTTCCTAATTTGTCGGAATTTCTGTAAATGTGCCTCGCTGCGATGCCTATTGTTATACGCTTTTCTCATTTTTCTCTTCAATTTGCGAATTTCCGTGTTATAATACTCTGGGTCTGAATTCTTTTTTAAGTACTTAAAGGGAACGAAACATTGCCGAGCTTCCTCAATAATTTCTTTGAATTTTTTCCATATGTCTTCCAATCCTCCGCCTAACTTTTCGAAAACCGCGTAGTTCAGTTTTAAGAAATGTTGCAGTCCATTTATGTCAGCTTTACGATATTGCCAAATTCTATTACCGATTTTATCATTTACCCTTGAAATTGTAGCATTTATTTCAAGAACTACGGCATTGTGGTCACTTATTCCCTGAATAACATCGCAATAGTATAACATGTCTATCGGTCTAATGAGAAAAATATCTAACATAGAATTTTGACGCGTTGGCTTGTCAACAACTTGCGTCATTCCTGCATCCCAAACTAGTTTATTTATTATTAACTGTATTTTTCTATCGCATACTTCGCCTTGCCAATTAATATCGCTTAGATTTAAGTCACCCCCAATAATAATCGGATTACTGGTTCCATTCAATGTTTCCGCCAATTCGAGAATATTATCAAGAATGGAATAATTACCGTTTGGTGGCCTATAACATGCAATAAGATCTATTGTCTGCGAGTTGTCTACGTTTATATCTACTCCTATCATTTCATAGTCAATGCTTTTCCATTTCAAGTTCGCGTTTATATGTGATTTAACTAAAATAAAGACCCCCCCGCCTCTAGTTTCCCTGTCCCGGCGAAATATTTTATAGTCGTTTCGACAAATTTCTGAATCTAATATTTCTTCAGTAAGCCATGACTCCGTACCGATCACTACGTCAGCATCACATGCCTCAATTAAGTTCCAAAGTTGAATTTCCTTATTAACAACACTTCGGCAATTTACCTGCAACAGCTTCAGAGCCCCCTTACTCACCCTTAATCCTTTCTCGGAAAATGAATCTCGCTTTGGCCGCTTCCCTTCACTTTGCAACGTGCCCCCCTGCAAAGCTCTTCCTCCCGTACACTTTCTAATCACTGACGCCGCCGTAACCGTTGCCGCCAACGCTGCCTCTCCCGTTGTCTCCGCCACTGCCTCCACCGTTGCCGCCGCCGCTGCCGCTGCCGCCGCCGCCGCATCCGACCCCGTTGTCGCCGACACCAAAGTTTTCTTCCTGGAAGAATGCCCTCCCTCCCTCTCCATTGTCACTGGAGAAAAGGGCAACACCGCTGTGCGTCCATCTTGTCAATGGTTTTGCCCTGGTGCGCTGCAAAACCCGGCAACTCTAGTGAAGAGCCCACTGAGCTCGGCGACACCTTTGCGGTTCAAGTGCACGCCGTCACGACCGAGTCCACTCTCATTTACCCATCCGTTTGGATCTACAAAGAGTAGCCCTAGTCTCTGTGCCACCCACTCCATATCGCGGTTAACCCGCCTGATTTTCCGAGGCCATACGTCCCGGCGGAAGAGCACTCCGCTCAGAACAATACGAGCACTCGGAAATCGTAATTTTGCAGTAACTGCGAGGTCATAAATGTCACCCAAGAGGTGGTCAAATGACTGACATTTTTTGATGTTGTTTGACCCCACGTGTAAAATAACAGTTTTAGGGTTATCCACATTACATTTTCCGATTTGCCCCTTCATCTGCTCCACTCGTATTCCCGGAAAACAGCGCACTTTAATGTGTTGCCCCTTCCCCACATGACGCACTATCGAGTCACCAAGTATTAAAGTGTCCGCCGCCGTCGTCACCGCCTCCGTCGCCGATGTCGTCACCGCCGCCACCGCCGCCGTCGCCGCCCTCGCCGCCGTCGCCGCCGTCGCTGCCGTCGCCGCCGTCGCCGCCGTCGCCGCCGTCGCCGCCGTCGCCGCCGTCGCCGCCGTCGCCGCCGCCGTCGCCGCCGTCGCCGTCGTCGCCGCAGTCGCCGCCGTCGCCGCCGTCACCGCCGTCGCCGCCGCCGTCGCCGCCGCCGTCGCCTTCGTCGCCTTCGTCGTCGCCGCCGCCGCCGTCGCCGCCGTCGCCGCCGTCGCCGCCGTCGCCGTTGTTGTCGCCGTCACCGCCACCCCAGAAGATGAAGCCGAGACTGTTCTGCCAAGCCTCACCGCTGGTTTAGGCGCCGTTGCTGTCGCCATCTTCATGTTTTGTAGTTCTCTTTGAGTTTCCTCGAGTTTGGCTGATACTCGTAGGAACTCATTTCGGAGCCGCGATAACTCGCTTCGCACATTTCCATCACAGTTTCTGCAGTCCTCACAACGCCAGTTCGCACTTGGGGGAAAACCTCGTCTGGTCGTTACCGGACCTGGATTTGATTCCACTCCTCCTATTATCAGTAGCGCTGCAATTATAAAAATCATAAAAGCATCATGTGTTGAACCGCTAGTTGAATGCGTTGGACCAACACAGGAACACGCCACTCGCTGCGCCCAGCGGCCGATGCGGGCCCGGTAGGCCTCCAGCTCGCAACCCATAATCTCACTACCTGCTTGCGGAGCCGCTAGAGAAACACGTCCGCTCGCAACCGTGTCCAGACTCAGACTGCAATTGACATCATGATCACATTGATATGCAATTGACATCAAAATAATTACGAAAATTCTGGCTGCTCACTCCTGAATTGCCTTTCGTCGTAAGACAAACCGTTCCTATACCGTTTCATCGTTTTTCTTTTATTATTATTATTATTATTATTATTATTATTATTAATAATAATACTTTATTACACAAAAAAGTACAACGGCGAGTCTCAGTAATTAAATTACTGCTTTTCAGACTAACCACAAGAAAAATACAAATCAACAACTCAGTAAATTTCTTTAAGGATTAGATCATATTAAATGGTATATAAGTAGACCCCGGAACTTCATGCACTAAAAAAGTTAAAAATATGCTTGCAACCATTCACTTAAAATAGCCAATATATGAGCTTACAACTAAGAATATGCATTAAACAAAAAGAGTTAGCAACAGTTAACATTTTTATAGGTAATCATTTTACCCCCTAGTCCGTACGCGTGAAATAAAATAGTTATATTCATATTAAGTGTGGAAAGTTTCAGTTTGTTTGACGGTCGAGATTGAGATTCTTTGCCCAGACCGAGGTCGAGGCGTATACGGGAAAGTAAAAATGTATGATTTAAAATTATGATTAAACTAGTTCATTGATCAAAACCTACACTGGATAATTTAAATTAATACTTATTTCAAACACAAAATAATGTTAATTCAATACCAATATAAGAATTCAAGAGAGAAAAGAGAAATAGTTCCATCACTTCCAACGATTGTCTAACAAGAGATTGACAAATATATCCTCCAATACGCACCTGAAAAAACTCTAGATCCAGAAGACGATGGAGAGATTGTTTCTAGTGTCGGAAAAGGCCGATCGGCCTAGTCCTTGATGATAATGATGAAATACAAAATATTTGCGCCGTATGCCTTATGTCAGTGGTGTCAACGTCTCCCACTGGTGGCAGTGGCACGCATCGCGGCACCGTGCCATGCCACGAGTTTCTCTGCGCCACTAGCGTCGGGAGAGCAAACTATTAGTAACCCCCCCCCCCGTTTTGCAATAGTAATGGCGTTGTCGCTTGCGGCGAGGTTATGAATTGTGTGGAGAGGCGATTTCGTCGTGGCACTCGTGCCACGAACTTCCGCTCGTGGCATCGACTTATGTCTACAAGACATTTGCGATACGTTTCAATTAAAACATAAAGACGTTATAAACCACTTTTCTCGAGAGGCCATGCTTCATCGATTTCAATAAGTATATTACTGCAAGATTACGTGTGCTCATGAAGACATGCAGACGCACAGTCTGTAGAAGTTATTTATTCTGTTTGAGATTTTTGTGGCAGGGGTATCAATACCATATCAGACACGTAACTGACATTTATATAACGAAGTATTCACAGGAAACAAACCCTTCATTATTCTACCAATCAAAATGTTCTCAACATTCCTGCCCTGAAGGCAAAGTAATAAGAAGAGATGTGTAGAGATCCGGAATAAATACACTCAAAACTATTTGTTAATCGCTATGAGACAACGCTGTAACATCAACCACAAACGTGGAAAAGTGAGGATTGTCGCATGGTAACGCCACAGGGTAACTCAACACCACTTTCTTAGAGGTTGAAGGTCGTATTTTCCGCGGAGAGCTCTTGTGGTTGATGTATTGGAAGAATGGACAGTGAAATTGTGATAACTCGAAAAGGCAAGTTCAAGTTGTCGAATAATTTGACTTTTCAAAGGTCGAGTAACTGAGCGTAATAGATGAATTAATACACGTAGACAACTAAGGTATTAATGAATTATTATTTATGTTCTTATCAATGTTTTCATTTTCTGAAGTCAGATAACCAGCTTTCCACAGCAGTAGAAATTAATGAAATTAGGGAAGTTGAACCTTGAAAATATAAAACCACTATTTGCATGATATCAAAACCTAATTTTCTCTATATAAATATTGCTCTTAAGAATAAAATCAATACACTAAACTTTCCTTTCGAGTTCTAATTTACCGTTATTTCATTGTTCACAAATATTGTAACAAAATCTAAGTTTTCTAGTCATTCTGTTTCATATCTTTATATTGTTCATCATCGTTTGCCATTTGCATTAATACAAAAACAATGACTCAATATATTTACTGTTATTCCATTACTCACAAATATTATAATAAAATCTAGGAAGTATTTTATTCATTCATGAATCATATCTTAATATTGAGCCATTCGTATAAAAATGAATACAATGACTCAATTAATTCATTTTGTTAAAAAACTTAACACCTTTGCGATAAAAACTATATTTCATCTCTTATACTTACCGAGTTAAGTAATAGCTTCTTCTTTTTTCCCCAAAAGAACTCCAGGAACATCTTTTAATGCCTGCAGTGTATTCGTGAGCTTCCTTCCCTCGGCGCCAGAGGAAATGAGCGGGGCCTCCTCGGGGCGCTTAGCAGCAATATCCGGGCGCGCGCCGCCGCCGCCGCCGCCGCCGCTGGCCGCGGACAGGCAGAGGGGAGCGTCCGTCGGCGCGCTTCGGACTGCATAACGGCCGCTGCGGCGGGCGCCCGGGTTAAAATTGCGACCTGCGGCGGGGACGCGACGGGCAGCGGGGGGTGGGGGCGGGGGCGGGGGCGGGGGGCGGGGGGCGCAATCGCCCGAGGGGCGTGCTCCCCGGGCGCCGGTAAATCCAGCGGCGACGATGAGGGAAGGGGTGGATGGGAGTGGAGGGTGAAGAAGGGATGGAAATGTTAGGGGAGGGGTGAAACGGTGGAGATGGAAGGAATGGGTGTGGAAGGGACACGGAGGACAAATGCAAACATTTGGGACGGTGAGGCGACAGGATGGAAATGGCTGGATGGAAATGGGATAGAAAAGAGCAGGAAGATGGCTGGATAGGAGGGGCAAGAGAAACTACTTGAGGAGAAAGGGGAAGAAAAGGGGGAACGGAGTTCGAGGAGAGGAAGTGAAAGTGGGGAAAGGGAAACGAGCAGGAAAATGAGCGAGTGAGGTAGAGATACGAGAAATGGGTTTGCGGAAGAGATACGACGAAGGGAACTGGCGGAGGAATATAGGGGGAACTGGCGGAGAGAGGAAAGAGAAAGAAGATGACTGGTTGAAATGGAGGAAAAAGGAAGGGGGTGTTGGGGAAGATATAACACGAGGAGTGAAGAAACGGGATCGACGAAAATTGTGACAATGGGAGAGTTGTCATGACAGAAATGAGTGAAGAGAGGAAAGAGAAAGAAAATGACTGGGTGAGGTGGGGGAAAACAGGAAAGGGTGAGGAAGCGAGAACACGAGGAAGGGAAGAAATGGGGTAGGCGAACAGAGTGCCAGTGGGGGTGAGGAAGGAGAGCCGATATGTTGAAATGGGAAGAGGAGAGGGTAGGAAGAGGCGTGGGAAAACGTGAAACGGGTTTGGCATGTGGGAGACCCGCAAAGGGGTTGTAAGAAGTAAAAGTATAAAGAGGCGCAATAATGGGAAAGGGTAATGAGAAAACGGGTAGAGAGGAGGCGGTAAGGGGACGAGCATTGGAAAGGGGCGGCAGAGGACAAGGGGGGATGCAAGGGTCGCCGCATCCTGTGGCGGAGTGAATAATTGCGATGCTGTATTTGTGGACAAGCCGACCTAGGTGGCGCAGTCTCTTGGGCAGGAAGCCGCATTGCGTAAGCCAACTGGCAAATGAGCCAGAGGTATGGAAGTATATAGCAACTAAATCATTCTGCGTTATGTATTCTGCTCAATGGCGCGATATGAATTGTAGAAACAAGATCATTATTTTAAATGATCACACTAATTAATGGTTACAGAAGTTCATTCTCCTAATCAGCTCCCGTTCAATTCCAAATATTATATATTCTTTTTTGTTCTTGGATGAGTATTATTAACATCTGTATTCATTACAGTAAGCAAATCATCTTTACGTTCTGATAGAGTTACAGATGTCGATAATTATCCAATTCATTCCGCATGATTTAGACATCTTAGTGAAATTTTGTGAAGAATTCATATGAAACAGTTTTAATTTAAGAAGATTCAACTTTGTTTTCAGTTCATGTGTATCAAATACATACTTATTTTACTTAACGCGACATTAACATTAAACAGCAATCTTATGCATGAAGAGAAATCAGGAAATGAATATTTATATTTGGTATTGATTTGCAGTGGCGTAGCGTGACTCACACGTTTGGGGATGCTCAACAATAACACACAAAATGTCACTATCAACTACTTCGTCTAACAGGCGAACGCAACACAAGGCAGATACACTGGGACGACTTCCACGATCTCGATTGCTTACGACGGTGTAGGCGCTTCCCACAAAATCCTCACAGCAGTCAGGGCTGCCGATGTCTTGAAAGCAAATTATACAATGGCTCAGCTTTAATTCTTATACGCGAATGGCAATAAGACCATTTGTTAATTTATACATTGCAGACTTAAATAATATGTAATCTATTTAGGAGATAATACAATTTCTTGGATATTAATAAAGAAATAGTAGTCAGGCACTATTTCTACAGTTTGTACCCATGACCAAGCGGGGACTCCCGAGTGAGAGAGAGAAAGATAATTTACTGAACGCCTGAAGTGTGCTGCGCTCTCGTGCACAAACGAGCTTCTTTCCGCAGTAGACGCTAGCGTAAAGCAGTCGGGTTTCTCTGGGCCAGGGGTGAAGAGGGGAGAGGGGAACCTCGTCATCTGCGCATGCGTCATTGCTCGTCGCAATCTGGCGGCAGACGCTGAAGTATTTTAGCTTCCAACCAATCAGAGGCCAGCTTCAACAGCCCGCCGAATTCAATCATAGGAAATCAATTTTAAATTAATACAAAACGTGTTTCGCTCAACAGACCACTTGTAAGATTATCAATACAGTATTTAAGGTTCTTATATACGGGGATGCTCAGCATCTCAGCGTCCCCTGACGCTACGCCACTGTTGATTTGTGATTCATGATGTACGCTTATTTGCTCGGGTGTTCATAACTGACGTTCCAAAGACCTTCAGAAGTGATGGATTTTTAATCACGTCCAAATTACTGGGTGGAATTAGGGCCATATCTGAAGAAATAAAACGGTCATCTTTTCTGATCGGAGGCCTTGTGTAGTTTACTTGTAATTTCCTCTCGTCATTTCAATACAATTGCTGTTGCAGCAATAACAAGGTCAAATAACATTTCACTGCCGTCAGATCAATCCTTGCGAAATTCATTGTGAACAAAACGAGTTCATGTCAAACTTTCACATACTTCTTATCTCATACTTGCTCCAGAATCATTCACCTCACTATCATCATCACAAAAATTAACCCTTTAGGTCATTTAAGAAAATAAATCTGAGCATACGTACTGTACGTCTGTACGTTGGAGTGGGCTTTTTCATATTGTGAATTTACAGTGTGTAGCGTTTAATAAAAAGCAGCGCGCCAACTGTTCCTATGAGACCACAAAAGATATTAATTATGAGGCCGCAAGACTTCGTGGAATATGAAGACCACATTGTTGACAATTTTCAAGACACAAATGTTGACAATTTACAAACTAAATATTGCAATTGAAACGTCATTACACGTTTATTTTTAAATATTACTGAAACTAAATTAGCCAAGAAAGCAGAGAAAACCAGCAGAGAAAAGCACTTAATAAAGCAATAGTTCTTGTATTGAAATTAAATCATACAATAAATGTTATGTTTTTGATTTCATCAATATATTAATAACTTTTTTAAACCGACTCTGTTAACTTAAATTCAAGCCTTCAAAACTAAGTTTATCAAAAATGCATGGAGTCTATTACAAGTGCTGTTGGCCTCTCAGTCCTAATGCCTGTCATGAGCACCGACAGCAAATAACAGATGAGATCAACAAACTATTCCCTTGAACATCAAATACTGCGTATTTTCTACAATTTTATCTATGTTTTGTTTTAATTTGAAATAAACATTTTTGATATCTGTCAATAATTGAAGGAAACGTTTTTAATCCGCTATTAATTGCATGTGTACACGAACTTAATCCCTGCCTGTCGAAAATAATGTAGAAAATACTTAGTCCTTTTATGTACAACACTAATTGTTTCAGAGCATCGTTTCATTTATTTATTCAGAGTTAGAAACTTCAATCTATACTCCAACTGCATATGGCACATCTAGTTAGTCAGATTACACCTAGATGCACCCACAAAGTTATATTCACATGCATCCGCTGAGCATCAGCACATCCGCCTGCATTCGAGTCACATTCATGGTCATTTCCTTCATTCCCGCTGAGCGGCCTACATTAATCGCGAAACAATTCCAACAAAGCCCGCATTACATCTGTAAGTGCCAACAGCAGCAGCAGCAGCCGCTCATCGGACAATGACCAATCCTCTCTCATCAGGCGATTGCTCCATCGAGTTACAGCCAATAAGCGCGCGCGCTGTGCCTCAGAGCATGATCTCGCACATCTCCCCATCCCATCGCCCAACCTCCATATCGCGGCGGTTCATCGGAAAATTTCATTTCCCTGGCGTAATCACTTCAGCCGCCCTCGCCTCGCCGCCACGCGCCGCCCCACGCCGCACCGCTCTGTCCCTCTATGCCCCCTCGGTTATCCTGCACCATCCCGCATGGCGCTGCCCCGCGCCTCCTCACAGCTCCCTCCACACACCCCGCGCCACCCCACGTCTCCCTCCACACCACCTCATGCCACCCCCGCCGCCCCGCGCACCTTCGTCTCCGCCCAGCTCTAACACGCGCCACCTCACACCTCCCTCCACACTGCCCTGCACCGCCCCACACCAACGCCCCCCTCCGCCCCGCAACCCCTCACACCACCCTCCACACCAACCCCCGTAACCCGCGCCACCCGCGCCGCCACGCGCCACCCGCGCCGCCCCGCGCCACCTCGCATCGCCCTTTACACCACCCCGCACTATCACAGACCGCCCTGCACCACATCATACCGCCTTCCACATCGCCCTCCAAAACCGCCCCGCGTCACCTTACACCACCGTCCGTACCAGTCCGGGCAGCCCCGCATCACCTTTCACCACGCTCCACACCAGTCCGGGCCGCCCCGCGTCACCTTACGTCACCCTCCACACCAGTCCGGACCGCCCCGCGTCACCTTTCACCACCCTCCACACCAGTGCGGGCCGCCCCGCGTCACCTTACATCACCCTCCACACCAGTCCGGGCCGCCCCGCGTCACCTTACACCACCCTCCACACCAGTCCGGGCCGCCCGCGTCACCTTTCACCACCCTCCACACCAGTCCGGGCCGCCCCGCGTCACCTTACGTCACCCTCCACTCCAGTCCGCGCTGGACCGCGTAACCTCACACCGTCGCGCGCCACCTAAAATCGCCCTCTTCACCATCCCACGCCAACTTACACCGCTCTCTACACCCCTCCCCTTGCCGTCTCGCACCGCCGTGTTCTGCTTTGCTCCGTCACGCCCCACTCCACCACGCTCTACCCTACCCTGCTCCATCCCTTCCGTGCCGCCTCATACCGTCCCGTGCCAACCTGCTTTCCCCGCGCCATGCCATCCCTGTCCGCCCTGCTCTGCCCCTCATCGCTACCCATCGTCCCGCGCCATCAGCACTGTCCCGCCTCTCGACGCCTCACATTGCCCCGTGCCGCCCCGCTCGTCCCAGCTCTGCCCCATTGTACCTCACACCGCCCTCCAAAACCACCCCGCGCCGCCCCGTGTCATCTTACACCGCTCTCCTTACCAGTGCGAGCCACCCTCCTCACATCGCCCTCCTCATCCCCCCCCGTCCAACCCTACCTGCTCTCCACGTCTACCCTGCTTCGCTCCGCCAAGCCCCACCCCGCCTCGCTCAGCCTTACCTTGCTTTACCCCGTTCCATGCAGCCCCATACAGCCCCGCGTCATCCTGCGTTGCCCCTCACCCTGCCTTGCACCGCATTCCTGCCCGGCCCGCTCCACATCGTCCCTCGCCGCCCCGCTCTCACACCGCTCTCCAAAACCACCCTGCGCCACCCCCCGTCACCTTACCCTGCCCTCCTCGTCACTCTGTCGCTTCCCGCCCTGACCTGCTTCGCTCCGCCAGGTCCCACCCCGCCTCGCTCTGCCCCATCCTGCTTCACCCTGTTCCGTGTCGCCTCACCACCCCGCGTCAGCCTGATTTGTCCCTCACCACCACATCCAGTTCCCCCCTCATCGCTGCACATCTTGCCGCGCCGACCCTCTACGCCCCGCGCTATCAGCACCGCCCCACCCCCACGCCGTACGGCAACCCGCAACACTCTGCCCGCCCTTCTCGTCTCCATTAGCGTCATCACCTCCGCTATCTCACCGCAGCGCATCCCGCGGAGGACAAGCGACACTAGTGGCACCGCTTTCGCCACTTATCGTCGCTCACCGGCGCGCGGCCCGGTCCCCGGACAATATCCGATGCAGGCCGCGGGATTTGAGATTGCGGCCTCCGCTGCAATTTATGGCGCGCAGTTTCAATTTCGCCTAATGGAGCGGGCGCGCCCCGCGGCTCGCCGCCCGTTTGTCAGCACCAGGGAAACGCGGGCGCGCGGCATGATTGATGATGTCCCCCGGCGATTTGATGAATGGAGTTGAAAGAGAGCGTTAAAATCAAACGTGGCGATTGGCGGTAAAATGCCAGCAATTTGCAACTTAAGTGCAAATCCTCATCTTTATTAGTATGTGATATCTTTCTCAGATTTACAGTTATTTGTAACACTGCGAGAAATCGAAGAAATGTTTCGTGATGTTTCTTGCGTATTCACTCTCGACTCTTGGGGCAATATTTTAGGCAGTCAATCGTGCATGAGATCAATGCTTGTGAGAAATGGAGCACTCATGTTTCGTATTCAAACAAATACATTTTTGTGTACGGTATCTTTTTATAGGAAAAATAACGTCGCTTTTTTAATCTAAATTCAAACCACACAATCTCGAGATTTTTTAACGTCACAGTGAAATGAATACCTAAACTAGCTCTACTTGTCCAATAATCGGCAATGTAGACCCGGGGCGACTCTTTTTAAATGCGTTTTATATGAGATGTCAGTTTTGAAGAACTCTCACCCCTATGGCATAGCATGGGTGTCAGTCGCCCGAGGCAGAGAAAAATTTCGCCGCCCCTTTATTTATTTATTTATTTATTTCAATTTAAAGGCTAAAATATATAGTAAATCTAAAGAACTTTTCTGCAAAAACAAACAGCATTGTGTGTTGTGCAGGTTAAAAATAATATGTCACGTAAATATGTTTAACAAAATAATAATCATCACATTTATTAGTATTGGATTCACGAAAGTATCGTAGAACTTTAAAAAAAATTTATTTTAGTGCAAATCTCTTGTTCTGATTATTTTATTTTAATAAATTGAAGGTTGAACAATGTAGCAGATAGTCAAACACACAATTACATAAAAAACATAAATAAAATATTTAATTCTCACATAGTCGAATGTATAACTATCGAATGCGTACGTACATGAACAATACAATGTTTCAACATATTTCAATAATTTAACCATCACTACACGTACTTATGAGCACTAAAATCACAGTTTGGAAAGTGCATACATATATAAGATTTAGCTAAAGTGAATTCGACGGTCCATCAATGACGAACCATCAATGAAACTTTCTTCGAATTGTCAAAGCTTTCTTGAATTGGCAAATTGGCAAATCACGGACTTCCCTCAAGGGACTTACCGCACTGTAATCTAATTTGTAGGTGTTATTATACAATATAGCACACTATTCATTATATGATAGAAGTCATTCTTGCTGAATATTAGTCATAAACAATCCAAACACAAAATAAAATATTGGGATTCCTACAAGTTAGTATTAACGGTGTTGCCAATCGCTACAATGAGCAAGATGCCATTATTATACCTTTTTTTAGAAATGTCACAGAATAAGTAATGAAATATTCCATGCTTATTTCAATCGGTTTGAATCGTAGATGTGACAATAATATGAAATGATTCACATTTTTACAAGATGTTATTTATTGTGAAATTTTGCCGTCCCCCCAAGCCCCCCCCCCGAGGTGGGTCGCACCTACTACCCCCACTACACTACGCCATTGTCTAACTCTACTACCATCACATCGCTTTGCAGGAAACTAAATTATTCCATGACTGAAATTGCTTTTTTTTAATTTCTCGTATAGCACACCTACAGATCGAAACTTTTCAAATTACATCATTAAAAGCTGTGTGAAACTGTGAGAATAGCTTTAAAAATACATTCGTGAATTAAATTTAAAGATGAGACAAAAATTGGAATTCAATTTGTTTACAGAAATTAGTACAAAGATAATGAATGTAGTTGCATAATGGCGCCTACTTCACAATGCTTGCAGGAAAGTTTGAGGGAAGTATTAAAAACAAACCGACGCAAAGGGTCCTAATTATATTTATCGGAGCTCTTTTTATTAACAAAAAAGGTAAGCTATAGAGCAAGTTGATTTTAAGGAACATAATCCACACTTCTTTGAATCAATAATCATAGCAAAGAGTGCATCACTTTTTTCAAATTTCTTGAACCTCGAAATTGTAATTTACGACAGGCATTAAGTGAACTAATTCACTTTACAGGACAAATTGAGGGAGGCAAATTTTCAGAACGTGGGTGAAGAAAAATGGCAACCACTCACTAGAGGTAGAGAGAGAACACATTGTAAACCGAAAGAGTAATAAACTATTGCTTAATTTTCCTCGTTTCCCATTCCACGGCTTGCAAGTTCTGGATATTCGCCTGCGGGATGAGATATGCGTTATTGAGCAACTTTCGACGGAGCCACATATTAGAGTCGCTAGAAGTTTCGGGTAATCCTCAAAGAGCTCCATATCACTGAGTTTCTCACGATTCAGTCTCCTTCTGAGAGGAAATTCCAGGTAACCAGCTTAGGAGGAACTTCGCAATTTTCCAGCCGTCTTACAACAGTTGTCAGAGGAACCAGCAGCACACTTCGCCATGCATCTCGATTTCCTTTGGAAGTGAGAACTAAGAAGAAAACGCTGTAGATTCACGTAAGATTCTCATAAATATCAAGGAAACTTCTGAAAGTAATGGAGGCGTGACGGTCCTGCATTCGCCCTATGTAACTTGCAGCTTACTGAGCGGCCTGCTTCAGTTTGAACACGCATTTGGCCCTTTGCTTCAAAGGCACCTCCTCTTGAATCTACTCCATTTCCCTCAAGTTTTGTTTCCTTCCTCCCCTTTGTGTTTTCTCACCCTTTTTCCTACCCACGTCTTCTCCCTTGCCACGTTGCGTGCTATAAGCCGAGCACCTTTGGCGGAGCGTTTAGGTTATGTTTCTTCATCGCTCCCCTCCTTAGAAGAGACATTTCTGCCGTAAGCCTCTTACTTGGAAATTAATTATTCGTTTCAAAGACACTTCGCAGGCTTTATAAATACACAAAACCTTCTATAATTTAAGATCAACTTTTCTGCACACAGCAGAACAGCCTTCGTTTTCTCCTCCCTAGAAACTTTTTCTTCCTCTGTCCTTCCGCTCATTTTTCTTGTACTGTTTCCTTTCTCCTCTTTTTCTCCCTCCCCCTTTCTTCTCCCTAAACCTTCTACTAACATCTATTTCCCTTCCCTTGCTGCTGTTTAAATTGATCTTCCATTAAGTTTACCTCTACTGTGCACGGAAGATATGCAATACAAAACGCAGAGAGTTTAATTTTAAGGACGGGACCAAATACTATTGCGCCCCTCGTTTTTAAAATAGCCTAGAAAACCAAATTTGGTTATACTCATAGAAACTAATCACATAAATTGTTTGCTGTTTTCCTAACGTGACTTCTACGTGAAAAATTTAAGGTTTTTGATCAAACTCAAGAGTATAAAACACTGAAAGTACCGTAATGAAAAAGAAAATGTGATAATTGGGATGGTCACTCAATTTTGTGTCCCACATTTTGTGTATTGTTTATACATTTCAATGAAAATTTATATGTACAGACGTGGTAGTAAATTATGGAAAGGTCGTGAATATGTTTAACCATGACATTAGAATAATATTATTACGGACTCCTACTTATTCATTTAGGCGTGCCGGCAGCAGAATAACAAACTACTTTCGTTTATGTCATGTCTCCGCCTTCAAATTGTTCTCACCCCGTACATCTATATACGGGTCTCTCTCCCCCCCCTCCTCGGGATCCATCACTGGATCCATGGTATGACTGTCCCTTTCTGCACCTGCTCCTCATAACTAACATTGTATATACTTCGTACTTCATATTTATGAATAAAACTCATATTATGTAGGAAAGATTGTGTTCAAATACTTTTGTAGTGGTACTTTCTTTCAGTCGCTCCGAACCCATTTCAAGACCTAATCGACGTCGTCTTGTGTTCTAAAATTTGAAACTACTGATATGGAGTAATATTAAGCACTACAATGAATTTTTATTTTACATATTTTCTACTTCTTACGTATTTAAGAAAAATTCATACGTGGTATGTACGTATTTTACATCTTTACAATAAATTCCGTTCCTTAAAATTAAATATTTTTTACAAATAATACGAGAAAGTATGTAGTAGCCTGCAATATCGAGTGTATGTGATCCACCTATATGAAAACATTACCGATCCCTGTTTGTTACCAAATACCACTTCCGAGAAGCACAGGTAGATTTTTTCCTTCAAGAAGGGAGGCCTAAGAGGTAAATGGAGGGTAACTACCCTTGAATGAGTCCCTTGAGACTCGCCCTTCTCCCCTTAGTAAGCTCCTTGCTTCGTCCCAAGAGGCTCACAATCCTACGAAGGATTTGAGACTTCGGAACAATTTTCCATCAGAGTAGACCGAATCGTTTCTTCCAATGTGTCAGTGAAACGCATGAAATACATTCAAAATACTGACCAGTAAAATTAGTTGTATTTTACCTCAAAAACAAGACAAATAACAGAATAAATATTGTACATTACAAACAAATATGTTACAACCGTTTCGTTGTATGGACACAGAAGAAAATAACCAACATGACACAGAAGAAAATATCCAACACGACTAAGACGTCAAATAATAATTTTGAAAAGTGTCATGTTGAAAAAAACATTGTTTTATTTTCGGAAATTCGCCTTAGTTTTTCTACATCATTACAAAGTTTATTAATCACCTTTTAGGAGTGTTATTTAAGGTTTTCCGTTCTCAGATGATAGTTCTCTCCGTTTCACCTCTTCGTCCCAGGAAAAAAGTCTAGCTTGCACCAGTCTTGCGTTCTATTGGCTTTCCAGATTAAGAATGCCATGTTCACATGCAGACTGATTGATAAGCAACGGTGAAAGTGTGATTTTTAATGGTAACTACGGCATCGACATTTTAAGTTACAATCTACTACGCTATTTTATGATATGATTATTGTATGATAATTTATATTTGAATAATTTTTACAAAAGATATCATTAATTAATTTGCAAACTCTGCAAACCTTTTTCTTACATTTGACAAAATCATTTGCCTCATTTGAAATGCAAGCAACGTGTGCTTGGTAATAACAATAAGCGAGTTAACGTAATTAGATATTTTTGCATCTCCCTTTAAAAATATTTTTAAAACTCTTTTTTTCCTACCGTCTGGAACAATAATTATAATAAATGAAATTGGAAGCAAAAAATTATACCAGATATCTTATAAAGTACGAATTACAAATTCTTCGAAAATGATTCAAAATAATATTTCTTTTATTTAAAAATGTTAGTCCTAACAGAAATTAACGTCGTCATACATTATGAATGGTGAATTTCGTCATCTGAATGAATTTATGAATGTTTTATTTTATTCCCAGCGTAATAATCACAATTGCAATTTAAAATGAAATATTCTAAATTGTATATAATAACTATACATGTTATATTACAATATTCAGAGATGATTTAATTTAACTTTGTTTGCTCTCTTTACTTTGAATATAGCTTTACAAATAAAGGGAATACAATATGCTACGCTTTAACATTAATATTAATAAATCGAGCAAACGAATACATGAATAATATTTACCTGGAAATGGTACATCATCCACGATTTTTTCTTCATAAGAAGCCCTCGCGAGCATTGCATTCAGCAATATTATGTTTTAATAGTTCATAACAGCGCTATATTTCACCAACATTGATAGAAGAAACCAACAGGGACGACATTGCAATTGCAAGCACTGAAAAAAAATTACGAAGGGGGCACCCGGGTTTGAACCGGGGACCTCTCGATCTGCAGTCGAATGCTCTACCACTGAGCTATACCCCCATGCGATAAACACTTAACGTTTCCAGATATGATATGAATAATCTGTAGGTGAAATCAAGCCTAGTTTTCAGGTGTTCTGTATCTTCTACTCTTGCTGCCTCTCCTTATCTCTATGCTTGAGTTACGTTCCTTGTGTTAAAAGCATAGTATGCCTTCTGTGACTTTATTTCCATTTTCTTCTTTTTATTGAGAGATTTTCGACCTTGCGTTGCAATTAATTTGCATAATGATATCATAAAAAATAAGCCACAGTTTACTGATCAAGAATAAAATCATTGTGTTTAAACTTGTAATATATATTTAGAAAATAAATGTCATTATCACTTTTAATATGTATTTTGTTAAACCTTTGAATTTTTGACCGAGTGGTCTGCAGTGTTGTCATACAATCCATGAATATTCTGAATGTTCGGATCAACGACTTAAACCTCTGAACGGGAGTTAGACTGTAAGGGTTGGTCAGAGGGATCCGTTTTTGATAGAATTGGGTTCAGGGACACACGATCGTTTTTGCCCGAGTACTTTCAACAATAATTAGAGCAGGACTGTCGCACTTCGTCCGATGCACGCTGGCGAACACGGCCGAACTTCGAAGTCAACAGAACGGAATCGTATTAACTCGAATTATTCAATCGAACTCAGAGATTCAATATTGCTACTAAAAAAAGTAAATTGAACTGTATGAACATTAAGCCTCATGAAAGTCCTCCGACTCAATTATCCGAAATTACGGTAAGACATTTGGGAAGAAACGGATGAAATGGGTTGCTAAACGTTTCCGCAAAACATGGATCTGAACACACTAATGGAATAGGACTATGAATTTTCTTTTAGAAACAACTCTAGTTTCAAATTGAATACATCTCATAAAACGTAGCTCTCAGAGCAGGCCGTACACTATAGTGTGATTATTGTAACTTTGCCTCTCAAGGCCTGTCTTCACGATGGAATGTGACACGGTATTTCGCGTCTTTCTCAGTCGTGTCGCTAGATATCGCATGATCACGACCGTATCAAGCAGTGCTTGCGATCATGCGACATCTAGCGACAGGACCGAGAAAGACGCGAAATGCCGTGTGATAGTCCATCGTGACCATAGGGGCTCGGGAGGCAGCTATGTAAAAATCACACTATAACATCTTACACCACTGATGTTTTGCCAGGGGCGCTAGGGTGCATTCCGCTCCTCCCTGCTTTGACGTGTGCTCTCCCTCTCCCGATCCCGCCTGTCCCCCAATCTGTGCACGCCAATCTGTGCACGCCGGGGGGTTATGCCCCTCCGCTTCCTGCAGCATGGAATTGTAATTTTCCCTCTTCCTGTACCACCAAAACTGAAAATCCGTCTTTGTTATCCAATAACACTGGAGGAAAAAGAGATTTTTTTTATTTTTCCTTCCCGAGTATTGATCGAAGAGTTCTTTTATTCATTTACGTTTGCCGATTTTTCAACCGTTCCAGCAGGACTGCCATGAATCCTCTCTCTGTGTACGGATTGTGTCTGATTCTCTTTCATCCACGCAATACTGGTTCACACGCAACCTCTTTGCTTGTATACTTCTACATATGTGTTAGTACATCTCTTTTATATCTATGTCATCAGTGATTACTTAAAATATTTACAATGAAAATATGTTTTTAAAAATTATTACTATATTTCTGTATTAGTAGATCGTTTTCCATTGGAGAACAACCTAAAAGAAATAATAGAATTTGATTCATTGTCTTGAAGATTGTTTCCGTATCCTAGACAAAAAATAGTTCATATTATTCGAAAATTGGGTTTTGATGAAACAGTGGATTAAAGATGAGATGACGATACAAACGAATATTCATACACCGTAGTGTAAATCCTCAGATTGTAGAAAAAGAGGTTAACTTCTACATTCTTGCGTGCGTATTTCATACGGGTCACATGCTTCTGTACCGAGCGAAGTGGCTCAGTGCGCAGCGTCCTGACTTCGTAGTCGGGAGGTGCGGTTTGTTCCCCATCGTGATCGGGTTTTTCGTGGTTTCTCTCGATCATACGGCGAATACTGGCATTGTTCCAAAAGGTCACGATTTCGTCTCACCTCAGACCTCACCTTATCTCACCTCATCTCCTACCACCCCTTACCTCTCCATCATCATCCTAACGTTTCATAATTCACTGATAACAATAACAACCTCGGGCGCCACCCTCGGGCAAAGCAACGCAAAACTACCCTGAGTAAGTCCTCCCAAGAAAACCATATTGAGTCACCTAACTTCCGTCTATGGAAGAACAGGATCAAAGAAGAAGCATCTTCTGTATTGAAAGGGCTATTGCATTATTGTAATCTTTTACAAATTCAAAGAAATTTGTTAAATCCCGTATATTGTATCTTCCGCTAACATCATGCACTTTTTACTCAAGTTGACTGCTGTTGTTTCAACTTTTTTGTATTATTATTATTATTATTATTATTATTATTATTATTATATTTAAAAACACTGCAATTTATCCAATAAACCGTGGCTTGAAAGCGCAAGTTTAACTGATTTGATTGACATTCTCAGAAAAATATATTGATGTGTAAATTGATGACACAACAATTTGTTGAAGACTTCAGTGACCTTATAATTGTAGGTGTGTCATTGCTACAGGCTACAGTGACATAATCTAAGTATTACTAGTGGTGCTACAAAATGTCAGAGACTTTCTCGTATTAGTTTTGTATTTTTCTTTGGTCTGGGCTAGCTATTCGGACTTCCTACTTACTCTTGCTAGCTGCCATCTATCGCCGCTCAAAGTACATTTTTTTGAACTTTTCTCAAGTTTTTGGTTTCCTAGATTATTTTAAGAATATTAGAGAAGAGTAAAAACTCGTCCCAAATGCAATTTTCATAGAAAAAAGTGGAGCCGTTTTTAACAAAATGGCTTTTAAGCTTTACTGTGAATGCTAATTTTGAATCTCTTTTTCACAGAAAACTGTTGAATTTTCGAGAAACTTATTTAGAAGGCATTTAAAGCATTTTCACTCACAAATGCAAAAGTGTTTACAAATTGCTGGGAACGTTCATACTAACGGTGTGAGAAATCTTTCAGAAAAATTACATTTGTGTAATTTTTGGAAAAACAAAAGAATACCCCAAAATAAACTTTATGTCTTATTAAATAGTGCTATTAGTACTTCCGTTGGAAAAGTTTGAAGAAAAAGTTCCAACCATTTTTTGAAAAAAAATGGTGTTTGAATGTTTTTGAAAATATGTAATTTTGAGCTCATTTTCACAGAAATCTTTGAATTTTCGAGAAACTTTATATGATATTATTCTAACACCTGTACTCATACTTATAATAATGTGAACAATTCACTGCTAATATAAATATTAAAGACGAGCGAGGCTAGTAAAAAAAAATACACTTTTGTAATTTTTGAAAAGACAAAAAACAAAATAGAGTAAAATGATGTTAACTTGTTCTATAGTGTGCATTAAGCAATATCCCTACCAAAAATTTAAATAAAAAATTTGTGCGGTTTTTCAGAAAATTTTGTTTTTGTAATTTTTTATTATTGCACTATTGCATGCAATATTGCGCGAAAACTACTACAATTTTTTAAAAGATGTTCTTAATTTAATTTGAAGATAAAATATATATCTTTAATTTTGTAGTTGTAAGAAGACGCCGAAAAATTTCAAACTTCCCAATTTTCGAAAATTCAGAATTATTAGAGAATATCGGACCTATGCCACCTTCGTATGTCTATTTTACTCTATTCTTACACGAAATTTAAAGAAAAAATTTGGAGCCACTTTTAAGAAAATTTTGAATGTGTCTATGGGGCTGCATGTAAAGTACCCCCAAAAATTAAAGAATGCTTTTCAAAATCGCAGCGCTTCCAGTCGAGCAAGATCAACCAAGGAATATCGATTTTGAAAAAAAAACGTATGGTTGCGCTAGGGGTGTTCACAGATGGAGTAATTGAGGGATAAACGGACGGACAGAGAGACGGACAAACGGAAGGACGTTTTGAAAAAAAAAACACTTTTTCGGTATCAGGAGACCCCAAAACGTACATTTCCATTGACATCTCAAAATCGAGTATCCGCAGCATTACATAACTTTCTCTATACTTCGTATATTACTCCGTATATACGTATGTATACGAGAAAGTATAAATGAACAATAAAACCACCATATTAATGTTGTTTGTGCTACGATTATCCTACAGATTTGAAATGTCGGTACCACTGCAGCTCTACGTTCTGCTGAACCTCACATAGTAGCACTAAATCACATTGTAATCGAGTTACCGCACGCAACATTCGACAGCAGCGCTCCACTCTCGCCAAGTGGCCGGAGGACAGGGACATGAAACTGCTTTTGCTCCCTGACAGGATGGAGTGGTAATGTGACGTATCACATATCGAAATTATTAATATTTCTCTCATACCACTACATTGCCATTGTTCTATACACTTCGTATCCGACTTGTGTTTCAGCGCCTATGTAGTAAAAGAATGTAGGATAACGCATTACGAAACTACTAAATATAAATCCTAAAATAACTACAATATTCCGATGTCAAAATCTATTATTATTATTATTATTATTATTATTATTTATTGAATGCTTGATGTTTTAATTTGGTTAAATAGAATTGCGTGATATTTTAACGTATAGAGGGCAGGTCTGGTTATAGTGGTGTCTGTAACAATTTAAGCAAAATTCATATTATAATAATTCTGAACATAACAATCATGCATACAAGCTATAGACCACCATAGCTGTACCAAAGAGAAGAATTGACGCATCTTTTGAATTGCACTCAATTTGCAATCAGTCTATGCAACACTGTTTTATAGACCAGTCTGTGTTCTTGAACACACAATATTTTAGTACCTTGTGCCATACTTTCAGTGTGTAAAAGTTCCACTAAATACACAATAGTAAAATGCGCTTCAATGAAAACACGTTTCACTGCTTCTCCCCTTTATTGCAATTAGTAACTGAGACCACTGAAGCTCCAGGCCAGCCATATGATCTCAATGCCAGTAGCAAAAATAATTAAACGAATGCAATGTCCATTTCATTCACTGCAGGGTATTATAGCGAACTCATTTCAAAACTACGGGCTTGTTGGGCGCGAATATTAATGACTTTCATCGGAGAGCACAATATACAGAAATGAAAACTTCAAAAAGTTTATGCTAAAACACGTTTAAATAAACGTTCCTTATTTTCGCAGTGGTAATGTGATGTATCAGATATAGAAATTATTAATATTATTCTCATACCATTCCTTTGCCATTGTTCTACACTCTTCGTATCCGACTTGTGTTTCAGCCCCTATGTAATAAAATAATGTAGGAAAACTCAATTACCAAACTACCACTGCGAAGAGCACAATATACAGAAATGAAATCTTCAAAAAGTTTATGCTAAAACGCGTTTAAATAAACGATCCTTATTTTGGAGCTTGCAAAGTTAGGAACAGTTTGGAGATAAAAAACTAAATAAAGACGTAGAAATGCATGTATTTGCCATTTTGGGTAGATTGTCCGAATTTGCCGGCTAGCTAATGGTATGAATAAAAATTATAAAAAATTATTCGATTTTTAGAAGTTTTAGCAATTCTTTGGAAAGATGTACGTTACCAGAACCAAAAACCAACAACATGGTTCTCCGATCCGTGAACAGTTATGTATTTCATCCCAAATTGGATTGTTCCAATGACCACGGACCAGTGACACGTTCATTAGGTCGACAGCGCTTCGTTCCATTTCCCGCCTTGGGCGTTGGATTTACAAGAAGCCCAAGTAAGAGGGCGGGAGGGGGGGTCGCTGCCGGATCCAGGGAAATCGGAGAATACGATAATTGGTTTATCGCCGCTTGTTCTGGAGTCGGTGACCCGCTTTCCACAGAAGTCCGCAGTCGCCGCTGTCGGCAGCGCTCCGCTCGTCCCCTCCGGCGCAGGCCGCGCTCAAGCAGAGGGCGGCGAAGGGCGGCTTTGGCTTTGGCGTCGGCGGCAGGCGCGGCTGCAGACGAGACGGCGGCGGCGGGGCTGGACAGGACGGGGCGGGGCGGGCGCAGTGGTCTCGCAAGGGTCGAAACGAGGATGGGCGAAAATTAGCACATTGTGAAACGAGAATGTAATGATGGGTATTAATACACGAGTGTAATATTACGATACGAGCGAGGAACGAGCGAGTATCGAAAACTTTACACGAGTGTATGGATACCCATTACATCGAGTTTCATAGGATACTTTTTCTAAGACTTATGGTAACTTTTATAAGTTAAACTATTACATTGAATAGTTTCGTGGCAGTTGATTCAGCTAAGGCCATCTTGCGGACGGACAGCTACCTAAATCTACCCTAGAATACTGCCGAAGGTGGCTGTGGTCACTTGTCCGCCTGCTAAGGAATACTGCGCTAGTCAAATAGGATCAAAGTGAAATTACGATACACTTTATTTTAAATAATATTCCATGAAAAATACTATTAATAAAAGAAATTAAAACTATTAGACAAAATATATTATCGAATACAATTTTAATGTGCACAATCGAAAGAAACATTTGCTAAAACGATTCTCAATTATTAATTAAGCGTCAATACTTGGTTTGTAAACGTCTCTGCGATTGGTCAAGAACCTGCCATAGTGAAAACTGTATAGAAATGACTATAATTATGCAACTGGTTGCATCCATCAAATGACAGCATCATATAATGGGAGTAGAAAATAGTAGTTTATGCAATTAGTTTATAATGTTAAGCATTATTGCATGAGTACATGCTTTGAAAACGAGCTATGTTAGGAGCGAGTTTTCAAATTCGTACGAATGCAATAAAGTAACATTATAAACGAGTCCTATACGCTATTTTTTGTACAACAGCATTATAAATGTATAATCAAACTTCATTTTGCGAAACAACTTTCCTGTGATGTCTCGAGTACTTGACATTCGTGCAAGAAAACGGTGGTCGGCTGTTCCGTTTACCTCTAAAACCCCCCGATTCTCTTGTTGCGATTGACTGCATGTGTGATGACGCAATCATTCGTGCCGTAAAATCTAATACGTCATCATTTGTGCCGTAAAACGTCTGATTATGAACGATTTCTTGCAACAGAAAAGGTCGTTTATAATGCTGGAATACAAAAAATATTTTTAAGACAGCTCCTAGAAAAGTCGGTTACTTTTAGAGCACGCAAAGCGTGTTAAAAAATTAATTTTTGTCACTAGTTCTAAAAGAAACACGATACTCAAATATTCGGATTAAAGTGTGAATACAACAAAAAACAAAATACCTTTGTCTGGTCGCATCAGCTGCTGTTGACCTTAAACTAAAATGTTGATATGTACGCTTGAATTAAAATAACATTATTTCAAATTATTAAAATAAAATTATTGCTCGTAAGTTTGCGCTACTTAGCCGAACGGTCTAGTGTCCCAACATTTCCTGCTCCCAAAATAAAACGCCACTTTTACACTCAAATCATTAGGACTATTTTAATAACTATTTTAGCCAGTACAGTGTGAAACACGTTTTCTCGTCCTTGCGTTGCGCATGCGAAACAACTGTTATTTTTTCTTTTCATTCTGACTAATAATGTGCGAAAAAATATAAACTGAGAAGCATGTGCAAAACATTTTTCGCCCATACCTTAAAAAATAGTATACGCAACACGTAATCCAAGAGTTTCGCGCATTCGTCTTTTGTTGCCTTTGCTACGCTCGGGCAACCAACTCACCTGTTTCGCGCATTTTCTACGTAACTTATCATTGCAAAAGTATTTTCTAACATTATGAACGCACGTTTTCATTAGACCCCATTTTGCTAGATGGGAGAGGAGGGGGGTGTTTATGTCGACGGCAGGACTATTGTATCAAATCTGTAACTCGTTTTCGATACAAAATAGTTTCTGTAACACTGTAGCGAACATTTCTAATAATCAGATTTTGTCAATGCTCGTTGCTGTCTTTTATCGTAAATACAAGAAGAAATACAAAAAACAAGACGAAGTACGTTGTAATATGAGTGAAAAAGTGCAGAATCAACCCGCTGCGTTCGATAAGGCCGCGTTGATCGATAAGTGTTGAAATAACAGCTGTATGCGGAGTTGCGGGTTCAGGTTCTGCGTATCGTGGGCGTTCACATTCACACGTATGTTGTGGCATGACTGACTTTTAAATCCTCATTTTATTACTTACCCTGCCATTCATGGTTAGACCTTGTAAGCAAGTACTCGTTACATCTGGCTCTGCCAGACACTTTGATCCCTCAATTGTTTGAGGCTTGAGGAACATCGCCAGTACATCGTGTATCACTTAGATACATCCTAATCATAAAACAAGACTAATCGCTTGCCCTCACCTACAACCGTTTGTATTCTCTGTAAAAAAAAATACACACATTGTGAAATTGGAATATTTCTGTTTAAAAAAAATATGTTGAAGTTAGCTCATGTAAGCCCAATCATCTGTTGATTTTTCGATTTCTTTTGTGTGAATGTATAAAGGTTAGAACATAATAAGGCCACACAGAAACAGTGGAGGTAAAAGTCGAAATCTTCAAAAGGGAAGCATGATAGAATCATCATAAATCAAGTCGAAATCGAAATAAACAAAAAAACCAATAGATTACAAAAATGATTGCGGACAAAATTACTTAATAAACTGTTCGTGAGTTTGCCTAAAAAGGAAATACTAATACTCTATGATGTTGAGCAGGCAACGGAGTTTTGGAGTATTTATTCAAGTCTCATTAACACCTGTATTTTATCGTTATGAAGGTCCTTTTTAATTGGAGGTTTTGTTGTTATCGCAGGCTACTCAACATGCCCCAAACACTCTTCAGTAAAGCATAAACGTGACACAAAATATTAGATTATTTTTTACTTTCTTTTGTAATCAGCCGAAAGAAGCATTCAGCGAGATAACAAACAAATGGTCACAATCAAACAATAAACTTAAAGCTCTAACAGTCTCGGATCGATGTTTTATGTGTTCAGTACTTATTTGTAAGTTCGAATAAAGATAATTACTGCAAACTAGGTAAGATTTGTTTTCTTATGCACAGTCAGATATTTCACATACTCGTTCCACATAGGTCGTGACTGTTTTAGGTCTTAAACCCGATATACGCGTTCCGTTTTGACGAACTCTTTAGAGAGTTTTGGGAAAGGTACGCATGCACTGATTTCCAAATGCCCGAACAGAAGCCACAATGCCCATGCACGCGTTTGCTAAAACCGTTCGTCACAAGGAAGCATGTAAATTAGATCTTACAATTGATCTGGCCGCCTTCCCTGCAGTCTAGTGGCACAGTAAGGGATTATCGGGCTCTCTGCAGGGAACCGGCCACCTAGCGTCTCTTCGCTCAACTGCAGTCACCGCTGCCTCTGATTTCGCGTCACAGTAGCCCATAAACTCATCCCAGTTTTCTGTTTCTTTATTATCGAATTTGTCCTAGAGGGACTGTAAGCCAATTTTTGTAAACTGTACCAACAGGCAGATTGGGTTATAAGATAAAATTACGTTAAAACGCAAGTAAATTTTTAATGCCTCGAAAATGTATGAAGGTATAAAAAGAAAGAAATCATATTTTTATACTTATCATTTATTTTTTATTTATTTTATAAAGCGACCTAAAATAAAGCAATAAAAAGGAAGAAATATGATTTATTGATAAAAATATGTTTTTTTTAAATTATTAAATAAAAGAAGCATTACACCAGTTATAATTTTATTCATGTTTTGTACACTTTTTTTACAAATAAATATCAATGCGAGTTGTGAAAAGAAGTTGTTAAGGGGCAAAATTCATTAGGTGCCAGCTTTGATTACAAACTCCGATTTTGCCGAGATATAATACACTACACATGCGTTTCCGCGTATCTCAGCCCACTGTGAGGGTCGCGGCTAGAGGGATTGTAAGCCCATGTAAACTGTACAAATAGACAGATTACGTTAAAAGGCAAGTAAATTTGTAATGCCCCGAACATGTATGAAGGTATAAAAAGAAAGGAATCGTATATTTATACTTATCATTTCTTTTTTATTTATTTTATAAAGCGACCTATAATGAATAAATAAATAAAAAGGAAAAAAATGAAAAAATAAAAAAATTTGATTTTTTAAATTATTAAATAAAAGAAACATTACTTTGGCACACAAATTATAATTTTGTTCATGTTCTGTACCCCTAGATACAAATAAATATCAATGCGAGTTGTGAAAAGAAGTTATTAAGGGGTAAAATTCATCAGCTTTGATTACAAACTCTGATTTTGTCGAGATATAATACACTACGCACTCGTTTCAGCATATCTCAGCCCACTGTGAGGGTCGCGGCGCGGCGAGACGGGTGGACGGGCGGGCGAGGAGTGGGAGCAGGGGGCGGAGACGAGGGTGGGCGAGATCCGTCCGAAACATGCGCCGCACGCGCCGCGCCCGTCACAAAGGCAGAGCAGCGCTTAACTAGGGGCGCTTAGACGCACAACAGCCGCAGGCACAGCCACCCGGCTCCTCGACGCCCCGCCCCGCCCCTCCAAGTCCCGCCCCGCCCCACCCCGCTCAGCCACGCCCCGCGCCGCGCGGGGAAGTTTAAATGAAAACCGAATTGAAAGCGGCGCCGCGAGGGGAGGCGGAAAGCGGCCGCGGTGAAGAGGTGAGGGAGAGGGAGGTGGAGGAGGAGGAGGAGGAGCAAGAGGTGGAGACGGTGACGTAGGCGGGCGAGATGTGGAGGCAACGGTGGGGAAATAAATTATACGATGATGCACGAGGACCGGCAAAAGTGGCTCAGGACATGAACGTATGTCACTGCAGTGTCTCTGACTCGGATGTCTTAAGGTTCGAATCCAGACGATGGTAGTGGCGGGGGTGAACGCGACAGGGGTTTGCGCTTCTGAAGCGACGGCAATGGTAGTTGTGGGGGGGGGGGATTAGAATCACAAGCGATGACGGTGGCAGAAAGAAAGATGGAGGAAGCGACGGTAGTTGAGGCGGCTGTGACGATGGCTATGGCTGTAGATGAAGAGATTTTTCCACGCCCCTATCAGTTTGGAAATCACATTGGCTGTGATCATTAACCAGTGTTCATTAAGAAAGTCTTTACGTTGTGGATAATTGCCCCGCCCCCCTTTTCACAAGTAATGAAATTTTGAAAAGGACTGTACGATAATGAATTGAAAGAATTCAGTATCTTCAGGGTATCGAAACACGACATAGTGGATATAGTAAGGGAAAGATCTAGTTACCCTGTCTTTCACAACCATAAATATTGGTATTATTGGGTTAAAATTATTTGAAAGTGGTACACATATACAATTGTATTCCACTTATTACTAAGGGCAAACTAGCACTAGACCACATACGGCCATCTTTATGTGGTACATTGTGTGGTATATCTTTATGTGGTTCATTGCACGTTCCGGATCGAGACAATAAATTTGCACAGCACACATTCTACATGAAGTGGTCGAGAGTTCCTAGAAACAAATGAGAGCTGTAGTCGTTATTTCTCGCGCTGTCGTAAAGTGGAGGCGGCGGAAGAGAGTGGAAAGGCCCAAGGCAGTGTGGATCCTGGCAGACGGCGCGGCGCCCACGAGGGGGCGGGCGAGGGCGAGGGCGAGGGCGCTCCGCGAGGGGCGCCGGGAACAAACACTGTAGGTCAGGGATGTGCAACGCACCGCCCGCGGGGCCCGCTCGCCCCAGACACACGACTGCCGCTGTCTGCTTCATCCGCGCTTGGCAAACAAAGCGTTGATGGAAACAGATTTTGTCCTTAAATTACGTAACGCAAATTTCGACTATTTTCAATACCCGGACCTTTCCCCCTTGTAATGCACTTCCCTACCTCTAGGTAACGCAGCGTAACGCCGCCTCAGACCCCCTCCCTCCCCCTTTAGCGTTACGTAATTTATGGTTCACTCCTCAGCTGGCTGAGTAGTTGCACGCTCTTTACTTACTGGTAATATTTATACGTAAATATATTTTTGAACTAGTAAGGGGTCATCCATAAATTATGTAACGCTAAAGGGGGAGGGAGGGGGTCTGAGGCAGCGTTACATAGAGATAGGGAAGTGCGTTACAAGGGGGAGGAGGGTATTGAAAATACTCGAAATTTGCGTAACGTACGGCCACTAATGAGTACATCAGTAACAGCTATTATAAACGTAAAATTTAAATACCGGAACGAATTTATTTCGGAAATGTAAATAAAAATTAAATGTCCTCCTTATTTTTTAATTGGAAATAAAATGTTACAAAGTATGAAGATTAATGCCATTTATTTGGTAATATAGCTTCCCTTGATGACTGAGAACTCTATGGGCTGTCGAAATGGCCATTGCACTATTTAGAATCTGTAAATCAAATGGATTATGAGAGAAGGAAAACATTGAAAGAATGTTGTATCAAGACGAAAAGGTAACAAAGACAGGAGTACAAGTAGAAGGTTGGGAAACAAGCGTATATGCAAATTAGCGACTGGAACAAGTTTTGAAATATTAATATTGAAAAATCAATAATCACATTTATTTGTTAAGAAATGCACAATGAAGTGGGAGAATAAAACCTCGAAAAAAGTGGTGTTGTAATATATGAGGATTTTGTCAGAGAAATAATTGGCACCCTATAACTTCAAAACAATTTATCAGGGATATCTTCTGCAAAAGCGCTTTCCTTGCTTGCAGATGTAAATATTGAAATTGAATTAAAAATTTCAAGATTGAATTGAACTGAACTTAATATCAAATTAGCAGTTAAGGTAGCCATTAGCACTTGAATCTTCACACACACGTACACACAATAGTCATATCAATCTTAAGAGATATACGTCTTTTGCCTCATTCTGATGATAGTTGCGATAAATTTTGAAGCTCATGTTTACTCCTGAAAAGATTCATAGGACATATCTGGTCCCACAAGACAATTGCAAAATATAAAATTATTTCGGAATTCAATTACAAAAAGATCTCATTTTCTCTTAATTATGCAATTGAATTAAATTCTTTTCTATTTGTCTCTGCAAAACAATGGAATTAAAAAGTGAATTTCTTAATATATCAGAAGACAAATTTTAGAAATTCTTTTAGTGACAAGAAATGTACAAATTAGTAATCAAGAACAATTTTCATACATCAAACGTATTTACTTTCTTTCAATTTACTCATGTAGGTTATTCATTACACCATTAGACTCAAGGCTTTGAAATTCACGCATTATATTCCAGGTTATCAATGTAAAAAAACGCTTTTTAAATCATTGGTTGGATGTTAACTACAATAAAAAAAAACAGAGTTAAAATCACTGTGCTATTCTATAATATTTAAACTTTTTTCCGAGGACCTTTATCCAGCCAACAGCCGGTTACCCTTTGCGTCCCGATGGCGCGCACATTCGACCACACACTAGGCACCACCACACTTGCGGGCTCTTGTGATCTGCGGTCAGCAGAACGCGTGGCCCTCCGCAACAACACACATGAGAGACAAGAGACAGGAAACCATGCCGAAGGCGATACTCGAACCCGCGACCCTTCGGGCCGAAGCGCTGAGTCAGTACACGGCCATCCAGGCCGGCAAGTCTTTCTCAAATTAAATAAATTCTCTTCAACTTGTAATTATTGTGATTGACGATTTTTTTTGTTCTTAATAAGGCTCAATAATATTATTGACTAATTGATTTGCGCTTTTCAACTACAGCTTTCCATTATTTTCTATAGTGCACTTTAGTTAACCAGTGGCTTTGTCTGTATTGTCTTCAATTCATGTAATACATCATCATTTTATCTCATTTTCGTCTTTCATTTGATCTAGTTGCTCTAGGATTCCCTGCTAGGAATTTTGGCCACTTATAATCTTATATTCTATAAACATTGTCAAACTCCCATTCAGCTTAATATTACCGATCTAAAATGACGATAAGTTTTTGTTGTTGTTTTTTTGAGCTCCGCATCTCTATATTTAAAACATCAATATTTTTCGTTCAGTCATATGCGATATCAATTCAGCCTAATTTAGTTTTTTTCTGTAAATGAAAGATAAGATATCCTAGATGTTTAACACTTGCTCTTCTTAACCAGTCTTACAGTACAGACAGTATTAACACAGATGTCTCAGAATATATACGACAGTCAGACTTTTGCCAAAACCTAATTTTTCTGTAACAAGGATCCACAAAATGTGGGCTCCGACTATACGTGTTAAAGGAAGTAATTTACTACATATCGGAACAAGAATTACGCACTTATATTTTCGGTATCAGGAATCTACGATACGACTTTGAAAAAAAAATATCCAAAAAATCGTTGGGCCGAAAAATCGCCGTTTTTCGCTGCCTTATTGCATAATTCTCTCTATATTACGTACACGTATATTACGTATATGCAAGAAAGTAAAACCCGTTCACAGGTCACGCTGAGAGCCTTTGAGGGAGTTGCCATGCCAGCTTGGAGGTGCGCAGAGGAGGTTGCGCAGCCCTGAGGACGAGGAGGATGCGCTGGGGAGCCGCCGGCTGCCGTAGCAAGGGGGGGCGGGGACGGGGGCGGAGGCTGGGGGCGGACGAGGCTTCGGGGCGGCAAGGGCAACAAGGGTTAGGGGTGGAAGCCAAGCAAGGGCGGCGCTTCATAGTGCGCGGCCTCGGGAGGAGGGTTAAGGGTTGAATTGTTGACGCGATTGTGTCTGCCCGGCGGGGATCCCTGGCCAGATACGACCTCCCTGAGATGCACTTTGCCAAAGGACCGAGCAGGGTAAATTTTCTTCTCTACTGACTTCCCGGAAAGAGGTGAAACAATGCTGCAATGGATCGCAGTCAATTAGGTAACAAGTTTGAAGTCCGGAATAATAGAACCACACAAAAGGATATTCAAAGCATTAACAGAGTTCAACAAATGAGTTTCATACTTCAATTTTTTACGTAGTTTTTAAAATAATAATCAATTACTGCAAACTCAAACTTCCGGGCTTTGAAATTCATATATTTTAAGGCATTTGGCCAAGCATAGAATTCAACAAAAAAACTTAGAGCTTTTTTGTTGAAATTACATTTCGTACTTTTGTGATATTATCATAAACATTACTTCATTTGCTGAGACTCAAAAGAATAATAACCACCATATTTTGGAAAATATAGGGCATATTTGGAAATGCAGCGTTTCGTGGAGCAAGGTATGCTTAAACAAATGCAGTATGCAAGCAAATTTCTCGTAACTCCTGGTTCCCACAATGACACATGTACGTCCACACTCACTCAAAAATAACACTTCTATGATTCCAGCAACAAAGTACGTCATCGCCTCAGCAGCATCATGGAAACCTATGCATGGCAACAACAAAAACAACAGCAGATGCAGCAGCAGCAATAATGATAACCAACACGTCGACCGTATTTCCAATAACATCGACAGCTATCGACAACTGGTGTGTTCCCGTCGTTCAGCAGAGGCCTTCCTCTCGCCCTTTCCGAGTAATTAATTGGGTCTTTTCACCCTTGCGTCAACTGTGAGCATCGGCGACGTTTTCAATTCGCCTTGTTATTGCGCTCCTACCCACGGCTTGACGTTGGAGAGCGGACCCAATTTGGTTTCCACTTTCAAAACATCTTGTTTGTGCCAAGAGCCATCATTCCGCTCAATTGTTTATTTATTCAGCTCCCTGCGTCTCTAACTTTGTCTTGTTTTCTTGCACATACAGCAGCTTATGCCCGTGAAATATTTGAACTTGAGTCCTATAAATGTTGTTGTTTCTCTTGTCTGTTGTGCGGGCTCTGTAAACTTGTTCAATGGCGAAAGTGTAGGCTTCCACTATCGGATACTTGGATGCTGGGAGACGACGCATTCTAAGGACGATTGCCAACATTTCGGCCGTCATTCTGCGACCTTCCTTAGGACTGAATGCACCCTGAAGAAGGTCGTAGTACGACGGCCGAAACATTGGCAACTGTGCCTATGTCGCGGCGTCTCTCGAACAGCCAATTATCTAGTCCAATGGCACATCCCCAACACATGATGTAATGTTTGGTATTTGCGATGACACGCAAATTGCATGATTTTCAGTCAACTCTTAATGAGTTTGTTTTTGACTGTCACATTTATTCAGATTATAGTTTGTGAATCCAATGAGTTATTGACCGCCATGCATAACAATTTAACATATAATAATTGAAATAATTATTGTAAAATCGCTCCAAAATTTAAGTGAGTTTATTTGTAAAACGTGAAGTTAAGAAGTAAGTTCTTATGATTTTTTAAACTTTTATTCATCTTTCAACTATTTATAGTTAACATGTTGGGAAGTGATTCTGAAACTCAAGAAAACGCGCAGATGATCTTCTCACCCATATGACACATAAAGTTTTTTTTACTGCGTTAGACTAAATAAATCATCATCAATCATAAGCAAGGTACCTGAAGATGTGGATATATGTCCTCGAAACGACGAGGAGATTAATATTAATGTGACAATTTTAAAGACATTATTTTTTCTGTACGTTTAAAAAATAAATTGATTCTTTTTGTATCGATGTTTTGTACACTCACTTGAATTTTCAATAGATTTTACCGTTATTATTCCAAATGTGAACTTGTTAATGCATGACTCAAAAGAATTATGAATTATAATCTAAATGATATGCCTATTAAAAATTCACTACGTCACCCGAGTTTGTTTGCGCGCGCTGGCTCTTTTAGAAACCAGTACTTTGTGGTGAAATTCCACTTCCAACAGTGCTAACTCCTCACTGGAAACGGTTTCTTTAAAGGTACTAGTCATGTAAATAATTGCTTTCGATATAAAACTGTATTGCTAAGATATATAGGCTATCTCAGAAAAACTGTTACAAACTTCTAGGACACGTAAGGGAGTGGAGGGTGATCACATTTTGCCAATGGATTTTCGGTGGGTTACCACATCAAACTAAGTTTCAAAATGACATTTTCTCCTGATAAGTAGGCACTTCACCTACACCTCAGTGTGCCCTGATGTTGAGCCGGTACGTGATGTGACGCAAGGATATTTTGTATACTTGCCAAACACCAGTGCACGATAATTTGCCTGCCATTCAGGGGCAAATGTCACAAGTGCAACATAGTTATGTGACATTTTCCATCAAATGTTTTTGACAAATTATTATTTTCGACTGCGTACATGCTCTGGAAATGTGTGACATATATTCTGAGATATTTGTAGTCTGAAAGGAAAATGTCTTTCTCAATTCACGAATAGCCAGAAACGTCTATTTCCTGGATCTTTTGTTTCATCACTTTGTGAGAGTGACATATCAGTTCACGTTCTAATAAATCACAGGAAAAGGAAAACAAGAAACGTTCTTGCAAAAATTAATTGTATCAGACAGAGAAGAATTAATGAAACAAAATGGAATAACGCCATTGAACAAGTATTTCTAGCCCAGAATTTGAATGCTTTATGTTATTAAAATAAAATAATGACTACTTGTACTAGTCAACCCTACATGACCACACCGTGATCTCTCATTCCCTCAAAGGTAGCGTAATGATAATTGCACCCCCAACAGGACGATCCTTCACTTGCTAAAGCGGCAGCTACGGATTGTTGAAATAATTTCGGTTTTGGAGAGGCCGTTGAAACAACTGGAAGTTAGAATACGACCTGACGAGAGCTTCGTTAATTGTTTCTGGGTTTGTGGGAGCGGTTTAAAGGCAACTTGCAACGGGAGGTCCGGATTCGCGAGGGACTTGGCGGTCCCTGACGGCATCGGCCAAGAGAGCTTGTCGGGAAAGTACTTCATTAAGTGAGGAAGGCTGAGGACGGTGCCTCATGGAGTCCAGTTCGTACGCGTTAACGACTTCCTGGAATTAACGCGCTGATGAAACTCTGCATTAATGCCCATGTTCCGCGTAGTGGATTACTGTAATGCCGCACTGGAGACATTCTCCTACAGCCCGCGTAGGACCGTTCCTACAACATTCCTGCGTTGTAATGATCTTCCTTTCTCTGCTTTCGGTTTCTATTCGTAACATAAAACATTCCAGTTGTATTGCCTCCTTCTCCTTCTTCTTCTTCTTCTTCTCCTTTTTCTATCAGTTGTCTTCTTTCATGAGAAGTACTTTTGTTCTGATACCACTGCATAAACATCTTTTTCATTTGATATTTATTGCAATTGTATTTTTGCTCCTGCACAACCAGTTCTTCAGTTCTACTTCAATTCAATAGAAAATTTCCTTCTTTATTTTGAAATGGCTTTACATTAGAACAATATAGTTCAAAGAGTTTAAAGCTTTTATTGAAGCTTATTTAAGTGTTACTGAACGAAATTCTTTAATTACTGTGGATATTTCATTAAAGCAATGTTGCATATTGTTATATCCGCAGGAAGCAGGAGTCAATGAGACAACAATAGTTCGACAGTTATACACATCACACTTTAAAGAAACTTCGACCAAAAATATGATTATGTACAACATTGTACAAGGAGACCCGCGGGCCTAAATTAACTTGTCTTGGTTGCGTGGCTCCCGAATATTCTGTGGCTGTCGCGGCGATACAAGGAGTTTGCTCTTTGACCCTTTGAGGGTAGAGAAAGATATGCGAAGACCGCATATGCGCTCTGACAGTAACCTTCTCGGTGTCCGGCGGCGGACCATGTCTGATCCCTGCATTACTGGCCTCTGCATTTTCCATCGCTGAATAATTGAAGGCCTCGAACACGATTCCACATTTTTGTGAAATGAGCTATTAGCATTACAAAAACTTCAAATATTATTCTTTAAGTGTAATGTGTTATTTAAATCCAATTGGACTTATGTGCAAGACCGAATGTGATGAAAGATGAGCGTGCCATTCTTCATGCTCGGTTCTACACGACCGGTTAGATTTAGTTCACAACAATTCACATTTGAAAGAATAGTAACTGCTCAGAAACAATTGTGGGAACACAAAGCAAGGTAATTTTAAGGCGGTTTAGAAATAACTTTCAAAACTAGCTGCGAACATTTCCCGAAATTTATGTTTCTCCTGTCATTTATAATTCCCTCCGAGAAGGAAAGACTTTCTCTCTTAAACTTCGTGCCCTCACAACTTTTGACCCCATTAACTAATATTTATTATCGAAGCACATTTCTCAGAGCTGGAATGACACAGACTGCTTAAAGTTACTTAAGACAATCAAAATTGTCTGTTATATTTAGACGTATTACAATACATGTTGATTTGGTTAAGCATGATTTTTCTTCTCTCTCAGAAAAATCTCTTTTGAACTACTAAAGCAAATCAAATCGGAACATTGTGTAAATAGATGTGAATTGAAACAGTCCGTTTTTCAGTGAACGATAATGATCGATTGATGATTCTGGGCGCGTCAACTAAGGATGAGATCCGACACCGCCCTACCTGTCAGCTAGCGGGGTTTCCTACAACCAGGTATCTCCCATCAGCGAGACCGGGACAAGCTCTAAGATCCCGAGGAATATCCCGGCATGTGTGGTAGTGTAGAGCGTGTGTGTGTAAGAAAAGTAAGGTGTGAGGATAGGACAAGGAAAGGAAGGAAATATCGTGCGCGCTCCGTGGCCTGTTGTTAGGTACTGTTTTGGCATTCGCCTGGTTGATAGGAGACACAACCGAAAACTACCAATCAGAGCAGCCGGCCGCTACAATTCTCCTCCTGTCATCGATTGAACTCGACCTAGCTATCTAGCCAGTGTCCAGAACACCCTACCATTGTCGGATCTTGAACCTAGGACCTCCGGGTCAGAGACACTGCAGAAACGTCAGTTGATGCCCTGAGCCACCTCTCCTGGTAAGTGAACTATAACATTATGTACTTCTTTGAGAATCATTTGTTCACCCACTAAGTGGGAATCATCTCACAGTTCGAGAGGCGCTGCTGCCTGCTGAAACAGGGTAGCAAACCGTAGCGGACTGCGAGGCATTTCCCTTCGGGGACAGGGACAGCAGACGTGGCCGGGGAAGCCAGATAACGCTTTGCATGCGCCTTGTGTGCACAGCATTAGCCCGCTCTCTAACGCCCGGGATCCTCATTCATATTCCGGAGCCAGCTCTGATTACTTGCTACGACACGAGGCTCCATTTGAAAGTCAAGTAGTGTTATCATATCGGACTACTTCTTTACTTTCCCTTAAGGCTTCTTTGTTTATAATTAATTACCAGCTTTGTTGGACGTCCCTCGCGGTATCTATCGCGTGTTTCCTTTCTTTTAGTAGTTTTCCGCCCCCCTCGTGACTTTTCATTTTCTCTCTCGGCGGTCCGTCGACGGAGGGGTGCGCGAATCCCCCCTCAGTTGTCCCAACGCGAAGGCTTTCCCTTAGTGAGTGGCCCCGTGGCGATCCCTTCGTTCGACTGCCTGTTCTCACCCTCTCTCATCTTCTGGCCTCCACTCTCCCCCTCGACTCCCCTTCCTTTGTTTTCTCCTGTGTCTTCAATCTTCTCCTGCTCCCCTCCCTCTGTTTTTGCAGTCGCCGCCGTCACTCCAACCCTTTATGTGCTTCTGAACATTCACTTGTGTGGTGACTTGCACTTTGACAAACCCATTACTTAAGGAATAAAGAGCGACGTAACGATAACATACCAGAAATAACATGACGTGTGCAGCAAAACATTACTACCTTCTGATTACTGTAAAATAGTGTCAAAATTTAGGTTTATTGCATTTCAGAAAATAATGTTCTGATAATTGCTAATTAACCTCTTTGTTTCAACAAGTCATTCTCTACCACAACCAATAAACTGACGATCAATAATCTGTCGATTAACATCAAATCATGGAATGCTCCAACTCTTATTTAAGTAACTATTAGTTAGTCAAAATAAACCTGCTAATAAATACTTCTCATCTCTGCAGAAAGACTAACTACGATATTTCTAATGTTCTTGCGAAATTCCCTCTTGAAACAGTGATTTCCTAGGAACGAGTTCCTGGTGAGATGACGGCATAGCATGGTATGTATTGGTGAGTGCAGGGTGTATCTCAATGCCATTGACAATCATGTGCGCGTGTGATGTCGACCAGGTGTGCGGTTCCCGCTAATGTGTGAATCCAGCGACACTCGGAAGCAATTCCATGTCATGTCGTATGCTATCTCCTCTTGTGTTTACTCAGGAAATCGGCCAATTAATGCTGTTTTAAAAATGTTTAAAACTGGAGCAGTTGGCGAGCAGATACGCGGGCAAGACATGTCTAAGTCGTATATTACTACTAAATGTATCTTAGAAAATTCTTATTTTTCAGTTTTTATCTGCAAATGTTCGTATTATGTGTTTAGGCAGATAAGCGGGCGTGATGGACCGAGTCTCACAACATTAATAAAGTCAGTATTGTTATTTTTATTTAGATACAGGCAATTTTGTACCGTATCTGTCTATTTGAATGGATAGATAGATGTGTCACGCACAACTCTCAGATTAGAAACATTTCAACTGAAACTTGAAAACACGTGCGGAGTTGGGACGTTGCAGAGATTAATAAGATATTTTAACTTTTTAGAATACTTTACGTTACCCATGTGACATTTTCAAACAATTCTGAACAATGGAGCATTTTTTCTTTATTGTTTTTCTATAATTTACGGAATACACTTATAAATATGGTATAGTTCCGATTTTAATTATTATTTCTCAAATTTTGAAAATTGCAAAAGACGAAATTTATTTCCGGGCCTGCCCTCTACCTCAATTAATTTCTTTCTCAAAGTAATTTGTCCATCTAATTTAGATATGTAAATGATGTCAAGATTATTTTAAAAAGTAAGTAGAGGTTGAGTAAGAAGAGGAAGAGTTTCGGTGTGCTGTGTATCCCTATTCGTTTAAGTAGACACGGTGCATGGTTTTGTCCATTGCAGACCCTGAATATCAATCAACGATTGCTACAACAATTTCTTTTCGTTTTAAATTATGATTTTGGTGCATACTTTTTTTTATTTCATAGCAGGGTGTGATGATTACTAATGTTTTTAACTTAACATAACAGTTAACGTTTCTTTCAGCCCCTAGTATCATAGGTCAGTCGCCTGACAAGTATAACGTACACACAATGAATGACTATATTAGTTCGTCATTTAGCTGTCATTTACCCAAAACAAATCATTGGCACCCTTTCAAAGATGAATAAGTAATAACTGTTGGTGACACGGCATATCCCGTTGCGTCCAGCAAACCCCAGGTTCCTTCCGCGCGGTGTCGGTGAACACACGCACACAATGTTGGCTCTCCAGATCGCCTCTTTGTGCGTCCTCTAAAAAGCGGCTCGCCTTTCTTTTGTTCATCGATCCATCGCGAGCGCGCCGGAAAAAGGAGTGGCGCGACCGCGCGGTAGCGCGGCTGGGGCGGGGAAGGGGAGAGGAGGGGAGGGCAGTTTAAGCGGTGACTGAGGACGGGCGCGAGCGGGCGGGCGGCAGCGGCGGTACCTCGCGGCGCTGTCAGTTCCTCCTCGCGGAGTACAATGGCGGCGCCGCAGGCGGTCTCCAGCGGCCTTTCTCTTAATTAGGAGCAGTGCGGCGCCCGTAATAGCGGCCGTTTCTGTTCGTAAATAAAGGCTAAGCGTTCGTTAATTCCCGTATCTTCATCGCGCGGCGCGGTGCGGCGCGGCACGCCCCCCTGCCGATGGCGCCCTCGCGTTTCGAGGACCAAAGAGAACCGTCACGCCACGGAGTAAGCACAGCGCGAATAGAGGAGGCCTCTTTCAAAATAGATCCCCATGGTCTTAAAATTGCGTAGACGGAAGATTTAGATATCACTGGGCATTGAGAAGCTCTAACCAATTGTTTTTGTTTGTTGTTGTTGTTGTTGTTTTACCTTTTCATTGTTTTGAAGTTTATTTTAAGTTTTAACTACTGAATATTTGTAGATAACTAAATAATTATAACTTCGCTTCTATCTTTAATTTAATGATCGATTTGATGACAATGATTGTTAGCTATGTAAGAATGACTTTCAGAAATTGTAGCTAGAAGTTTTCAGAAATTCGGAAACAAAAATAGCGTGATTGTATCTTGAAGTGAAAATTAATTCAACTCACAGCACTTAAACTTACTTCACTTACAGAATAGTTAATTGCATTTAAACTATAACTAAATCGAAAATTTTATTATACACAAGTTCAGATCCTACCCGAATTCGACTGAGAATCAGATATATTTCGAGAAAATATTTTTATACCATATGTTTTATACCACATACCACTGATTAGGGGATTTCCAGATCTTTTAGCTTGAGCACAAGCTAATCCCGTAGAGGAAAACATTATCTGTATCGTTTGTTTACAATGAATAGGCGGCACAATATCCTTCCACGATCGTGAGTTAACAGAGCGAGCTCGATATTCCCAGACTGTACGAGATTCCTTATTTATACTTCTACTAACACTCGAACTTACTGGCCCACTGTTCCATCCCCTTAAGTTGTGTAAAGATTACCACTTTCATCAAGACGCTGTCTTCTTAGGGAATCTCTTTAGAGGTCCGGTTGCTGGTGTTATTGATCATCGTGTGTAAAATGACCTATAAATGCAAACAGCTTCTAAGTTCGTTGAAATAATTTATAATTAACAAAATATATAGCACGTAATCCGACGAACTATCATTGTTTTCCCCAAGAAACTGATCACCCGATACGACCAGTCTCTACGAAACATTACAGATGCGAAATCTGAGAGCACTCACGAGCATTTTCCCTTCCAATTCCTGAAAGGACACGAAACAAATGTTAGCTGATTTGTCATTGTCGGGAGGAGAAGGAAAACAGAGGAAGTGCTGATTTGTTATTGGCACTGTGCACGCAATACGCCCACTACACTTACAATTCGGTAAGAAAGTTCTTGAGTGGAAATGTAGCCTTCTTTACACCGGTTGGTAATTGTTTCATTTACATTTACTCGCCTTAAAAATAAATTTCCCCGACAATTTGCTTTTGCAAAAAGTAGCTTGTTAATTATTAATATTAATGACACCCTAGAAATGAAAAATAAACAATAAATAAATTCGATTCTAGTCTACATCTCTTTCCTTGCGTTGTTCCGCGCAAATTCAGGGTCTGCATGCTCTTCCTGCCGAAATATTTCACTTAGACAGGGTGCGTTGGGACGGGAGGACCTCTTCACGACGCCCCAATCCGGAATGCAGGAAATGATTGAGGATTGATTGATGACTCCGGGCGCATCAACTGTTAAGGTCATTAGTGCCGTACGTGTAATGTATACTCTTATCGCGGGAGATGGCGGTGTTCTTCCCCCGCTGGAGGGCGATATCCGGCGCCGACCTAGCGTCGGCTAACGGTATTTCCCTAGTCAGGGATCTCCCACTAGTGAAGCACCGCCCCAGCCGGGAGAAGCTCTAGGCTCCAGACCTCTCTTTTTCCGGTATGAGAGGTAATATCAGTGCATGTATGTGTGTAAGCAAAGGGTGAGAATGGAACAAGGAAGAGAAACGAAAGATCACGCGCCCGTTTGTTACGCTCCAGCATTCGCCTGGTGTTGATCGGAGTAACTACGGAAGACAACAGATCAGAGCACCCGGACGCAAGAATTCTCCTCCAGACAGCGGCTGAATTCGATCTTGCTCTCTAGCTATTATCGAAAATCTTACCACCATCAGGTCTCGAACCTAGTACCTCCGTGTCAGAGGCCCTGCAGAGCCTTCAGTTGATGCCCAGTGCTACCTTTCCCGGTGAAATGAGTGCGGATGATTATAATGACGGGAAGAAATGATTGCGCGCGGCCTGTTATATGTTGTTCGGTTCCGGCATTCGCCTGGAAGTGATCAGGCAAAGCAACAAAAGAACTAATCAGAGCAATCAATCTGCAAATTCTATTCCCACAGCTGTCACAAAGACACCGATGCCTGTGTGGATAGCCGAGGTCACTAAAGCTGAAGAGACATAGATGCTTCGTGCTTCAAGAGTTGAGAGTTCGAATCTTGCCCGGGGCATGGGTGTGTGCCCGGATACAGAATACAGTTACCCCCAGTGCTACATACTGTGGTCGCTTTATGATCTTGGTAGTTAAAAAGATATCTTAAGTAAAAAAATAATAAACTCACCGATGTTAATCGCGAAAAGTAAATTTCCGAACTTTGCAATATCCACCTTAGAAATAAAAGTTCTAAATGGAACTGCAAAGGCGAAACCAGATTGTGCTTCGTTTGCGAATGGTTCGCGCTATGACGTCACAAGAAGTGCAGTGGAGCGTTTAGAGATCGTGATCTTCAGTGCGGCTTTGCCTCACCCTTCCAACGGTCAAGACTCGTAGCATCACGGAGAAAGCTTTAATCAGAGGTACAAACGAACACATTTCTTACGATTCCCACGATATTCGTTCGTGATGGTTCTACTGATCTGAGGCGAGAAGGGAGTTGCGTGATGTTTCTGTTACGGGGCCCTTCGCTCGGCGTGGGTCCGGGCACAGCTCTGCACTTGTGTAGTGCGGGAAAGCCTAACCCCTGCCTCACAAGGGGAACCGGGCGTGGAATAGGTGAATTTGAAAATAATTAAGAATTAGGAAAGCAAATTTCCGTTCTAGCCACGCATTTCAAACAACGCAAATTTCGTAGCTTTTTATTAATAAAGGAAAGATGTGATCTATTCAATATACAGTGACCTCCACTCCTTTTTTTGGTATCTCACTTGTTTAAAACCATTCACTGGGAACCGATTAGGAGGGTCATCAAAATCTCTCCAGAGCTTTAATATATATGAGGTATCATTACATCAGGATAACATTTTAATCGAATTAAAAAGCAATTCTACTTTAAATTCTCGATTCTAAATGTTATAATCATTCACAAGAAATAAGTACATCCAACATGAAAGTCTTCTACTCCTCTACTAAACGACCGCATGTCCAGAAACAAGAACATTCCACTCTAAAAATATGAGAATAAACTTAAGGACATGCATTTTAGGAAAATAAAAAATATGTATCAATGTTGAATTATTGTTTTGGAAAATTTGTTTTATAAACTTAGAGTGAATTTATACCTAGCCAGGAACACTCATCTATGAAACTAATGTATCTTAACTGTAATACTGAAAAACCGAAAGTAACTTACATGTTTTTCACCTTACAGGAATTGTAATACATAACGATTCGTACTTGGGAAATTTCCAGTCGATCTTAAATACATAAGTGTCCCTGCTACTGTGGCATAACCTTTGATCGCTACGATTTGTGCTAAAAAGTCTGTTTTGCATAATTTAATAACGCAAACGCCGGACCGTGCGAACGTCGCCGCCAACGGCCTGAGGGGCGTGGAGCGCATGTTTGCCTGTTTGCCCGATCTCTCGCGCCGCGTTGCACCCGCGCGGCTCCTCGCGGCCACGCGCCAAATGACACGACGCAACGCGACCGACGCCCTCGCGGCGCCAGGCGTTCATTTACATGTAATTGATGTTTACACGACGTGCGCGGCGCAGCCCCGTGCCCCGGGTGCGGGGGGTCCGTGCCCCCTCCCGAGGGCACGCTTTCGCCGTGACTCACGCGACCCTCGCCCTGCCCCCCCCCTGGTTCGTCGCCCCATCGGGGTGTGCGATCTCGGGCTGAGAGGGATGCGCCGGAAATTCGTGCGAGTGATGTTGAACATACCAGGGCGGAAGGCGGGTCGGAGGAGAGCGGAGACCGGGAGTTTCTATTTGAAGTTGTGGCGAGGAACTCAAGATGCAGACGGGGCTTTCCTGTGTGCGGGGGAATTGAGAGAGGGTACAGTAGATGAAGCGAGAGTTATCCTAGCATGATGGCATCGCGATGTAAAGATGAAAGATAACATCTCGATGTAAAGGGATTCAAGAAGAATTATGTGATTGAAATTTTTCTTCAAGAGTGGAAAAGAGAAAGGATTTATCGAAAAATTAACAGCAAAGTACTTATAGTTTAAACAATAATGGAACGCATTTTTATTATTATTGAATATGAATTAAATTTCTCTAATTCCTTTCGCAATGACGCCGTACAGTGTAGAATTTGCTCGAAAAAGCTACGAAAAATTACGTAACTTTAAAACAGTATGTCCGTATTAACTGAACAAACACGATACATCACACATTGAAAGTTGAGCCTAATAAAATAACATTTCAAAAGATAATCACGTGCAGAGGTAAATGAGGGTCCCCGCCATATTTCACTTCTGAACTGTCATTCCGGTATTTCACATTTCTACGAAATGTTTACCGATTGTCCCTTTGGCATTAAATCCAAAAAATGAGCGTGCGTATGCATAAAAAGTTTGCAATTATAATTCAGGTAAATTTATTTTATATGGCTTAAAAAAACTTTCGATACTAATTTAATTAAAAATTTTAGAGATCCAGTATTTCACAAAATGTAAACCTCACACAGTCTGTGAGAGAAGCTAGAACGTTTTAAACACACAGCGATATATGTCCCTCGGCTTTAGCTACAAATATTTAATGCTCTCAGCAGACCAAACCGGAATCAATGTGTGATGTATTGTGTGGGTAGAATAAAATCCATATATATAATATGTTTCGAGAGCTCAATTGGTCCATCGAGTTAAAAATCTAACGACATTTCGCGGGCTTTTGCATGAATTATTATTCTTTGGTTTGCCTTTGCCGTTTTGACATGTTAATCCCCTACACGTTCATAAATCTTCACGTGACTGCATATTATACGCAATACATCAAAATACGGCTAGTGACGAAGACGTTATTTTGTATAAAGTCCGGTCTCGCTGCGGAGCTGCGCGCGATGACAGCGCAAGCGGAGGCACGGAGGGTGAAATATGAAATGCGCTGGGCAGCGGCGTGCAGCATCCCTGGGGACCCAACCGACATCCCCCGTTCCGTCACCGCTCCCGCAAGCCCCTAGATGACTTCACCCTGCCTCGCCCACTAAAGTTGGCCATACACGAACAAGCGCGGCTTGCCGCTAAAGCCTCAGCCACTAAAGGTGGCCATACACGAACGAGCGCGGCTTGCCACACTGGCTCGCGCCGCTCCTGCACATCTGTCGCCGCTGCTAGCTGCTCTCTTGCTCCGCAATTCCGATAGCGGCGGTGAAAGTTTTACAACCGGTGCGAGCCAAACTCGCGAGCCGCGCTCACTGGCGTATGGGCTGCTTAATATTCTGTTGCTTCACCCAACCACTTCCACCACTGTCACTGACGCTGCTCCCCTCGACACACGCTGACGGCTTGCCCTACCTCTCCCCCACTTGCTGTGCCGCCCCCGACTCCGCGACGATTCCCAGCGCACATCCCATCATCCCAGCCATCCCCTCTTCTCCGCACTGTCCGCTCCCACTGTCCATTGAAACCTACCAAATGTTCCCCCTTCGTCTTCGGTAATTCTTCATTTCTCCAAACAATCGCCGCTGCCTCTCTCAAAACACGCCAGAAAAGCAGACAACTCCAGACGCTGCTCACGCCATCATGGTATGCACCCCCGTCCATTTCTCGCTGATGTCATCCATTCACGGCTTATGAGTGCCGTAGCGCAGTCTTCGGGAAAATTGAGTGACTATTTAGTGATTCCAGGCGCCTCAACCATTGTGATAAATATTCGCACGAGAAGTGAATTTTATAACCCAGGAGGTGGCGGTGTTCCTCCTTCATTGCAACTCTAGATCCGACGCCAACCTACACTTGGTTTTCGTAGGTGTCGCCTCTAGGTATATCCCAATGCGGGTCACCGCTGCAGATGAGAAAAGTTCATATCTTGTCTCACGACATGTGTGGTAGCATAGTGCAAATATGTTTGAATCTGTACGTAAGGAGAGAGGTGTGGAGGGAAGATTTCGCACGGTCCGTGGTCCCTGAGTTAGGGAACTGTTCCATCTTGGGCTGGTATTGATCGAATGACCCACGAAAAACTGCCGATCAGAGTAGCCGGATGCTAGAATTGCCCTTCAGACAATAGTTAATTTCGACACAGGTATGAATCTAGGGACGACAATGTCATTGGACGTGACCACTAGGTCCTGTCCGTCAACGACGCTACGATGGCAACAAATGTTGTTACCAAGCTTTCGCAGTGGGACTCTTTGGGAAGAGAAAAAGCACAGATATTTGAAGCTCTGAAAAGAGAGATGGACACCGAGAAGCCGTGCAGCCCCCCACGCGTTGAGGCTTCCTGCAGATCAGTGGAAGGCCCCGAGCCCACGGCCACCTCTGAAGACTGAGAAGCAGTTCTTGAATTCTCCACTTGAAGATACTTCAGAATCGCGTCACATCTTGACGAGCCTTTCAAATTCCCCTTCTTATACCGTGCGATCTAATTCGATTCCAAATATGATTCAATAATTTTGTGATTGCGGGAAAAAAGTTATTACGTAGGTATGTTTCGTTAAAGACTTAAGAACTATTACATTGTGACCATAGAATAAACGGTAAAGCCTCTTATACTTCCGTGAGGTAAACATGAGTGTAAACGCAGTAGATGTTATTAAAAATAATCTGCACACTCTTTACCTCACTTAGAGGCGGAGGAACAGTAAGGCAACCGAGGTACGGACTGTCCCTGATGTCGGCGTTGATCAGATGTCATGCAAGAGAATTGATTAGTTGTGTCTCAGAAAGTGACAACTGCTATGGACATTATTCCGTAAGTGTGGGACGTGTTTTATCACGGGATGTGGGTATCCCGCTGGATAGTGTGATCCAGCGCCGATCTACACTTCGGATTGCGGGTTTTTCCCTTTCAGGTAACTCCCATCAGCGGAGACGAAACTAACTCTAAACTCCCGCCTAGTTTCCTGAAATGTGTATTAGTGTAGAGCATGTGAATGTGTGTGTGTGTGTGTGAGAAAGTAAGGAATGAAGATAGGACAACGAAGAGGAAGGAAATATCGCGCGAGGATCGTGGCCGTTCATGCATTCGCCGGGTGTTGATCGGAAAAAACACGAAAAAACTACCAATGCTACCTTGCCAACTAGTCGAAAATCCTGTCGCTGTCGGGACTCGAACCTAGAACCTCCCGGTCAGAGGCACTGGATGACATCAGTTGTTGCCCTGAGCCACCTAAGCCGGTGGCAAAGAGGACGAATGGCGCGGCGAGCAGTCCAGGGCGAGGGCTGTAGAGCGCACGAAAGAGCGGCTTAAAGCGGGCGACGGGAAAGGCCAGATCCGCAGCGCGGGCGCCCTCCCCCTGAGACAGTCGCCGTGAGGGGAATGCGAGAGAGGCGGCGCGGCGCGGCGCGGTGAGATTGACCGCGGGGCGCGAGAGGAGGTGTTTGGAGAAGATGGAGTCGCGAAAGGACGGGGCGCTGCAGTCGGCGCGCGACGCTGGCGGACGTGAATGAGGTCGGCGAAGTTGGCGGGTTGCCGGAGGCCTGGGTGGCAATGCTGGATACAGCGAAAATGCTCTACCCATCACGTACACACACACAAACACACACACACATATACACACAGACATACACTCATACACACACACACACATGCACACACTCACACACACATGCACACACATACACCCGCATACACACATACACACACTCACACATACGCCCGCATACACACATACACACATGCACACACTCACACACACATGCACACACTCACACACACATGCACACACTCGCACACACATGCACACACTCGCACACACATGCACACACTCGCACACACACACATGCACACACATACACCCGCATACACACATGCACACACATACACCTGCATACACACATACACACATGCACACACTCACACACTACCATACACATGCTCACACACACATGCACACACATACACCCGCATACACACATACACACACATGCACAGTCACACATACACATGCACTCTCACACACACACACATGCACACACTCACATACATGCACACACCCACACACTTGCACACACATACACACACTCACACACACATGCACACACTCACACACACACATACTCTACTCGAAACTTCCAACGACTGTTTTAAAAACCAGTAAGAAATTATTCTGTTCTCTTCATTGCTATTTCATTACAAGTACAAGTATATAAATATCTAGTGGCCGGCAGCAGCAAAAACACTGCTGAACAAAAGCTCAAAATTGTTTTCAAAACGTAGCACTCACACTGTTCAAGAACAACCAATAAAAAAACTCTCGTACAGCACTAATATATTATTTTTAGCAAAAACAGTTTTCATGAATACTGCAGTCATGTAGTAATGTTCATTACATGCCAACAACATACAAGAAAGTGCTGCTCCATACCGCGACAACTAAATAGTAAAAAATTAATAGCAGGCGTCCCATTTTTGGATTCTTGCAGTAGTGTGACAGCATTGTCGGATGTAATATTTATTTATGGTATGATAATATTTGCGGGGACATGATCATTGGCCGTATTTCCGCACCCGTTGTTTCCACTCAGCCTTTCTTTGAAACCTACGCCCGGCGAGGATCTAGAGGATCTCTTTAGAGCAGGTGCTTCCCGTGGGCGTCCCGTTATGTACCTGTTGTGATTCTCATTTTCTCCGCCAGATGTCGGAATCAGAATATAAACGAGAAATTGTCTGTTTGAGAAAAGGTGAGATCTCATTAGAACGGTATAGTGCAGGATGGACTTAATTTTGCAGGGTAGGGCACCGGTTCTTTTACATTCGACAAGCATAGCACGACCACTGTCGGGTTTTACATCTTTCGAAACCCGTAAGCTAACTCACCCACCGTGGCCAGAAGCAATGGCGCACTTATAATCGGTTCGCTCAGTTTGAGAATAGGCGGAACAACAGAATCAAATATTTACAACTGTCAGTCAAAATTGCAATTGTTACATTGTTTTTGTATTTTTCTCAAGTTACTGAGTAGGTACCTCATGAAATGATAGACACTTGTCACAGGGTCAGAGGCTGCGTAGATTTCCCTCAATTTCTACTTGTATTAAAAATTATTAATAATGTCATAAGAGATATGGTGACTGGAATTGAATGTTGAAGGTCGTCAAAATCAACTTATGCCATAATGCCACCTGTGTTTATCATCAGTGAATGATCACCTAAATGGAAAGTGTACGAGTCGGTTTCTTTTAAAAAACTATAACTATTCTTATCTACACATATGCACTGGTATATTGCTTTTGTTAGGTATATTTCAATCGAAATATTAATTAAAAATTCGAGTAGTTTTATGAGCCCGTCGAAATGAGAAAGAACGTAGAAATGTGTCTGCTTCGGGTTTTCTTTTACATTTATTTATATTTTCTGAAAGTCCTGTGTATCTCTCTCCGAAAAATGTATTTTTCAAGCTGTGTAGTTTTTGGACGTGATTGAATAATGTTTGCTTTATTTATTTTGGACAATGTTTGAAAATTAAAATTTCCTGTTTCAATTGAAAATTCAGAGATTGCTTCAAATTAAAACCGATGTTGCACTAAATTATGGGTATACTACTGGGGAAAAAAAACCATTGATCATAAAAAGAATGCGGTTTTGAAACAGCCTATACATGTGAACGAAAGGAATCAAATATACCACAAGGTACTGAGCACTGGGTAACAAGGCTCTTTCGATATTCTGAGCGCGGTAAAGGGGAAGGTCGAGTGAATCGCGAGGGTGAGCGCTGACTGGGGAAGGGGATGCGGTGAGAGAAATCTGACAGTGCTCCTACCCTTACTCTGCCCCCCTCTCCACATATCCTGCCTCCGCTCACATCCCCGGCAAAAGAGGGATTGTGAAAGGCAATTTTCCTACATATTCTTTGATGTTTTCTGTTTCAGACGTTGGCCACCAGCTTTACATACAAAATGGGAATTTGTGTTTCAACAAATCTTATGGTAGCACACGTATTACATCAAAAAATAAGATAAGAAATTCCTATTGGCTTCCCAAGATTTAGGTCAGATTGCTAGGAGATTATAGATTTTATAGATTATAGAATAGATTTTAAAACGTTTCTAAAATAAAAGCAAATAAGATAATTTTCCAAAGAGAACTTTAAAATATTTTATACTCAAAACATGAAAGAATTTATGACGATCGTATATTTGCAATTATTAGCGAAAATAGCTACTTGCTGACTTGAAATTGTTATGACCTATCTGCGTTTGTATAGTGTCATTTCATTGCAATCGAGGGAAGAGCCATCAAACACGTCATCAATGAAGATGTACGAAGCCATTCGAAGTTCTGATGGTAGTAACAAACCAGCGGAAAACATGCTTCTCATTTTAATTTAATATCAGTAACAAACGATGTGTGATAGCATGTAAGAAGGGTTTTTCAGGCTCTCATTGAGTTACTATTGGCTTTTATAGTATTTTGTGATCGTAACCATGTTGTGAGTTAAATTTATACTCTTTCCACAATTAAATAATTTCTGACATTGCTTTTTGGTAAAATGTAGACGATTGTTCATTGATTATTTTGCAGGTTTGAGACAAAATCGAAACCATTGCAAAACTTGGATAAATTATAAAAACAAAATGTAAAGCTTCGTGTTTTACCACGTTTGTGTGTCGCAGTAAAAATGACATAATCTAAGTTCATAAATGTTTATTAAATAAAAAAAGGTAAACTTGTCCATTCGATTGAACTCTTCAGTGGCACAAAAATTGCACTCATTGAACGAATCACAATTAACATGAATTAACTGTTCAGCAAATTGTCGATTAGATTATCAGTGATATAACGTGCATTATATGCCTGATTATATCTCTAGATAATTACCGACGGTCATCAGGAAACTCATGCGAATATCAGTAGTATTAATTGAGGAGGATTTTTTCAAAATCCGATAAATGCAAAAGAAATTAAAAAGATTATACATTGTTTATGCATCTTTTAACCTATTTTATCATCCCTCAAATCGGGTTTTATCAAAACTATATTACTAAATATATACGAAATATTCTATTGAAAACTATAGATTTAACTCTCAAAAATCAAAAGATATCAGCAAAAACCGGCATACTAATTGCATTCGTTTTATGAAAAATTATCTGTTACTTTTATCAGGTTTTGCAAAACACGCTCCTCAATTATATCTCTCATTATTTCCTTTGATCTTTCTCATCCTGAATCGAATTATCCTTTTGTTCTGTTCTAAAATTGAGTGCATTTATGTTTTTCTCTAAATGTATTCTACTGCAAATGTATTAAACTGCTTATCCTCGTTTCAAGGCCTTCGATGAGGAAGCAGAGTAAGAAGAATGGGGGCTTAAATTATTGAAAAATAAATTAGACACCATTCCAACTAACTCGACGATTAGAAAATCGATTTCGTTTCACATTCACTAGCGATTAATTTCCAAGCGCAGTAGTGGTCTAAGCCGCGTTTTAAAGAAATAGAAAAAAATCGAGACAAAGTTTTGTAGTCTGGTAAGAAAGCATTTGAACAGGAATAATAGCGACTTTATTCCGATCTCTACAGACGAAAACTGGTCAAACCAACAATGTACAAAGATATTTCACCTTCTTAGGTTAGAAATGGTGTCAATAACTCATATTCATTGTTGAGACGGTTAGAGCGCTGTAGCTAGACGCTAGTTGCACTCAGCCCTTCAATTGAAGGGTTCGGGAGTAAAAGATGGTATCTCTCAAAGTCAATACGTCATATTAAACCTTTCGTACGCTTCCATCTGCTGTCCTACGCTGCGATGCTCAAATAGTCCAAATTGCGACGCATAGTTGCCCCATGGCGGTTGTCATCTTTATGCACCCCATTTAAATACCTTCCAGCAAAACTGTTCATTGCTTATATCTCGCAAAAAGGTTTCACACCCGTACCCGTGAATTGTTGCAAGCATGACTTGTTCCAATTATGTAATTATTTAAACAATAATATTGTATAATATTGTATTTACTGTACATAAACAATATACTGTGACATACCATAAATGACGAACATTTATTTACTAAATAAAGGACAAAATATTCGGGATATCAGCAAAAAACTTGGGTTTCTATGGTGCAGGTCATAGAGGAGAGATATACTAGAGTGCGCACCGGGCTGCGCAGAAGGCCCGGCCGGGTATCAACATCTCTCGCGCCCGTGTCACGTGACTTTGGGACAGCTAGGTAGCGTCAGTAAGAACACCCGTCTCGCATTAAATTATTTCTTTTCATACGTACGGTAGATGGTTCGTTACAGCGTTATTTTCTCATTTATTAAACAACCCTAAAAATGTTGCTTATGGCAGAAAAGTGAATTTAAGTTTTTCTGCTCTATTTGCTTAAGTACATGAAAATTCCGATTTTTGTCCAACTTGTCACTTTCAACAGCGTACCTCACTAAACCTGATTTACAAGTACAATTACATAAGACTATAAATAAAAAAAAATATTTGTAAAATAAATTAACTCCATGGGATGCATTAATCCAAATTTCTGTTATTACTCAATGCTAGTCATTTTACTATTGATCCACATCAGTGACATTGATAATTGCAAGTTATCAAAATGATATTTCATCAGTCATTCATATTACATTAGTGACATTTATAATAGCAAGTTATCAAAAGGATATTTCAAGGATTTATAGAGGAAAATAAAAGGCTTTTTATCTTTGATTTATATTTTGATTTATTTAGTGAAAAACAGTATGTGATGTATGGGGGAGAAGTACAATCTGCACTCATTTTCTTGAGTTTCAAATGCTCTTCCCAATATTTTAACTACAAACATTAGACATTTTCCCTCCCGAGTTATATGAAACCTATTTGCATCAATCAACAAACTGAAGGTTTTAATCTTTTTTACTTTGCATTACTAACAAAATAGTAACAGTAACAGTTACTCCTAAAAATACTAGCAAGTAAGCTCAAGAAAACGTGGGCATAGTGAAGCTACATTTATGTCCAAAAGAAAAACAAGGGGCCATCACAGCATTTGCTCATGGCAAATGACCTCAGATCTGGAAGAGTCCTCTGAAAGAAATAATAAATGATATCAATAAAAAATATTCAATAAATGATATTTTTAATTAAAATGTTTTTAAAAATAGATATTTACATTCATGAGAAGATAAGAAAATAGCATTAAACAACCACTTTACAAAAAATAACTCAAGTGCGTTATCAACACATCTCATCAGGGTAATCATGAAAAGTATCAGATACAAGTATATTTTGTTGTCTTTCATACCCTCACTCTAATGTGCAAAGGATAACATGTGTAAGATATATTAACAATAACCTTAATTTGCATGTTTATCAACAACCTTAATTTGCATTTAATTTGTTCATCATATACAAACACAATACTTCAACAAATACACCTTTCACTCTCATTTAGTTATGCGTCTAATAGACATCCAGAGATTCAATGTGACAAGTGAAATTTAAGATCTTTAAAATTAAATACTCCTAATTAGATCATACTGTGAGAGTGTATTAAAAGTCATACCTCTAAGACATGAAGAGCATCATCAGACATTTGTGCTTTTTCTTTGATTTCAGTGAGAAGAGTATCCAATGACGAAATTTTCCTCCTGAACTTCATATTCTGAGACCGTAAATGCACAATTTTTTTTTCTGTTTACGAGCTATCTTTAACACTTGTCTCACTTTTATAGGAGAGTCCATATCTTCATCAACGAAGTCACCAATATATCTCTGAAATAAATAAATGGACAAAAATTTTAATACAACATAATTGTAAAATTTTAACAGAAAGTTAAACTGTTATTTCACTTCTTGAAAAGAAAAAGAATTTTTGAATAATTTACATTGAGGAACATTGTGAGGAGACTATTTCATTGTTTTGTGGGGAATCCGATTGTTGAGAGAATATTAGTCAAGTAGCACATACCTCAAAGGACGCTTTCTGCTTGCAGAAATCCTTTCAGTTGATGATGTGTCATTATTTACACATTGTGACTCATCTGCAGAAGGTACAGATGAAGAAGCCTTTGAACTAGATTGTGTTGCTGAAACAACAGACAAATGTATTAGAAAATCATTCCTCATTAATTATTACAATTCTACACAGAAAATATTTCAAGATTCCTATAACCTTACCAACATTTGTTGTTCTTTTTACAAGAGATTTTCTTCTCGCAGTTTGCTTATTCAAGTGTTTGGGAAAATTGAATATTGTAGGTACTGCATCAGCTTTAAGCCAAACACCTCCAAACTTTTCTCTATCAAAACAGTTTTCTTCAAAATGTTTTGAACAAACTTTGGAAAATTTTGTAGGAGTAAAATTCTCCCTCCTAAGCTTTTGCGCCCACACTTTCTTCCTTGTTTCATCTTTCGGAAAACTAGAATGCGAAACAAATCCACTAAAATCATCCATGATACATCCGAAAATGCATGAATCAGCATCTAGATATTTATTTCGCACAACTAAAAGGGTATAACAAAATATTAAAACAAATTAATAACCTACCTATGAAACGTGACTCCTCCTCCTTTCACGTACTTCTCGTTGCAGCCAAAACAACAACAATACTGAACCATGATTTCTAACAAATCTCACACACGTGTGGATCGTAAGAAGTGAACCAATATCCACAAAGTCGCAAAATAATAACGCTGTAGCACCAGAAACAGCACGCAAAGATACATACAACCGCATACAAGACGAGTTGCCGGTGTCCCGAAGTCACGTGACATACGACCACCTCATGTTGAAACCTGCGCAGTAGGGTCACGCGCACTCTAGTTGTATCTCTCCTCTATGGGTGCAGGTACGCAGGCGGCACCGTAGAAACGTGAATAACGCGAGTTCATTATGAGACAGGTGCGAGGTGCACCATAGTTACCGCGTGTAAACACGCAGGTGGCACCGTAGCAACGCGGACAATACGAGTTCGTTCGAAGACGGTCGTAAGTGACACCGTAGATACTGCAAGAGCTGGGTTGCTATGGTGCAAACATGCAGTGTGACACCGTAGCAACACGGGAGATAGATTGTTTAAAAGGGGGTGCGGGGGTGCAGCGTAGAGGCCACGAAATTGTCATTGGTTCAGAAATGGGACAGGAAGGGTGACGTCAACTGACGTATCGGAAAAGTTTGAAAAACAATGGAAAGAGAAATAAGGAGAGGTTTCAAGGGTTGACAAGGGGAATATTAATTCATTCCGTCTCGTGTGGCGGAGGTGATCGGATCGCTGAGAGCTGTGTTAAGTTCGAGTAGTACTTATTGAGACGTGTAATACTTTGTGGGAGTGAACGCTGGAAAGTGAACTTAGAATATTTTCGCGGTGGAGCTTCAAGTGTGGACTTATAACATTTTACTATTGAATTAAGAAGTTTCGACTTGGTCTTGGATACTCGCGGACTTCAGCAAGAGTGAAGATTGGACTACAGCGACAAGAAGATTCTACGTGGCGACGTCGAATGGGAAGCGTCGTGCGCGCGAAGAAGGAAGAACGGATAAAGGTTCGATAACGTTATTGCAATAACAAAAAGATGCTTATGGCCTAATGGTAATCTGAAACAAGCATTATAAGTTGAATGATTGATCTTTAATGTTTAATAAACTGTAATTCATAGTTTAAAGTAAGCTGATTTTCATTTGCCATTACGTGCAATCTTAGAGCAGATGTTTCAGATTCCTCGCCACTACGTATGAATGCCAGATTGAGTAATTGGTTGCGGAGTAAGAAGCAACAATTATTTTATAAGAACCCAAACGACTGAGCTAGCAGGATTTTTATTTATGAGGATTCATAGCATATAATAAAGGATTTAACTGTAACCATTTCCTGGCGCCCAAATTATTTAGAAATTCGGGAACTGGTTACGTGAAATATCTTTTGAAGCTGGATTTTAAAAATAGGTGAAACGTGGTGGAATATCCAACACACACCGATAGCTCGAGGAACGTTTCAATACAGTATAATAACAAATATGTTTATTATTTAACAAAAATCTACGATGCATCCCTCCCTCAAATGATCGGCTGGATCCGCCCCTAGTGTGCACTGGAACGTTTGTCGTGTACGCGACGGCGATGATACTTCACTCTGGTCGTCACCGCAGCCGCTTGCTGCCCCTTCACTGAGGCGGTTGGGGCTGCGGCCAAGCCCTGTCGCGTCGCGCCGTCGCTTGCGGACGGCCCGCCACACGCGTGGCCGCGTCCCTCGCACCGGCTGCCACCGCTGCGGCCGGCCCCGCCCACCGCGCCCGCCGCGCCCGCACCGCAAGCCGCCTCATCGCCCTTCCATCAGCCGCGCCCCAGCCCCGCACACGCACAGTGGGACTAGCGCTAGGCGAAGGACCAGTGCGCACCAGGGGCGGATCCAGCCGATCATTTGGGGGGGGGTGCATCGTATATTTTTGTTAAATAATAAAAATATTTGTTATTATACTGAATATTGTTTATGTACAATAAATATATTATACAATATTATTGTTTAAATAATTACTTAATTGGACATAAATATTTAAATGGTCCCCAGGCCCCCCTGCATCCGCCAATGGGGCATAGGGGTCCTGGATACGTTCTTTGACTAATTTGGTATTTCAGGACTCGTGAACTGATATGGTCTTTGGTCCCGTTAGTACACTATATTGTTTTAATACTGGGAGGTGGCAATGTTCGTCCCCCGCTGAATGGAAAGATCCAGCACTGACCTACACGTCGGTTGCGGAGGATTTCCCTCTCCAGACGTCACCCCTCAGCGGGGCACCGCTCCAGTCGGGACAAGCTCCTGGAATGTGTAGTCGAGCATTGCCTTTACGTGTGTGTGTGTGTGTAAGTAAGGGAGAGGATAGGAAAATGGGAAGGAAGCGCGAAGTCCATGGCCCATTTTTAGGGTACTGCTCCGGCATTCGCCTGGTATTGATTAGAGAAAACGCAGAAGACTATTTATTAGATCAGCCGCCCGCTAAAGGGTTTCTCCAGATAAAAGCTAAAGTGAACCTGGCTGGGGAGCTAGTGTCGAAAATCCACCACCGTTGGGACTCGAAGCCTAGGTCCTCCCGGTCGTTGTAGAGTCAGCGGCTCTGAGCTCCATGCAGCCGGTAGTGCTGCTGGATGTGCCTCAACATTGTGCCATCTGGATTGCGACGTCGATTACGTTACAAGGGTTGCGCTAATCACATACCGCCGCACGGTTTGCGCTACCAGGGCAATGTCGTATAGTGCGACACTCTGTAGTTTTCAAATATGTTACAATAATCAAAGGACATATTTAAAAAAGTGAAGTGCTTGTACACAATAAAAAATACTCAATAATATGTGTACATATTGAATAATTAAGTTTAATACAATAAACAGTTTAATATAAAATAACTAGTTTCATACTGGGACGTACTGGAGTGAATGACACAGATACTACGTTGAAGATAAGAATATTTACATTTATTTACAAGAACTTTAAACAATTAAAGAATTTTACAAATACTATTTAAACCCCGGCAACCTTTTTCTTCCCCTTAGCCGCGAAAACCCCGCGACCGTCCCTAGGCCCTACAGCCCAGTGCCACTGCTCGAAAGCAGGTACAACGCATGATGCGATAACATACCTACGTAATAACTTTTCTCCCGCAATCACAAAATTATTGGATCATATTTGGAATCGAATTAGATCGCAAGTTATAAGAAGAGGAATTAGAAAGGCTCGTCAAGATGTGACGCGATTCTGAAGTATCTTCAAGTGGAGAATTCAAGAACTGCTTCTCAGTTTTCAGAGGTGGCCGTGGGCTCGGAGCCTTCCACTGATCTGCAGGAAGCCTCAACGCGTGCCTCAAGCTTCAGATATCTGTGCTTTTTCTCTTCCCGAAGAGTCCAACTGCGAAAGCTTGGTAACAACATTTGTTGCCATCGTAGCGTCGTTGACGGACAGGACCTAGTGGTCACGTCCAATGACATTGTCGTCCCTAGCTTCATACCTGTGTCGAAATTAACTGTTGTCTGAAGGGCAATTCTAGCAACCGGCTACTCTGATCGGCAGTTTTTCGTGGGTCATTCGATCAATACCAGCCCAAGATGGAACAGTTCCCTAACTCAAGGACCACGGACCGTGCGAAATCTTCCCTCCACAGCTCTCTCCTTACGTACAGATTCAAACATATTTGCACTATGCTACCACACATGTCGTGAGACAAGATATGAACTTTTCTCATCTGCAGCGGTGACCCGCATTGGGATATACCTAGAGGCGACACCTACGAAAACCAAGTGTAGGTTGGCGTCGGATCTAGAGTTGCAATGAAGGAGGAACACCGCCACCTCCTGGGTTATAAAATTCACTTCTCGTGCGAATATTTATCACAATGGTTGAGGCGCCTGGAATCACTAAATAGTCACTCAATTTTCCCGAAGACTGCGCTACGGCACTCATAAGCCGTGAATGGATGACATCAGCGAGAAATGGACGGGGGTGCATACCATGATGGCGTGAGCAGCGTCTGGAGTTGTCTGCTTTTCTGGCGTGTTTTGAGAGAGGCAGCGGCGATTGTTTGGAGAAATGAAGAATTACCGAAGAGGAAGGGGGAACATTTGATAGGTTACAAAGGACAGTGGGAGCGGACAGTGCGGAGAAGAGGGGATGGCTGAAATGATGGGATGTGAGCTGGGAATCGTCGCGGAGTCGGGGGCGGCACAGCAAGTGGGGGAGAGCTAGGGCAAGCCGTCAGCGTGTGTCGAGGGGAGCAGCGTCAGTGACAGTGGTGGCATAGATGGAAGTGGTTGGGTGAGGGAACAGAATATTAAGCAGCTCATACGCCAGTGAGCGCGGCTCGCGAGTTTGGCTCGCACCGGTTGTAAAACTTTCACCGCCGCTATCGGGATTGCGGAGCAAGAGAGCAGCTAGCAGCGGCGACAGATTTGCAGGAGCGGCGCGAGTCAATGTGGCAAGCCGCGCTCGTTCGTGTATGGCCACCTTTAGTGGCTGAGGCTTTAGCGGCAAGCCGCGCTTGTTCATGTACGGCCAACTTTAGTGGCCGATGCAGCGAAAGTGAATAAGAAGAAGCACTAAACTTTCAGAGAAATAAACTATTCTGGAGAGAATGTGCATGTAAGATTACACCATAATTCAAGGACCCGAAATATAACAAACAAGGAAGGAAAAGTCAGAAGAAAGAACTTGGAACATTCGTCGCGTACAATAAAAGTATTTAACTAAAGAAACATACAAAAGAAAAGTAGAATTTGACCTAGCTTTGTAGCTAGCGTCGAAAATCCTGCCATCGTTTATTCTGGCTGAAATAAAGGTGCAAGGGGAATGTAAGCAATGAAAAATCACAATTTACACTGCATGTAAAAAGTGTAAAAGTGTAAAACTGTAAAAAGTAGTAAATAAAATGAATTAATTTTTTAGGAAACTATATTTTTTGCCAACTATCAAATAGAAGGAAACTGTATTTTGTTTGTACTGTCTATTGCACATGACTACCCGGTGTTACGACTGCGAATGTGTTTCACTAGGAACGCTGTCTCTACGAGATGCTATTATGGACTCACTTTTGAATCTTGGGATGGCATAACTAAAAACCGGTTATATTTTTCAAACTTCGCATTTTTATAATCGCCAGCACTATGGAGGTTCGCATCTTATATCAGATAGAGTACTACCCTCAAAATGGATCGGAGGCCAAAGTCAAAAGAGATCGGAGACCACAGAATAGGATTACTTGTGAGCCAACAAAGCCTGTCGGGATTGATGAAAGAGATCCCAAAAATCCTAACTGATATCATCTTCCTTTCTCATTCAGATTTTTAACATTACCTGTCTCTGGAGCTTCTGCTTTCAGAGGTCACAACCTGACAGAGCCTTCGTGCTGTCCATGCTTGTGGGTTTCCAGCTTGATCGAGATCGGTGTTACGATAATACAGGAAAATAATGTCGAAAAGGGTAACGTACTAAAAATACGCGTCAAGATCTAAAAATACAACAGAAAAGGCAAAATGAAAATCTTCTAAAACAATTCCAGGTGTACAATTCTTATTGTTCAAAGTCACAAAATCACAAAGTCACAAAAAGCGTTTTGCCAAACTAATGATGGGGGAGTTAAATGTGATCAGGTGGTCATCGGCGAAAGGAGGTTGCAATATTCAAAATTATATTTACATTCGGTTTTAAAACGTAAGCAAACATGCGAAGTTTTCGTTTTGTTATACTGATGTTGTGAATGAATAAATTACCTAAATCTTTACGGATAAGGCGAAAACTTCGTATTTCGTCAAGGCTGAAAACTTTTCAAATTTTTCTAGACAATTGCAACTAGATCTACTGAGCGGCTTAAAGAGAATATGAACGGATCACTATAAAGTCGAACATCAATGACCGGCATCGACTGAGCAAACAGATTGGCAGCTGGGGTTGCAGCGACGTGCAGTAGCCTGAGCGCTTGACTAAAGCGCCAATTATTTTAATTTTGTTCGATTTGCTAACACAGGCACCAAAAGTTATAGATACTTATTGCCAAAAAGTGTAAATAGAAAAGATTTTCCATTGTTGCCATAATTACTTCCAAAGAATTGTAAGAACTTTGTTCTTCAAACAAAAAATTTTACAGCCTTAGAGCAAGTGTCAAGTCGAAAAATATGCCGTATTGCTGTGCAGAGGTTTGAGGGGAAATAAGAAAAGGGCATTGATGTTGTTTTTAAGTTAAAACTCGTTGTTATTAAGTTGTTAAAACTGTTGTTGTTAAATTAAAACTGCGAATGTTTCGCGCTTTGTGAATCAGAGTTTGAAAAGTAAAATGCTTCTCAACTTTGAAAGTCTCTGACAACCCATGTTATAGACAGGGTGTACCCCCAAAATAAAAATGACCCCCCAATCTAATTGCGTAGATTATGGCATAATAAATATAACTAGAATTCATTTGAAGGAAAAACAAACAAACAAACGATATTTCTGTTTTAAGGAGCTGAAACGAACCTGTAATTTTAGTATAGTGTAGCGTGTGTTACTGGTTGCCTAAGCATCTGCTTTTTCCGTTTCTTCTTTTTCTTTTTCCATTTTGCTTTTCGTCTTGGTACATTTGTTTGATGCAAGACGGAGGGAGGGGTGTATTTCTCTCTCCAGCAGTGGAACACTTGCGAAGTTTTATGCCGATGGTTTCTTATAAATGTAAAAAAAAACACATTCTTTTCTTATCATATTATAAAGGTAACGGTATTGTGGGGTCGCGGCAACGTTTCCAAGCAAGCGGCATACCTGAGCCGGAAGCTGTAGTGAAAGGGCGCACCTGAGCTAAAAATAATGGAGCGACCGACAGGATGTGACGGCTCCAGGAAACATCCCACGCCATCCATCCAAAAAGATCGCCAAGATCTTAACACTCTGACCACACTCACCCCCGTGACTGCTAATGCAAAACAATACAATAATCAACTGGCTCCCTCCCAATAAACCAATAAAATACGTAGGACAAATTACAGACAAAAAACCCAATTGGAGGCCGCATATAGACGCCAAAATTACTCAAGTCAGAATCAAGCTAATACAGTTAAAGCCATTAATACATAGATCCATCCCATTACCATAAAATTCAGCTTTACAAATTTCAAAGCAATAATGATGTTTTTAAGTTAAAACTCGTTGTGATTAAGTTGTTAAAACTGTTGTTGTTAAATTAAAACTGCGAATGTTTCGCGCTTTGTGAATCAGAGTTTGAAAAGTAAAATACCCTTGCGACTAAACGCCTACCCAATCAGGTTAAATGCAGAAAAAACAACAACAGAAAACTGCAAACAGTACAAAATTAATTTCTCAGAATCATTTCAAGCGTCCCCCGGTATATCACCAATAAACAATTACACACAGACTTCGACCCAGAGACCACAGAGTAATCACCTATCCAGCTACCAATTTCTTCTCAAATATTTCCCAAATCCTTCACAATTAGTTCACAGATTGGACTAAACCCATCAGGATACAAAATAAGTTTCCCTTTCAAATTTTTCTAAAGAAATTCTCTGAACTAGATTCGTCCTAGAGAATCACGATGCGTAACCTAAGCCATTAATAATATGTATAGTTAATTTAAACTGAGCTATGTATTCACCATCTGTGTAAATAAATGAAAAAAAAAAAAACAGGCAAAGCAAGAGCTATTGGGTAATATTTTCTTACACTACACATTGCCGAATTTTGTTGCTCGTGGCGTTCCTCACAAATTCTGTTCACAAAATGCGCGTGAATTACGAGATGGAAGCAATCCTGGGAGGCGTGGTTCGGCTTGCCTGTCGGTAGACGGCACGGCGGTCAGGAAACAGGCGGCGTGTGCGATCGCGTGACGGAGCAGGACGGAGCGCGGCTGTGACGTGGTAAAGCGCGGCGAGGCAGGGCGGAGATAGGGTGGGGGGAGCAAGCGGAGCGTGGCGGGACCTGGCGGAGAGTGGCGAGGCCTGGCAGGGCGTGGCGAGAAGTGGCGGGGGTGGCGGGATAAGGAGAGATGTGGTGGGACGGGTCGTGGCAAGGCGGGGCGGGGCGGAGTATGGGAGGGGCGAGGTTTGGGGGTGGGGAGGGGCAGGGGGAGGCGGGGAGGGACAGGGTGGGCGAAGCGGAGCGTGGCGTGGCCTGGCGGAGTGTGGAGGCGAGGGGTGTGACGGGGTATGGCGGGGCATGTCGGAGCATGGCGGGATGTGGCGGCATGTGATGAGGCGGGGTGTGGCAGGGCGAGGCGGGGCGCGGCGGAGTGTGGGGGGTGTGGCGGAGAGTGGCGGGGAGGGGCGGGATGGGGCGGGCAGGGGCGTGGCTGAGCAGGGCGAACGCGGGGCGTGGCCTCTGAGCGGCGTATTGACACGGTTAAGCGGCCGCTCGCCCGCCCGCCACCAACAGAGCGGCCGGACAGACCACCTGGCGAAGCCCCGCATCTCTCTCTGCGCATGGGCGGCGCCCACTTATCAATTTCGCGTCGCTAGCTGAACGAAAATGCAAAAACCAACTTTCTTGAAAAGGGCTGAAATCAATATTAATTCGCAGTACATAAATCAGAGCACAAGAAAATGTGATTTTTTTTATTGAATAATTACATGCCTTTGGTCAGTTAGGCCCTTGGCAGCAGAAGATGAACTGATTGAGTATTACAAACAGAATTGAGTATCTACAAAGAAAGCTCACGCATCAAGAACTCTCTATTTGATGTGTTGAATTCAAATTTGAAAGGAGATTATGGGGGGTCGAAGAATTGTTTGGGCAATTTACGTTTTAGTCGGTTTCGATGGGGATTGTGTTTACCAAGTTCAAAATGAAGTGCAGATGGAATTTAATTAATTTTGGCGTAGAATTTTGCTGAAATTTGTATAAAAAAGATTTTAATTGGAAGTATATCTAACTCAGAATGAATTTGTAGATTCGAAATAAACTAAGGGGCTTTAACAATAGTTCTTAGGCAGGTATTCTGAAAAATTTTGTATTTAATTAATGTTCGTTTTAGATGCTGATCCCCAAATTGGACACGCATAGGATAGTATAGGCCGAATCATTGTTTTGTAAACGTGCAATTTAGTCAGTATACTTAACAAAGAAGAGTATTTAATCAGAGTATGAAGCTGATGCCATCGTTTATTAGCTACGAAATTCTGTGGGCGATATTATTTCGCCAATGAAGTCTTCTGTCCATTAATACTCCTAAATATTTTACTGGCTCAGTGGAGGAAAGCCATTTTATTGGCTCGTTTTGATATGTAAGAGGAGGTAGTTCATTGTATCTACGTAAGGAAACAATTTTTGCATTGCATTCCGATACATTTAATTTTACATGCCACATCTTTGCCCATGAATTTATCTTATTTAAATTATTTTGGAGTAAAGTAATTGCAGTTTCCAGATTTCTGTGTGTACTGTATAAAACAGAGTCGTCTGCAAATAATGCTAATGATATGTTGTTAGTTGAAGGAAAATCAGAAATAAATAAATAAATTAAAGAGGATGGGCGAAAGCACAGCTTCTTGTGGGACGCCGGCAAGAATTGATTTTGAAGATGAAATGTGGTGTTTTAAACGTATGGAAAAGGTGCGATTACTTAAAAAATTAAATCTTGGAGGTATTGAGGAATTCCTAAAAGTGAGAGTTTATAATTTAGGCCTGGGTGCCAAACTGTATCGAAAGCCTTTTCGATATCAAGGAAAACTGCGCTGACGTACTGAAAATTATGAAAAGCAAGAAGTATGTCTTCAGTTAGTCTGAGTATTTGGTGATTCGTGGAGAGAAGAGAGCGAAAGCCAAATTGATGGTGAGGAATAGCATTTACAGAATTTAAGAAAATATTTAGTCTTTGGAAAATACACCGTTGAAAAATTTTACCTAAAGATGGAAGTAAACTAATTGGTCTGTAACTTAATAGATTTTCTGGTGGCTTTCCAGGTTTAAGAATTGGAATAATATGGGCATGTTTCCATGATTTGGGAAAATATCTTAAACGAAGGCATGCATTAAATATGGCCGTGTATCGAACAATAAGTGAAAATGAAAATTGTTTGATTATAAATGGAGAAATATAATCTGGCGCAAATGATAATTTTGGAGGCAAATTGTTTATATAGGTAGTTACTTCGAGGGATGAAATGAAAGAAATGGGATGAGGAACAGTTGGAATTTCTGTTGAAATAGAACTTTGAATTAATGAATCATCAGTATTAAAAGCTTCATACGGTTTAAAAATATTTTCCAAATTGTCTGCAAATATATCACATTTTTCCTGGGGTGAATGTATATATTTATTTTGTACATATAAGGATGGAATTATTGTTTGTTTTCTTAGAAGTTTTCGAGTGATATTCCATAAAGTGGTATCCTTTATGTTTGCATAACTCGTTTGACGGAGTATATTATTTATGTGATTGAAATACAATAATCTACGTACAGTTTGTAAGATAATTTAGATAGGTTTTTAGATATGGGGAACGATATCTAAGCCAATAATTACAAACTTTTCTTTTGTGTAAAATTAATTTGTGCATTGTTAGAGGGATAGGAGGTCTAGTATCATGTTTAACTGGAGATGGAGCGATTAAACCAATAGTATCTAAGATAGAATATTTTAAGAGAGAAATGTAATCATCAATTTGTGTAATTGTTTCTAAACGTGGAATCGGGGGAAGTAATTTAGAATTGAGAGTTTGGAAATATTGCCAATTTACTTTATGAAGATTAAATGGATATTCAGATTTGTTGTAGGTTAAAGAAAGAGAGAAAGAAAATGTGATTGAGAACACACTGACAACAATGAGCACGATGTGCCAACGTCCAGGAGTCAGAAGTGCGCCTTCGCGTTTTCAGGCGCGATTCAGCAAGCTTGTGAATAAGTGTCTTTACTGTTCTCTGCAAGCTGAAATTCGACTGCGTCGACATGGACCACTCTGACACAGGTATGTGTCTCTCCGGTAACACAAATTCTTGAAGATATTTCCCACAAACAATAATTTTAACACTATGTTTTATGTATGGATTTTTCATGATTCAAATTTAGTGTACCTCTACAAAAAAGCTCATTTATTTTCGCGTTCAAAATTGTACTGGCCCATTACATCATCACCATGGCATCGTCTCTACGCTGGTGTAATATTTCGTGCGACCATCGGCAACTTTGTGAGATATGTTTTTCTTTTATTGGAACTGCACTCCCGTGCGCCCCTATCACTCGAAGAGAACGGTTCGAGTTCGTGCGTAGAAGAGTTGGCGTTCAGAATGCCACGACACTTGAAAATAAAAATAATTTATTTAATTGCATTATTTGACGATTGGGACTTGAAGTGTCGAAATCAACTGAGGAGGAAATTTGCAAGAAAATCTGGACATTTTGTTACAACCTCGCAAAGCGCTGAAAACATTGTCACAGAGTAGAAAAAAGCTGTCCAATGAATTCTCTACATGACTCAGTGAAGGGTTCAGTGTATTGGAACGTTCAAAAACCCCCACAATGAGGCAAGGAAGGCCTAAGAAGCTCTTTCACGAAAGAAGTGAAAGAGGAGAGAAGCCAAAGGGCAGTGACATGTTATCAGAAAGGAACTCCTCTGAATTATCGTTTGCCGTTCAGCGTAGTTTCCGATTAAGTGCCTAAAGGAAGGTTGCCGATGTCATAGAACAGTATACAGTGTCAACTAGTACTCCTAGAACCCTGAGTGAAAAGAAGCGCTCAGTAGAATCCAATGTAGCACAACCGGAATGCTATTCTCCTGAAGAAACACCAGGTTTAATATTGGACACGAAAATGACTCGCAACGCGTACCTAACACTAATTGAAGGCGCGCTCAGATCCTCCTTACTCCAAAATCCTGGAAGTAAAAAGCCAATGCTATCCGCATTATTCGACTGTTACTCTAATTTTTACTTTGGCTCAAATTTACCTTCAGGGTATTCTAGATCTCACTTTAACGCGTTCGTGCAAAATCTGGGAAATTATTTCCTAAATTTGAAAATTTGTGTCCACTAAAACAGCTCAATCTGAAAAAATTATCTGGGATAATCCTAGAAAATCTTCTTCTCGGTATTGCAGACATCTTCGTTTCCAATTCATTATCCGCAAATGCATCCATAATGATCAGGGAGGAGTTTCAGTGGATAGTGAAGGAGATAATACAGCTCAAACTTACATTTGTAACAACTGGTGAACACGAAATTCAAGGAAACCACGTTCTAATCAAAACAAAGGTAGATGGTAAAGTTTGCTGTAGTTTAATGAATATTTCATCCCAGCAAGTGTGTTATACACACTGGTGTTTGTGAAAATTGCAACAGCGAGGAGACATACTACTACAATGAAATTTATTCCACAGATTAGGAAGATTACAATACACAAATTATTATAATTACAGAACTATCTCTGCATTTTGACCTTGAGTATTTAGTATGGTGTGAAGCAGGCACGGGCTGCCGTCAGAGCCTCTAGATGTCGTGGCATGGATTGAAAGAAAGCCTGGATATGCTGTTGGGGAACACACCTCCACGCGGTTCCTACGCGTGCCACAAAGCAGTGGCACAGGAGTCAGTGGCTGCAGGAGGACCAGAACGACCAAGTTGCCGATCAATCTAATCCCAGACGTATTCGGTGGACGACATGTCAGACGAACGTACTATACGCGCACTTTTTCTTGATACTCCACAGCGGGGGGTGCGAGGGGAGGCAGGTTCTGTTTACGTCACGGCAGTGCAGTGCTGTCAACATCCACAGAAAACTCAGCGTAAAAGCGCGTCTTGGACTAGATAGCAATGAGAAACAACTCAGGTTTTTTTTTACAATTCTGAAGAAATAATTAATAATTGTAGAAATTATTGAGCAACGAGAAGGTGCAAGGTACGCAGAGGTCGTTAGAAAGAGGGCGAAAACTGAGAAGTCCGAATTGTAAACGAAGAAGGTGAGCAGTACTGCAAACTGAGCCGTGGCGTTCCGAGTGGCGCTCATGTTTTCTGCCGAGCCGTGCTGTACCGGGCTGAGCGAGAACTAGGGAGCTCGAGGATCAAGAAAAAGTACGAGCATAGTACAGGCTAGAGAAGCAGTAGAACCCGTCGTTCTTCGCAGAAAGCTTGTACATTCCTCGCCACATGCGGTCGGGCGTTGTCCTGCTGAATTATGGCATGAGGAGCTGCTAGTAGGAGAGACTACCTCGGTCTCTAAAACCTTCCCGCTGTAGCGGTTGCTGTTCATATTGCCTTCAATAAGTATGAGGCGAGATGGCACATTGTAGTTAATGGCGCCCAAATTATCACATTTGGCGTCCACTAGTTTCACTTATCCACTAGTTTCACACGCATTACTATAGTATCAACGCGTTCCGTTCGATTCGCAATGTCATGGTCCAACAAACCCGCTTTTTGGAAACGGATCATTCTGCCCCGTTCCAACATACTCAGATGTTGGTTTTGCGCCCTTTGGCGTGGGCGAAGCATACCAGCTCTTGCTTGCACGTTTCCACGATACTTGACGGCTCTACACCGACTGAGTGTGGCGTAACACCGACTTGACGTGTCACATGAAGGAGGCCAGGCCAACGTGCACGCCATCTCTAGGCAAATTTAATCATTTCTTGTAGATACACTGTTTTACACATTCACCGATTTTTAAACGATTCCGACCATTCCTTGTGAGTGTTTCAATTGTTACAAATACCAGTGAAGTTAAGAAATATTTTTGTACTATTTCAAATTAACCAAAAACATACTCAATGAAATGTATTAGATTATCAGACCACTTTTCGTATCAGCCCGCTTATTTTAAAATAAAGTATATTTCGAAGACGCAGCTCTGAGCGCTGCATGTGCTTGCTTGTGGGAGTGTCAATGACGAATATGGTGAAAGTTAACGCATTTTTTATTTAGTGTTACCTCATTCCGTTTGGCCAAAAAGTGACTGCCATTTACAATTGCAACAGAAATCTATACTGCATTTTTTTCGCTAAATATTGTTACAGTGCAAAAATCAGAATAGACGTTACTCATGTGTCAGTTCATTTTAATTGATCTTCTAAATGTATGAGCCAAATCTAGCTTATCTGTACCCTCTGGATTTCGAGAAATGATTTTTGTTCACCTAGCTAAGCAAAATTGATCGGTGTTTACAACTAAGCGCAATGGCATCCGAAACCCAAGTTTGCGTGTTCAAATCTGGTAAAGTAACTGAAGTTCTTAATATGGACGATTCAAAAAATGTCTGATGGTTCTTCGAATAACTCTGCCTCTGAAGGTTACGACTACAAATATTATAAAGTGCGAAGGAAAAGGACTTTGCTCAGATGCCTACGTACTACCATGGTTCATGTACGCACGAAGCCTAAGAAATGATTTCGATTTTACACACATTTTACGATACATTTTAAAGATATTTAGATAGATAAGAAAGTCAGGAAGTATCAGAATGCTCAGTAGTCAAGCATTGCTGTGAGAACTAAAGAAATTTCTTTTGGGTCACGTAGACCAAAACAAAAGAGCTGGGTTAAGTGTGATAAGTGTGTTTAGAATATGCTTCACAGCTTGCAGCCGTTGAGTAGTGTTCTTGCACGAGGCTCTTCCTCTGTGCAACACCGGTGATGCCTGCATCCTTGTACCTCTCTACGCCTTTTTTGGTCGGGTATATGATATTGCTAGTGAAGAAGTAACTCATTACAGAAAAGGACAATGGGAAAATTATTCTTATGAATATGTGACTGAGAACATTTAATTTATCAGTAAAACAGTTACTCACCCAGGGTAATTTCGATTCCCTTTTCTTTCAGCCACCATTATCATACCATTCATGATATCATTATTATGCATTCATGAAAGTACCCTTCACGACTTCCAGGTCTTTAATAAACAATCTTCGTATAAAAGTATACGTAAAGGAAATTGCTTAGATTGACACTACAGGGCTATAGTTGCCAACGCGGATTTTCGCTTCGCTCGACAATGCTTTCGTCATGGGAAGGGTATGAGAGTCGTGGGGGCTTAGATCATTCACTAAGCGAGTGACGTCACTTGCAGAGTGAAGGTCGCGCCGCCGACGACGTATCAGATTAGAACAACGCGCAGCCCCCGCTGCCACCGCGCAGATATGCATCCGATTGCCCCTACGTCGCCCCCACGACTGTCCCCGCGCCCGCGCCCGCCCCCGCGCCCGCCCCCGCGCCCGACCCCGCGCCCGACCCCGTACATTGCAACGTACATTGCGACGTACGCCGCTCGTACATTGCGACGTGCGCTTGAAGTGGGGCGGGCCCAGCTACTGTGCGACCTACTCTGCCCACTCAGATGCTACCAATTTCCCAAGTGGAATTGTGATTCACCTAGGACAGGAGTGGGAAACCCGTAAATCCATAGCTGCACAGGATTCCCTTAAATAAAAGTTCGAGTTTAAATAAAAATATTGTTTCATCTTATCACAAATCACAAAAAGTGGAAATTCTATTCGGATTGGAAATTTCGTCTTCAAATTTACTGCGGATACTGTGTAGTCGATGGACACGCCTGCTTCCAAAGTTATCTCCATCTTAATTCGAAGATAAATCATTTTGCATTTTATGAATTGAGAAATCCAAATCATACTAGTTAAGAGTGTTTTAAAATAAATAGAAATTATGGAATCATAATTGTTAAAGTACTTTTATACAGTGTAGATGCAATTAAAGTAATTGAAATAAAAAGTAGAGTTTCAGTAATTTATTTTAACAATACACTTTTGATGAGAGGCGAGGAATCATTCTTACACAACGTTACATATTGAAACTCATATTCAAAGTTCCAATTGTCATTCGATGGATAAAATAAGGCATTAAAACATCAGCTAATTGGAAATTAAATTATCAATATCAAATTCAATGAAGTATGTGATGACATGATGGTGGAATTTCGACACGGTCGTTTCCACACATCAATAAAATTCACATTTGGGTTAGTCGTTTGCACGCTGGCCAGCCATCGCCCTCAACTTGTTAAATTATGTTTTCAAAGGCAATAAAATTGAACAAGCGCTTCATTTTACAGCAGTTGGCGCTTCGATATGACTTCGCCCCACGCATACTAACCAGCAATAAATGAACGTGATTTACGCACTCTTTGGGAGCCTTCATGTTTCCTAGTTTAATGTGTTCGAAAAATTCTTTTAATTTCGTTGGTAATGTGTATATTTAATCTCTAAAATGAAGTTAACATTTTACCACAAATTAATACAACTTTGTGTAATTTCGATACTGAAATATGATTTACAGTTTACCATTAAACAAACGGTCCCATATTGTCTCAGCATCTCATCTGAAAACATTCCAATTTGTGGCTCATCATAAACGTATTAGTGAATCCGACGTGTATGTAAAAATTATTCACACCATACCATTTGCGGAATCGTGTAATATGCAGCTAACACGTCACTTAAGTTTCATTCACATTTATTTCAAATGACAAACAATCGTAATATTAAATGTTCCCGCATTTATTTCAATATTTGCAATCAATCCTCCAATTAAAACCCTAATGGCGACGATTGGATGCAGATGTACATAGAAAATAAGCAGGAAAAATGTGAGAGTCAGAACATGCAGTAGATTCGAAAATTCAGTAACATTGTGGTCAACACATTGTAATAACATTAAAGTGAACTACCATATCACAATACACCGTACTATTGTATCTCATAAAATGCTAAATTTGTCAGAACTGATTACGTTTCTCCAACTTGTAAAACAGTGAATAATTTTTAACTCTTCATTTTCACACTGAAAAACCCTATTTTCACTCATTTTCAGATGTGCACTCAGGATTTTTCTCTGGAGGGAGCTACAGGTCCATCCATCTTGTAGAATTTTTCATGTATAAGCTGAATATAAAATTTATTATTTCTTGTTGACTTACATTTATTACGTTAACAACTGTTATATTAATAACAATCGTTCGTAGAGAAAGTAAGTAAAATCTGTATTTTTAACATATATTACTAGCTTCTGAGAAGAAGAGGATGAAACCCCGCGAGCTCCTCTTCATTTTATTTACACAGTTTGTTTATAGCCAATGTTTCACAAATCATCCATTGAGAAACATCTATCATTTTGAGAAACACCCAGGCTCATCGCACCAACCCGTTCAAAGCCATCAATCATGGGTGTGGCTCCGCCAAGTCTGCGGTGTAACTGCAGGTGGAATAACGCCGAACTCCTAGAAACAGAAACAGCGCATCTCCACCCAAGGTATCTGCGCGCCAACTGGAGCAATTTGCTGAGTGCATGACGTCACGGCACGAAACGTACGACGCAGCGTCGAGGGCGCCATGGCGGCGCGGCGGGGCACCGAGGAATTATCATAACAGGTTAGCATCGCGACCTTCTTGGCATCCGATACGTGGGAGCCGGGTGGAGTCGCAACCGCCCGGGGCACCACGGTGTTTATAAGATCACGGGATGGGATGGTGTTTTGGGCAAGGCCACCTCCAAGCATCGGCAACGCGAGCAACTTCTTCTGGGGCGCGTTGTTTCCAGGTGTTTTACATTGTGTAGAAAAACGTTTAAACAAAGAAATGTAACCTTTAAACCAGTGTTGTCAAGGTCGATGCCACGAGCAGGAGTCTGTGGCACGAGTGCCACGACAAAATCGTCCGTCCACGCAGTTCATTACTCTGCCATCGTAAAAGTTCCCTTTCCATACGCTAGTTGCGCAGAGAAGCTCCTGGCTTGCTACAGTGCCACCACGCATGTCACTGCCACCAGTAGACCATGACACGACTAGCTTAAGCCTAAGAAGAGGTCGGAAACTCACCTAAATATTTTCGTTGTGTTTCATCCCGAACAAAATTGATCGCTTTCGTTGTTCAACAGACCTACTTAATTGAATAAAGGCACCGATTCAGGGCGGGTTTGTAAAGGCTGTGTTCACTGGCTGGAAGGTAGGGACCCGCGTTCTCAATGGTAGCGCAGCTGTTCGTTGGCTCGTTGTCGCGACTCGGAGTAGCTCACGTTGGCTAGGTAACAGATGTTGATTCCAGCTCATATCGCGCTGTCCCTTCTGTCCCTTTCGCGCTACGACGGTTGCACTTTAAGGGCGTTATTTGACGTTCGTGTGCCGTTAGCCTAAGAAGAGGTCGAGAATTCATCTCAATGTTTTCCATTATGTTTCATCACCAACAAAATCCATTGTTTTCGTTGTTTAACTGCCCTACTAAATCTAATAAAAGCACCAATTCAGGGTGGGTTTGCAAAGGTTGCGCTCACTGGCTGGAAGGAAGGGCCGGCGTCCTCTGTGGTAGCGCAGCTGCTCGAGGGCTGGCTCGTTGGCGTGGCGGTGCGGCGGGCAGAGGCAGAGAGTATTATAAGGCAGCGGAGGTGTCCGCAGCAGCCAGCGTGGCGTGCGGCCCTTGTCCCGCGCGCGCCGCCCTCGCCGCCATCTGGAAGCGCTAACGGGCGCGACCGCCCCACCTCCACCCCCGACGACGCGTCGCTGCCTGCCAGCCGGACAAAAGGGCCGGCCCTGCCTGCCCTGTCACCGGAATGCGGGGCGCGTGAATCCTCCGCCCTGCCCTTCACGCCCCCGCCCCACTCCCACCCTCGTCCCGCTAACGGCTTCCCTCGTCCTCGCCCTCTTCTCGCACCCTCGCTCCGCGGCGCGCTTCACTTGCGTTCCGCTGAAGCCCACGAGCCGCGCGCCGCTCCGCGCCGGTGAGGTGACCCGCACACTTCTTTAGTCCGGCGTTGGGCGTGGGCGTGAACCTGCAGAATCGATGAAAGTGCCGTTCAGCACGTTCGTTATTTTAAGGTCCAACCTAGGGCTTATGAACCACATATCAAATTGTAGTTAAGCCGCGGGCCGCGCCGTCATTTAGGATAATTTTTAACGTAACTACTGAGATTATACTGAAACAAATGTATGTTTACAACTTTTAGGTCCCATTCAACATTACTCAATGATTAATGTACATACAATGAAAATTAATAGATCTTTAAATAAAAATTAGATGAATTGTGCAATTGTATAATAATTGTGCATAAACCTCACAAATGTTCTCACAAGTGCCCCACCACTACTTCTGTCAGTACCCTTTGCGAATGCATCAGCAGTCCACAGCTGTCTGTCTGTCAAAGAGTATGTGTCTCAGAGAGATATGTCTGCTTGCGTTTCGTGCGCCGCCTCACTGTCCAATCAGAAAGCTCTAAACAAGTCTTATGCAAATGTCTAGTACAAGATCAAAACATGCATGCGGCTCGCCGCATGCGGTCCGCGGGTCACCAGTCCAGTTGGACAACTCTGGTTTAAGGCATTCTGGCTATAACTTAGTTCTCGTACCTAGCTCGTATCTAGATAAGAGTAGCTCGTACCTCGATAAATAACGAATCCGATGCGGACGATGATCAATAACAAAACCGAGGACAGACGTTGTGCGAATTTCGCTCCATATCATTACAATTTCTTTAAACTTTATCCACACAGCAAACATTTTAAAATTGAAGTGCATAATTTACCTCAGTACATCCGTAGTCAATTTTGCAATTGTATTTTTACATTATTTGAATATTTTCCCACTATTGTAAAAATGTAAGATATTGTGTAATATTGGCGAACTCAGATGGTGTATCTTTGCATCATTAGTAAACTTTTCATTTTCTTGCTCATTTATAATTAGTACAACATTATTACGTTGATACGTTTGACATTATCCGCGAAAACAAATTTTGGTTTCTTCGAGAGTAAGCTACAGTATATCCCTGTAAAATAATGTAATTGAAAATGAATAGGTCAATTACTATTATTATTATTATTATTATTATTATTATTATTATTGGTAATATTGGTAATATTATTACAGTTTTTCCTTTCGACAAATCTGAAGAACATTGACGCGCGTAAACACATGTAGATGCATTGCCTCAAAACAAAATACACTACCTTTCATTTCAAAAATTCAGGAAAGCAGATTCGTCTAGCGAATCACCGGAGGTTAGTGGTGCATGCTAGCTACAAGTTAATTATATGATTACCTTTAGCTACATATTGAGTATTCTCTCCGTTTCTGCCGCGAAGCGAAGTAGGGCTGCAAAGTTACGAGCGTATTTTTGTCTGGTTATTGATTTTATTGTTCCTTCGGGGGAAATGGGACTCACTGTGTATCTTTAGAAACCTCGTTGCCACTGCTAAGAACTAACGGAGTAATTCGTCATGGTACGTCAAAGGTTTTTTTCTCTCCAAATCTTCAAAAAGTCAAGTCCCTTATTGCTTTAGAAAACCGAATCTGCATTTTTAGTTCTGAATCTTTAGGGAATAATATTCACAGGGGTGAGCGGATCGCTCAAGACTTGATTCAAACAGAAGTAGCTTTTGAGCTTCCAGGATAATGTCGCATCATTGGTGAAGGAACACACTGGATGCCTCAAAACTACATACAAAAATTGATGCGCAACATTCTTTGGAAAAAAAATGAATCACGAACGTGAGACATTGAAAGTAAGCACTCACTTGCAGGTTTGGCCATTTTTCATTGATCTTACTTATCCCTGGCGTTCATGCTTAACATCCTAACGTTTTCTTACTTGTCTTCTAATGACGTACACTACTGCCAAAATATCTAACCAATTCTCTCACGTTATTCACTGTTATTCAACTGCATTTTTGTCTTTTAGTCTTTGGACTCCAACAGTTTTCATTCCAGTTTTTATTTTCATTGCTTACTTGTCAATAGATATGACGGAAATGACTAACTGTTGTACCTTCAAAGACGATTATGTTCGATAAGATCGATAAGAAGTTTTTTAAAACATCGATGTTACATGAACTTCAGAAGAAAGAAAAATATTTTTTAGGTATATTGTACTTACTTTATAAAAAACTCAAAATCAGAAGGAAAAAATGTGTCTCAAGTGTTAATGGGAAAAATAAATATTTTATTACATTAGACAAAAATATTATACAAAATAAGAAATTGCGTTTTTAAAATATGTTAAAGGCATGTATAATCGAATGTTACGTACAACTGTTCTGTTTGTTAAAGTTAAGAAAAGTATGCAAAAGCAAATATTAGTACATCATTTTCAGAACACGAGCAACGTAGTGAGCATATAGTGAATGAGTTGGTAGTGGCCACTTTCCTCGGAGACAAGGCCTCGCACAGATTCCGCGTGGCATTTCCTCGCCGAGCAGCGTTTCCACATTATGGAGATGAAGGCGCGCCGAAGCTCAGGCCGGAGAGCCTATATGGCACACACTTGTGTCAACACGGACGGCGGCTTCGCCCTCTCTCACGGCTCGCGCCGCGGCGCGCCGGCCCGCTCGCTTCTCGGGCCGCGCCTTCCGGGGTTTGCCCAGGGCGTGCCGCGCCACGGCCCCGCGAGATGGCGCGTCACCTCCAAGGTCCACGTTTCACAGGGTCCACGTCAGAGGAGTATGAACCCCAGAATTTGTTCATCGGGTCGGACTTTCTTCTTTAAAAAAAAAAAAAGGTTAAATCGAGCTGCAGAAAAATAATCCTTACTTCTGAACATCCATTGAAAATGGTGACAGAATAAGTCGAAAAAAATTAATTAAAACAATTGACATGAACAGATCAGTATTTCTATTTATCAATGTAAACATAGAAATAAATGTGGATTTTTTCAACCTTCTGAGGCTACAGAACACATTCGTGTATATGCCTACAATACAAAAACAAAAGTTCCGGTACTGGAAGGAGTACATCTCTGCTCTTGGGAGCGAGAGAAGCGCACTAAATCATCGCTGAGCAGGTTTCATAGGTAGTTAAGTTAGCAAAGTTTTAAAAACAATTAGAAATTATCACAAATTTTGTCGCTCTCTTTGTTGCTAATTTGTTACGCAAAGAAAATTGTCGCTCTTCATTTCATCCCGCTGTACAGTTTCTGCTAATTTGAAATCAGTTTAGCGGGAAATCGGTGTTAGTTGAACAACAAAATTTCTTTTTTAGGAACCAGTTATCAACAGAAATCAACAGTTTCCCTCGTAGTTATTTTTTATTTATCACTGTAATATCTTGGTTTTCTTTCGTCAAATCCATGATATGAATTTAGCGAAATATCGCATTTCCGGTATTAGTTGAAAAGCAAAAAAATTATTTTTTGGAAACTTTTGAGCAGCAATAAAGCGACAAATATTCTTTTAATTACTTTTTGTAATGTCTTAGTTTTATTGTGTCATGCTAACTTGATTTGATGTCAGGTTAGCAGAATCTGTGTTGTGGGATCAAATGGAGAGCGACAATTTTTGTGCTAATTTGTCGCCAACAAATTACCAACAAAAAGCGAAAAATTTTATGATTAATTTCAATGTTTTTGAAAACTTTACGGACCTACGAACCCCACACCCCCGGCGTAATGATTTAGTAATTTCCTCTCGCTTTCAAGAGCGGAAGTGTACTCGTCCAAGTACAGGAACATTTGTTTTTGCATTACAGGCGTTTGCTAGAAAATGATCCGTCTCAGATGTCTTAGAATGTTTTAAACAATTCACATTTATTTCTAGGTTTACATTGATAAAATGAAAAACTTAACTGTTCATTTCAATTTTTTAATTAACTTTTTGCCACGTATTCTGTCTCTGTCTTCAACGGATATTCAGAAGTAAGGATTATTTTTGTGCAACTTGATTTAACTGACTCTTTTTAATTTGGGAGAAAGTCTGATGATTAACATATTCTTATTGAACATTCTACAGGTTCAGTGAGTAAAAATATATAGGAATGAATGAATCCAGCACCCAAATAAATATAGTTTGTTCTCTGTGCGATTTTGTAATCTACAGTATTTCTCTTTTTAAAATTGGTACTTTACTTTTCTAGGTTTATTGACCTATGTACCAATTGTATTCTAAAGAAAGCAAGTACTTCCAGTCCATTACTTCATTTTCCAATAATGATACCACTTTTTAATCATGCCCGCAATTACACCTGTGTTACAAAATTAAATTACGCTACTTGCCCTTATAATTTTCAAACAATTTCATTTTGCCTTTTGAAACGCGTTCTACTCTAATGAGTTTTTAAACCGTCTCGCCTTGCACATAATAAATCATCCGGTCCCAGCCACGTCCTTCCTTCGCTTTCTCTCTCCATTGATGGCCCGCCACACGGACCCTGGCTTCCGGCGCGCCTGGTGGCCGAGTAGTAAAGCGAGCGACGTGATGAGTAAGCTGTGTCCTAACGAACGGCACAACGCGGCCGCTCGGCCCCGTGCCGCGCCGCCCCGCCCCACCCCGCCCCCGCGCCGCGGCGACTCTGCAACGCCGCAGCCGCTCGCGGCTCCATTCATAAGGCTCTCGGGACGCGGCGGCGGCGGAGGCCGGCGCGGCGGAGCGGGGAAGGGGGTCGGGCGCGAGCTGCGCACTGGTCCAAAACGGGCCCACAGACACGCACGGGAAAAATGTAAACAACATAAAAAGATGCAGGTTTCAGTCTCCTGTAGGGCACATATAACCGAATGTTCACAATACACATATCGGGAGAAGTGACTCAGGGCATTAACTGATGTCACAGCAGTACCTCTGGCCGGGAGGTCCAAGGTTCGAGTCATCACGGAGGTAGGATTTTTCGACACCAGCTTGTCAGCTAGGTCGAATTCAGTCGCTGCCTGCAGGAGAATGCTAGCGCCGGCTGCACTGATCGGTAGTTTTCCGTGGTTTCTCCGATCAACCAGGCGAATACCGGAGCAGTACCCTAACAAACGGGCCGCGGACCGCGCGTGATCTTTCTTTCCCCTTCCTTGCCCTATCCTCACCCCTTACTTACCCACACACTACCGTGCACTACTTTACCAATCAGACCGGTCGGGAGCGTAGGGCATGTCCCGGCTGGGGCGGTGCCCCGCTGGTGGGAGATACCTGGTGGGAGGAAAATCCCGCTAGCCTATGGTAGGTCGGCGCCGAATCTCGCCATCCTCCGGGGTAAGATCATCGCCATCTCCTGAGCAAAAAACATAAACTACTCTTACAGGACTAATGACTTCAGCAGTTGCCGCGCCCGGAATCACTAACAATCAACCACATATGGCGAGGCGGCTTGATTTGCTTGAATTTACTGGGCAATTTAAATGCAATGTGTACATTTTTACTTGCTCCCACAATACATAATAAAGAAAAACAGTTTTGTATTGCTACAGCACAAAGAGGCGATTTTTTGAGCGAAAAACCCGTATTGTGAGTCCCTGACACCGAAAAAGTGGGTAATGTTTGCTCCTAAATGTAGTAAATTATTTCCTTTATTACGTTGTGTATTCAGAATCCAGTTAATAGACCAAATGAAGGGACAATACCAGCTATTCGTTTCGAAACAATTTTTAAAAGAATTCACTTCAAAATTCCTTCAAAATTTCAAAAAGAAAAGAAAAGAACTTCAAAATTTATAATTTTGTATAGGCAGTAAGATAGTGTACGTTCTCCGAAATCGAACGGGTATGTGAAAATAGTGCGATTTTGGAAAATTAACTACTCTTGAAACGATGAAATAAAGTTTAAGATAAATATGTAAAAATGTTTTTCCTTGTGAAACTGTGTAAAAGGGTTTTTTGTAGAAGGGTATGAATCCTTTTGTAAAGTTTTCGTCGTGAATGAAATTGCATCGAGTTACATTGAGACCCGTCTAGCCATCAAAATAAAAGCAAAATCTAAACCTACAAAAAATTTAATGAAAATGGGATTTATTAATTTTATGCTGTGTCATATGTATTTACAAATGTCAGACAATTTTTTCTCCCAGTTAAAACGCTCGCTTGGAAACCTCAGATAATGCGCTCGGCGTGTTTTTCGTGTCATTTCTAAACCGGGCAGAAAAAAATGACGTACTACAAGCACAACAACAAAACTTTTTGGATCGTTAGCCAATGTTACCTCAAACACGAAAACCACACATTCGGTATTTATATCCACTTTTACGCATCGAATTTTTTTTAATGTTATAAAAAACAGTGATTTTGGAGGCTACGAAATTATTCTTACTTTAAATTGTTTGTGTGTGAGGAAATTAAACATTAACTTGTCATTCATTCATTTTCGTATTCTAAATGACTCACCCTACCGTCCCAATGTTACGCCAAGGTGCGTATAATGATGATTGTCACTATTGAGTGTAGGCTGGGAAGTAGGTTTACATGTGTATGACCTCGATTTTCCAAAAAAGGTAAAGAGATCACAGAAATGAATTGCCGTTGCCTTCCACTGTGTACAGGTAAGGTAGACGTAAAAGAAGGGTGGTGGGAGATGATTGATTGTAAATGGAATGCTGAATCAGGTAGGATACTGAATGGTGGTGTCATAATGTACCCACACCATAACCTCACTGTGATAACAGTTTCAACAAAATATATCTTCCAAAAGTCATGAATATTGTCAAAAAATCTCATCACGAATACAAATTATTCTAAATTATATCTTTACTCTTATTTAATACTGTTTCTGTTATTTTTATGCAGTTATTTTTCTATTCAGTTATTCTTTTAATTATACAATTACTACAGAGTTATTCAGTTCTTTTCTCAACTACTTGTGATGACAACTACTAATTTTATAAAACGTTGAAGAAAATATTATGTTCCATTTAATTTGTCTAATTCTTCAGAAACGTTTTATAAGTAATATCATGTTTAAATCTAAAGTCCTGAGAAATGCTCCAGCACAAGTGGAGGACAATTTGTAATTGTTAAAATAAATAAAAATAAAGTGATAAAACCCTACCCGTATACGCGTAACTTGAATTAATGCGCAGCTTCCGGCTGTGCGTTTCTCGATGTTGCTCCGACCCCTGAGCCGCTAAGGCCCGAGGTGTATATCGTCATTTTTATTGAATGACTAGTTTGTGTTTTCGGGAAAAATTCTATGATCATTAGTTCCGTCACTGTTGGGCATGTTGAATCCCGAGAGGTGGCGGTGTTCGTCCCCCGCTATAACATGAGATTCGGCGATGAACTCGTCGGCTTATGTCGATTTCTTCCTCCGAAAGGCAACGCCCCAGCCAGAACTATTAAGCTCTCCACTGGTCTCCGGGCATGAGTAGTACATGTAAGAGGAAGGTCATATTGCGCGCGATTCATGCTTCGTTTACAAAGGTAGTGGCCCCGGCATTCACCCGCTATTGATTGGAGAAAACTATAGATCAGAGAAGCCGGTCAGTAGAATTCTCCTTCAAAAAGCCATCGAATTCGACCTACCTAGTAAGTGACGAAACTCTGTCACCGCCAGAATTCGAACCCAAGCACCTCCCGGCAAGAGTCGTCGTAGTATTCACAGTAGTTGCCCTTAGTCAACTCAGCCGATCCTCCGTGCTATTTTTAATTTGATTAATGATTGTTTCGCGCTCCCAGGTGGTCAACTGTTATAATCATTTGTCTCGTAAGTATGCTGTATGTCTTTATCGAGGGGGGGCGGCGATGATCTTCCCCCACTGGATAGTGATATCCGACGCTTATCCACACGTCGGTTTGCGTGGTTTCCTCATCCAGGTATCTACCACTAGCGGGGTGTGCCCACTTGGAGGCAACCTCAAAGCTCCCGCTAGTCTCCGTACATGTGTAGTGCTTATGAGAGTGTAAGTAAGGGGTGAGGATAGGACAAGGAAAAGGAAAGATCGCGCGTGGTCTGTGGCCTTGTATTAGGGTATTGCTTCGGTATTCGTCTGGTGATGATCGGAGAAACCATGGGAAACTACCTATTAGAGCAGCCGACCGTTAGAAATTTCCTCTAGACAGCGACTGAATTCGATCTAGCTATCCAGTTAGTGTCGAAAATCCCACCAACCCTGGGACTCGAACCTAGAACCTCCCGACCAGAGACCCTACACTAACAACAGTTGATGCGCTGAGTCACCTCTCCCCCGTCTGGTGCTGATGGGAGAAACCAAGGAAAACTACAACCAGAGGTGCCGTTCACTAGAATTCTCCTCTAGACATCTTCGACCTACCCAATTCAGTGTCGATTGATTGATTGTTCGTGATTCCGGGCGTGTAATCTACAAAGTCATTAGTGCCGTAAGGTAAGTGCGTGTTTTCTTCGGGAGGTGGCGGTGATCTTTGCCCGCTGGATAGCGAGATCCGGCGCCGACCTAACGTCGTCCAGCGGGATTTCCCTCAACCAGGTATCTCCAACCAGCGGGGCACCGCCCCAGCCGGGAAAGCTCTAAGCTCCCGACTAGTCTCCCGGCATTTGTAGATGTGTAGTGCATGTTAGTGTGTGTGTGTGTGTGTAAGGGGTGAGGATAGGACAAGGAAGAGGAAGGAAAGATCGCGCGCGGTCCGTGGCCCGTTCGTAAGGGTACTGCTCCGGCATTCGCCTGGGCCAGTGCCGAAAATCTTGCCACCGTTCGGACTCCAACCCTAGGATCTGACCGTAAGAAGTACTGCAATGGCATTAGCCGATCCCCTGAGCCACCTCAACCGGTGTATTTTCGACAACCCCCGGTCTCTTATGGCCCACTGCACGGGGGGCGGAGAGGTCGCAGCTGCGGCCGTAAACCCGCGCAGTCGCCGCTCTTCTTTTATTTCCCGCCGCCCCCGCCCCCGCGGCACCCCAGGCGCGGCCTCCGAAATTCAATTAACAGTTCCGAGCCCCGTGAAATGGCCGCTGCCGGGCACGCGAACCTCCTCTGCGGAACCGCTGCCGCCACCGCCGCCTGCATAAAATAGGCCCGACCTGCACCCACCGGGAAATTGCTTTGGTCCTGTGACTTCCATATTGCACGGCACTGCCGCTCTATTGTGCGGTAAAATATTCAGCGCGAAGCATTTCAGGCAGAAAAAAATGCCGCCATTTCTTCTCAATTAGACGAACAAATGTCTCTAATTTTGCTGAGAAATTTCTCGTCTCTGCTCAGTAGTTTCTTGACTACGTCTCTTGTTCTATAACATCCAGAAGGTTGTGCTGATCTTTGAGAATAGTTCTAAGTATTGTTGAAGTTAAATTCGTTATTTTTACTAACGAAGAAAAAAGTTCGTGAATTGTCAAAGAGGGTGCAAAAATGGCTATCCTGTTTCGCGCTCTACTTTACGAATACGTACGATTTTAGGCCATCTTCACGAAAGCCAAACAACCGCCGCGCCGTGAGAATGATAGTGCACTCGCTGATCACAAATGACTCCGGCGACCTCCCGATTGTACAAGACCGGTTCAAGTCTTTGAAATATACATAAAGTTGCGGTAAAATCGAAAAAATTACAAGAAACAGTTACTATAGAATTGCTTCTGGGACGAAAAGGGGAAAGGAATTATTTATTGCTGATATTATGAGAAACACATGGATTTTTTCTCATGAAATGACTCAATTGTATTTTTGGTGCACATTCTAAGCGAGCACAAATTTCTGGAAGACATCTGTGACCACTGTACAGAGAACTGGAACATACATTTACAGATTTCCCCCTCTTTTCTTTTTTTAACCCTTATTTTTGTGAGGAATAATTTGCGGTCAGATAGTTACATGATCATCGCTGGAGACATACTATTTGTAACATAAAAGCAAACATTCAGATACTTGTGGCGGTGGAGAAGTATGTCTCCCACAAAAAATAGAGGGAAATGCATTCTTCAAGCACTACTCCATTTAGTAAAGCTTGTAATTACAGTAACGAACGTAGATCTATTTTTACTTTCCCGTATACGTACGTATATACGGAGTAGCACAAGTTATGTAATGCTGCGGAAAATGAAATTCGAGATTTTAACGGAAATACGCGTTTTGGGATCCCCTGATACCGAAAAAGTGTTTTTTCAAAATATCCGGCCGTCTGTCTGTCCGTCAGTCTGTCTGTCCGTCCGTCTGTCTGTTCGTCAGTCTGTGAACAACACTAGCGCTTAAACCATACGTGCTATTTCTCCCAAAATGAATATTCCCCGGTCAATCTGTGTCCACTCAGGCGCCTCGATTTTGAAAAACTGTCTTCAAATTTCAACCAACACTAATTAATTTATAAAATAATTTGGGAATGGAAGCTGCAAATGTCGCAGCTCTCGAAAACCGAACATTCCTTTCATATTAGTAGCAAGTGCTATTTATTGGGTGTACATCATTTGGAGGATATGACGGAGTTATAACATAAATTTAATTACGCATTTCATATCGAAATTAATTTCGTAAATTTCAGTAAAGTTGCCACAATTTCTTTCCCATCTGCGAAAAATTTTGAACACAGTGATTTCAGTTGTGATTTTGAGCAAGATGGGCATCTTAAGAAGCTCGAGAATTTGTTGCTTATTGTCATACTTTTTCAATTTCAAACTCTTCAGTGACCAAAAATATAAAAAAATATCAAGTCAAATATCACTCACACAAGACGCTCAAACTAATTATGCGAAATTTCGGGAACCACCTCTACCATTCGTTAATGTAACGAATCATTTGCATTTTTTCACAGACAACAATGATCCTGCCGTGACCAAATGTTTTATAATTCGTAACAGCACAAAACGAGTGGTGCAGAATGGCACAGACTTTCCCATATTAGTGTTTCCTTTGGTCTCGGCTAGCTATTCGGACTTGCCACATACTCGTGCCAGCTGCCATCTTTCCCCGCTCAAATTATGTTTATAAACATTTTGTTAATTTAGGGGTCTTAATAGAGGAACGGAATATTAAAGAACAGTGAAATCGCGTCCTAAAAGGCAATTTCCTTTGAAAAATGTGAAGCTGTTTTTAAGAAAATGGCGTTTCAGCGCAACTGTAAATGCAAAATTTGAAGCTCTCTTTCATAGGAATCTTTTGTATTTTCGAAAAACGTCATTAGAAGTCGTTTTAACTCACAAATATAATAGTGTTTACAAATTTTGGGAAAGATGCGTATGAACGGTGTGAGAGATATTTCAAAAAAATTACATTTGTGTAATATTTGAAGAAACAAAAAATGCCCCAAAATGTGCTTTACGTCATATTAAACAGTGTAATTAGCACTAACCGTTCGAAAAGTTTGAAGAAAAATTATAGTGCCATTTTTGAGAAAATGGAGTTTGAGCGTTTCTGAAAATGCGGAATTTGGAGCTAGATTTCACACAAAATGGGTGAGTTTTCGAGAAACTTTATACGACGTTATTTAAAGCACCTTTACGCATAAATATAATAATAGGAACAAATCGCCCGTAATTGAAATTTTAACAACACCAGACCAGTCAAAAAAATTCATTTTTACAGTTTTTGTAAAAAACAAAGAGTAGAGCAATATGACGTTTATGTCATCTCAGAGAGTGCATTAGTCACTATCCCTGTCAAAAGTTTAAAGAAAGAATTTGGAGCCGTTGGTGAGAAAATCTTGCTTTCGTATTTTTTTAAATTCCACATATTGTACGCAATATTGTGCGAACACTACTCAATATTTCAAAAAAATGTACATGACCTTAAAGATTTAACTCACCTTGGAGAACAAATTTCATTTCAAGAAAAAATTTCTATCTTCAATTTTGTAGTTGGAAGAAGATGCCGGAAAAAAGCAAGAATGAAGGCAGAAAAACGCAAAAATAAGACAAAAGAGCAAAAATGGGAATCAAAAGCTAAAATAAGCAAGAAAGTAAAAATGAAAATCCACTGAAACAATACCAGAAGTGCAATTAAGTGATTCTTATTGTTAAAAGTCATAAAATAGTAAAACAAAACAAAAAGGCGTATTCCCAAACTTCCGGGCTCTAATAATTACTTATCAGTATTCGACTGGTACCTTTTTTATTTCGTTTCAAAAGTTGTATTTCACTTTCTTTTTTGGCGACTTCTGCACGCTTGGCTGGTGTGAAGTTTCCGTTTCCACCTCAGTGCCACTCGTCTTCGCCCGTCGGACACGTACAACTTTTTCCACTCCTCTGCAATTTTTCACACTCAGCAACCATAAAGTCTCGCATTCTTTATTCTCCTATCTCTTGTCACCGCGAATCGTCCCTCCTTCATCCAGTACCAACGTTCTTTTTTTCCTTCAGCTGTCTTTTGTTTCTTTCATTGTTTCTACCAACTTCGCTCAACGAGTGCGATATATCTCTAGCTCGTTGGCTTCACAAAATCAATATTATTTTCACAATTTTACTACGCCAATATATATATATATATATATATATATATATATATATATATATATATTTATATATATTGAGACGAAATGGACGAAGTCCAGTCGTCCCGTGATAAATCCGTGCTGTATCCGCACGCCATAGGAGCCCATGCAATTTGAAAACCGCGCGCCGTCGACGTCAGAGAGTGACGCAGGCGACGGCTATTTTCAAGATAAGCCGGAACGACGGTTGCCAATAAGAGGAAGGCAGATAAACCCACACTAGCCATTGGCCGGTGCAGGTCACGCCAGGGGAGGATGGAAAAGGCATCCTGGCAATCTGCATAGGGAAGGAGTCTCGTAAAAATTTACGACAAAGCAAGACGTATGCTAGGAGTATCGTAAGAATTTCTGACGAAGCAAGACGTACGCTAGTACTCTTGTAACAATTTCCGACGGGGCTAGACGTATCCTCGTAAGAAGTTTCCAACGGAACAAGATGTCTGAAAGTGCGCGGGAGTAAAGCTACGCGGACCGGATTTCGAGAGAGTTATTCAATGAACTATTAATCGAAGTTAATTCGTGAGGAAGATTCCGGAGAGGACAGGAATTTCGGACTGTGAGACTGGAGTTGTGCCTCACCGGGAAGTTACATAATTCCCGAGGCAGCAAAAGCGTGGAAGCAGACGCCCCACGCCACTTCCTTGTCACCCAGGCTGCCGAAAACTAGTCGCCCGACACCGGAAAGCCTTCGAAGAAACATGAAGTACAAAGACTAACGGCGTCCAAATTCTTTGAATTTACAAGTAATTTGCACGTGGGGGAGAAGAAAGAAGACTGGAGGTGCATCCGAGAAGCTGGTCCGGAACGCGGAATCCTGCGAGGACGAGAGGCGCTACGGGACAACTCGTCGTTTGCATCGCAAGGTCGCCATCGGCACCGCCGTTACCCTGCAGGTGCGCCGGGAGCCCATCCCTCCGCGCGGCTGCGAAACCGGCGAGGTCATCCACCCCGCCCGTCCCGACTGCTAGTAGGCGAGCTGACGCCCGCCGGAACGCGAGAGAGGGGAGGTTGGTAGAGGTATTTCGTCGCCCTATGAAGAACGAGCGTGAGTACCCGTAAAATCACATACATTGACGCAAAGGTAGAAACTGTTAATAATTCAGGAGAGACTAATACAGACAATTTTGGGTTTGAAATTAGTTTTTTAATTCAAAGTGTTATTGTAAATGTGATTCAATGTGGAAGGCGATGCTTACTGCCACCCAAATCAGAGTAATGATTAATTTTCTAAGGTAGTAGTCAGCTAGCTCCAGCTGGAGGCAGGATTTGTAGAATTAATTTGCATGTAATGTGTATAGTCAGCACGCGGCGAAGCGGTGGTATGCCCGCGGCGAATTGTAAATTGTGTATAGCTTATTTCAGTCAATGAAGGAAGTTTCAAAGAACTTGTGAACTGCGTTATCCCCTTGTCACTAACCAATTAGGATTTCCTGGAGGGAGAATCCTTGAAAACAATTGATAACCAACCGGCAGGGCCTGGCGACGGAGCGGCGACAGGAGCGCCGCACAGTCCCGGTGACACCCACGCCAGAAACACTTCTCGTGGGGTACAAACGCCCTGACCCGACGAAGGTTGATTAATGCCGGCACGTCGCAAAGACACGACGTGTTCCGTCGCAATATATACACACTAGCGTACCCTTGCGAGAACTCTCGCATGTTAAATACCACCCTTTCCCTATCCATTTGTATATCCTTTCCATAAATGAGCGGAACTACTAATGTACTTACAGAATATCAAACAAAATAACAATGCAATTGATTTTTGAAACAAATGTTCAATTAAAGTTTATTCAACATTATAGAGAGATGTTCTTGGAACAATTCATACTTCTTTAAAAACAACATTAGAAGAAATTTTTCAATCTTCCTTGAGAGTTAGCTTTTCGCTTTCCTTGATAGTCAAATAACTGAAAAGGTTTTTACTCTTGAGAAAGCCAAGTAAAGTAGTGCGAAAATACCGGATCGGGCAAGAACAGACCTACTCATTGCAATATTATTTAACTTTCCTTGATTTGTTATGAAGAACCGAGTGGGTTTTGGAGAGTCAGGGTACCAGCTTACTGGGGTGAGAAAATAGAAAAATTATTTGTATACTAAAAAGTATTGAATTATTTTCTGCATCTTTACGTACCTCAAGAAAAGCAATTCCGAGCCAAAAAATAATCAAACTAATGTTTTGATCTTTGAGAACTAAATACCATTTGTTAGCATTAGAAACAATTTAGTAGGCATTAGTAAGCCCACTTCGGTACATGGGGATATTGCTCAAACGATGTTTGCATTTTTAATATCTTAACGAACCGACACCTTGAGTTTAATATCAAACGGTGTTTTATTTACAATATGAGTTTGCAGCTGGGCGTTGGTGTACATACTTCCAGATACCGCGAACATTTAAATCGTGCGTTTGGACAGCGATCGTTGGCAGTTGTCGGGTGACTTGCAGTTGCACTATTCTTTCTATAATTTTAAATTTAGTTGTTTTTTAATTGATTCACTTAGTATTGTAGGCTAGCGCGTTTTGATTTTTGTTTTCCATTTATTTCAAGCTATTTTACTTTATCTACTTTAAAAAGTTTGTTCTTTGTGTTGTGCCATAGCACAAGTTTTCCCCCACCACCTCTGCGTACCCGTGTGAGAACTCTCGCATGTTAGACCCCACACTCAACCCTATCCTTCTATTTTCATTCTAAATGGGAAAGTAGTTAACGAAACGTGTTTACTTGTTTAAAATCTATAAAGGTAACTTGCAATGTACTAACACAATTATAAATAAAATAAAAAAACAATGCAATTAATGTGTAAAAGAAATTTTCAATAAATATTTATTCAATATCATGGAGAATTTGCTTGGAATTATTCCCAACACTCACTTAAAGACATTTGAAGTAATTATTCAATATTCTTTGTCAGTTAGGTTTTAGTTTTTCGTGATAGTCACAAAAATATTAGCTTTTTACTTTTGAGAAAGCTACGTGTCTGAACCCGTTGACTTGAAAATTTCATCGGATGATAATGATAATACGAAAATATTGGTACAGGTAAAACACAAACACTGTCTTCACTCTTCACTGAACACCATTCCACCCTTCCTGACCACTCTTCCCTCCACAATTAAGTACACAGTACTTATAGACCATGAAAAAATGTTAATTGAATAGTTTCACTACAGGCATAAGAAACAATCTTCATAGGTATAGGTATCAACCAACTATAATAATACTTCTAGTTGTTGCTGGAGAGCAAATCTTAAATTAATGATTATGCAAATAAACCTCGTCAGACTGCACAAACTACCGTGTTAACAGAAAGCGTAAATAAAGATTGTCGAATCTAAGCATTCTAAGCGTGTCGGCACAATAATTGCTACCAGCAGGAAGGGCTGAAATATTGAGTTGGCCTTGATAGTATTGAAGCGTGGAACCGAAAAGTTAATTGAATGGATCGGAGAATGTCTCATCTTGTAGATTATGGAGTGAAAAACGCTTCTTTGAGGCCTTTGACCTCAAAATTTTACTTTTTAAGGCTCTAAAACGCTTTGTTTATGAGTTATTTGTCGATATAGGTTGACATGTGATGCGGGTTGCATTTTACGTGAATATTTATATGCGTCCATATTTTTAAAGTCAAAGTGGAATTCTTTAGAGCCCTCATTTATAAAGATTGGTTGCGTGTGAGAGCCGGAACCCAAAGGTATACTATTGAAATAATACAGGAGATAATATATATATATATATATAGTAGTGATACCGAATAAATTCAAGTTTATTCTGCCGCAAAATAACTCCACGCAGGCGGCGACGCGAGAGATGCGAGGCGCCACGGAGGCGGCCCGAGGGCCAGGCGAGGCGCCACGGTGTCCGCGACCCTCCGCTCCCTAATTCGTCATGGACACGTGTGCCCCAACTCTGGGTGGCCGCTCTGCACACGACCCCTTCAGTATTTTTCCACGACGCCTGGAACTCTTCCGTCAGCCTCCCTAGAGATTCCTAGCCCCTCACACACCCTCGGTCGTTAATAACTGCCCCTTTTCGACGCAAAATTAAAGCGAGAGGGAGCGATAACCAGCCCCTCTCTCACTCTTTTCTCGGCCTCGAAAACATCCTCTGATTGGGCAGAAAATATCTAATGCGCAGTACCCTTTCGCCAATAGCAGCCAGAATTCGGGTTTGTTCTAGAATATTCCAGAGTCACAGGGATAATTTTGGTGGGGGGAACGAGGTTTCCTAAAACTTGGAGCGACGATGCACAAAAGGGAAGCTTGGGAGCCGTGTTGAGAATCGGACGCAAGTGGCGGCCGCAGGGGGGAACCTGTTATGTTCTGTTGTGGCGTTCGGTTCGATGGACTTAGAAAAATTATTAAGTTTCTTGTAGAGTTTGGGTACAAGACTTCTGTGACGAACGCAGGCCGCAGAACAGTATTATGAACATTTGACAGCAATTCGTATTATATTACGTCCGATTTATGTGCGAACTCGAGACTCTCTTTTCCTTTGTGAATTTGTGCGATAATTCACGGGCTCATTAGTATCAAAGTATTGTGAGATCGACCGGGAATGAACCGACCGTGTCAGTGAATGAACTGTGCTGACCCATTCACCGCAGCGAGCAGACGGCGCTTTTGTGTTCCGGCCTGCCTTGGCCGCTATCCTCGCAAGTACCTGATTTGACCTACATTTTCCGAGCGGCGCTCCTCGCCCGCCACGACCCTCGCGGCCAGCTGAGTTGTCCCGAGGTCGTTCAACTTCAGTGGGTGGCGCAGGCCGCCTAACAGAGGTATTTTCTGTTTGAGTGTCTTATGTCGTACCCGCGATCGAGAGGTGTGAACAGTACATCAGACAATCAGTGTTGACTTCCTCTCGACCGGACGACGAAGAGGAGTTCCCGGCCGCGCATGGCCGTCAAGCGGGAATTCGCGCGTGATTGTAATCACTTTGTAATTTTATGTTCTCTTATGTGCATGACATTTCATTTTTTGTTTTATTTCGATTTTGGGGGCATGCTCGCCAGAGTAATCATCACCAGACCATTAGCGTTTTCTTTTTTCAATGAATAAATTCAACTTGTTCTAAATTCATATGTTTGACTTCTCATTCAACCTAGGCCACCGGCTTCCTCCATCTTCGCCGTTTCAGGTAATCTGTCGACTGAGCGGGCCGGCTACCCGTCTGAGGCGCCCAACCGAAGACGCGAGGGTAGTTGCAATATATATATATATATATATATATATATATATATATATATATATGTATATTCAAATAAACATTTTCTTGTTTGTTTATTTTATTTTATTGTTTTTGTTTTAATCTTGTTTAATATTTCATTCTGAGACGATCGTTTATGATTTTCACAAATGTATGTCAATAAGTTTGAGTAATATTATAATTCACTGATGTACGTATGTCACTTTATTGGGAAGAATCAGCGCTCTTCTGCAATTTCACCACGTCGTTCTCTCGGATTTTTTTTTCATGATTACAATGAATTAATGGCAACTACTATATTGCTGAAATCAAAATGCTAATAACATACGAGTAGTTATTGAAGCAAAGCAATATATATATATATATACACAATTCGTAAATATAATAACTAATGAATCAGTAGAGAGATGTACAAATAATAGACACACCCAAGCGTATTGGACAAGTTACAGTAGTACCTCGTCATCCAAAGATCAGGAGTTACATATGCTACTCGAAAAATCTCTTCTCTCACAACTGTTAGAGATTTTTGTTCAAATACTTAATATTTATATACTCCTGACCTGAATTGTAATTAGTTTTACGAATGTTGGAGCAATGTTTTCGGGAGTTCAATGAGGTTTCAAGGTGAAAGAAAATTTACTTTAAAATTTTAGCGTAGATTAATATTCGGCTCGATCAAATGAGTTCTACGTTGGACTAATTTGCTAAATTAGACAAACAAAGGTGTCGAAAATTGTCCTCACAAGTCGAACAATATTATATCTCGAATTTCCTGACGACATCGTTAAACGATTTTACTTCAGATGAGTGCCCCATCAACTGGTGAAATGCGATTTTTCTCCCTCATTGAATCGAAATCGGATTTACAATCGGATTTAAAACGGTTCAACCACCATTCTGTGGCGGGACTCTCATTTGTTAAACCTAAATGAGATTTCAATCAATTTAAATGACGTTGAATGATGCGAGAGAACGACGATGTAGGAAAATTTCAATTATTGCGAAAACGAGAGGTTCGTGGTTAAACATTAACAGCACCGTAACTAGCTTCTCGTAGACCTAGAGTAGACTCAAAATGCTTAGGTATAATAGGAATAAGATATGTATTCATATTTCACCACCATGTGAAATGTAGTTATTATGCCAACAATTACATACATTAATCGTAACAATGCGTCTGCACATAACAGTGTCCAACTGCGCAGCATTGTGATGAGTGAAAATATTCATTTTTAATGTGAATGAACTCGAAAAAGCAATTGAAACTCTCAGAAAACTGATCTGATGTTGACGGCCGTTGACATTAACGATGAGACTGAGACCTAAAGGAGCATTTCGGCTAGGGGAATCCGTACATAAGCAAGAGTACAAGTAAACCAAGTGTTCTCATAGTGTTGATATGTACGCTAGGGTTGAAGTAGAAAAAATAGTCTGTTAAACATCAAGCATTTATTCTGAGTCGTGTGAGTCAACATTTGCGAAAAAGGAGATGTGAAATTCCACACATACCCATAGATCCGGGTCTTGGTCCAGGAGACCCAATGATTCACAAATTATAGGAGATGCAATGTTCTCACAGTTATCGAACGACATCTTATTTTGTAATTTGAACAACTTAGTAAATGTGGAAGAACTTATAATTTCTCTTTTCGAACAAAATGTAATAAAAGATTGCGTGGGAATTGTGGTGCGGTGTTGTTAAATGGAGTAATAAAACATGCCATCTCCGTCAACAGTGTATTTATTGACAGTGAATTATCTCTCAATAAGTACACCGAAGTGACGGCGATAACATCTTTTATTACTCCATAAAAGAATGCTTTTCAGTGATGTGTGCTAAAGTACTTCCTGTTTCTGTTACATATTTCTACATGTATTAATAGAAAGCTCAATTTTTCTGTACGTTTTGTGACAACAAGCGATTGGACAGATCGACTTCAAAGAGATTTTAAATTGAAGTTCGTGGTCCAAGGGCTTGTAGAAACAACTTTAATCACAAATATTTTTGCTCTAAATAGGAATAATTTATCCTGAAAAAGTGCAACTTCGAAACTGCTATTAGCGTTGTGCCATAGTGACGCTTGCATACATAAAAGACAGGATGTGCCTTTGTCTATGGAAGCCACAAATAGACAGATCATTAGGTTGAGCAGGAAAGGGCGTGTCTAAGATGGGTTTAGGCTGAGCCAGGAAGTAGAAAGGACGCGCAGGTACCGCCAGGGTGCGGCAAGACACGGCACAGTGGTCTGTTGTATACGTCGCAGACGTCGCCTAGCAAGCTCTGGGAGGGAGGTCACGTGGGGCACTCACGTCACTTTAGTCGGAGTGGGAGTAGATCATGTGATCGGTCGGTCATGTGACCGAATCTATTTAAGGTGAGGTAAGGGCGCATTAGCCAGGATACATTTGCGACACGGAGCCGAATTGGTATATTCATTAAGTGCTCACGCACTGCGCTCCAGGGCGAGCGGCCGGACTTGTCCGGGGGAGACGTCAGTCTCATATTTAGCGACGCGGTCAAGCAAGGGCGGATGGGTGACTCGCAAAGCAGGTGCAGGTCGCGGGTGACTCGCAAAGCAGGTCGCGGGTGGCGGCTAAGATAAGCTGTTCTTAGGAGGGTTCCGTAAAGCACGGATAAGTGTAAATGAACTTGTGCAACATTGTATATATTTCTTTAGTTACAAATAAACTTGTTTTGTTACGAGTCCTTCGTGTCTGTCTGAGTAATTAAACGACGCCACAGTGTGTTGACTGTAATTTGGTATGATAAGAAATGAATGCTTCCCATCAAAAATAGCGCGCACACCCAAAACTTAGCGCCTAAACTATACGTACGATTTCTTCCTAAATGGATATTCCCCGGTCGATCTGATTCTAGTCGAAGCTATGAGATTTTGAAAAAGATCCTTCAAAATTTGGAGGTACTTTGTATGAAGCCCCCCGGGAATTTTCAACATTTTTTTCAAAAACGACTCCAATTTTTTTCTTTAAATTTCTTGTATGAATAGAGTAAAATACACTTATTAACATGGCATAGGTCCGATTTTCATGAATAACTCTGAATTTTCGAAAATTGTGAAAGTTTGAATTTTTTTTCGGCGTCTTTCTCCAACTACAAAATTGAAGATAGAGATTTTTTCTTCAAATAAAATTTGTTCTGCGTATTGAGTTCTTTCATGAAGGTCATGTAAATGTTTTCAAAATTTTAGCAGTTTTCGTGCAATATTGCGTGCAATATGTGCAATTTAAAAAATTGGTTTTCTCAAAAACGGCTCCAAATTTTTTCTTTAAACTTTTGGCGAAGATAATGCTAAATATACTCTATCAGATAACATAAACTTCATACTGGTCTTCACGTTGGTTTTTTCAAAAATTACAAAAATGTAAATTTTTTCACATGTTTCTCACGTCGATAATATTTACATTACCGGCGATTTTTTTCACATTATTATATTTACGAGTACATGTGCTTTAAATAATGTCAAGTAAAGTTTCTCGAAAACACAACCGTTTTTTTTGAAAAGTAGCTCAAAATTTCGCAATTTTCAGAAACGCTCAAATGCCATTTTCTCATATATGGCTGCAAATTTTTTCTTCAAACTTTTGTAACGGATAGTGCTAATTACTCTCTTTAGTACAGCGTAAAGTTTATTTTGAGTTATTTTTTTGTTTTTTCAAAAATTACATAATTGTAATTTTTTTGAAAGAGCTCTCACATCTTTAATATGCACATTACCAGCAATTTGTAAACATTATTATATGTGTGTGTGTAAGTGCTTCAAATAACTTCAAATAAAGTATTTTGAAAATTCAAAACATTTCTGTGAAAATGAGCTTCAAATTTCATTCATTTCATGAGCTTCATTTTTAGTAGCGTTAAAACGCCATTTTCTCTTAAACGGCACATAATTTTTAAAAGAAAATTGCCATTTATAACTAGGTTTTTGTGTTCTTAAATATTCTAAAATTAATGTTTCCGTTCTACCAATAGGAAACCGAAAAATTAAGAAAAATGACAAAAAAATGTACTTTTGGCAAGGAAGAGTTTCTGGCAATTCCGAATAGCTAGCGAAGACCCAAGGAAATAGAAAACTAATACGGGAAAGACTGTGCCATTCTGTAGCACCACTAGTTTCCAATTAATATTTCGAGTAAAGTTTCATAGAGCAAAGTTACATGTATTATTTGCTCCTGATAGGGAGTCAGGATACTCTGTTCTCTACGTTAGAACGTTACTTGCCAAACACACACGGGTGCATGAATGCGTGATGAGGGCTATCAATCAGAGGCAAATTCACATGTGTAACGTCGTTAAATAAAATTTCCCATCACATGTTCATTGGGAAAATGTGATCTTCTTTGACCTTTGAAGTTTGTATCATTTATTCTGAGATATCCAAAATTCTCGTAAAGCTAGCGCGAAAAAATCCCAAGTTGAGATTACTTACGAACTTTTTTGCATTCTTTAGCACCATAACACCATACTTTCAAACTTGCAGTAGAAACAGCCAATTTGATTTATCCTTATCTAAATGTCAGTACACGGTTACAACGTTTTAAAATGATTTTTACGACAACGATACCGTTTTTATCATAAAATAACTTGGTTACACTGCTACTCCGTGTAAAACTGCTAACAAATATTTTGTATGAATAAGAACCTTAAAAGGACATACACCAGACTATAAAGTTCTGGATAAACGAAGAACGCTGGATTACTACTTTTGAGTATGATCATTTATCACATCTGCCTTCAGAATGACATGTAGTTGTTCTATTATATTATTTTGAAACATTTCCAATTTGAGTCTATTTAAATGCGGTGTAACGAAATAAGAAATCAACGCTGAGAATATGACAAAACAAAATTGTGTTATTTTGTTTTCATTGGGCACACATGACAAAGCAAAAAGTTGTTTTCATGTAGAAACCAGCTCCCCCAACACGTTCCGAGTCGAGACCTCAGAGCTTACGCTGGCATAGGCGATGCCCCAGTTGGGGAAGACACTTGGAATGGGAAATCCCGTAAGATGACATTCTACCGGGAGAGGAACACCGCCATCTCCTGGCTATAACAAGCACTACACTCATGGGTCTATAGACGAAAGTAGTTGACGCTCCCTAATCAACACTCTCGCACTCACCTCACCTCGTTTGTAATTTCCGTCAGATTCTCAATAATCCTGAGATACAACGCTCAAATGGTCACAAGCGTTTGTGTCTGCTCAGGAAATTGAATTTCCCTCTTCTCCCAATGTCACATGCAAAGTGAATTGCTTATTCATGTCATGTGTTATCAATATTGAAGACTGAACTGTATCTTGAAAACCCAGCGATGCTCGAAGTAAACTTTAAAACCTATTAATTATTTAAGGTTGCAAGCTAATTTTTCTGTCAAATATTATTGTATAAGAATTAGTATAAAATCGAATATTTGAACAATTAATCCATTTTTAATTAGTCTCCTCTTCTAGCGAGTTCAAATCATTGTAAAAATGTTTATGGACATCAAAAGATATACTATATAAGTCTTTCTCAGATAAAAAAGACCACAGCTTCTCAATTGATTTCCGAAATCCTTTTCAACACAAAGCGGTTGAGGATTATACAGAGTCAGTCTATGCTAATTTCCCTGCAAGCGAAATGGTTTGCAACCCGAGCGTCACCGAAGTTTACGCAGACACCAAATGGAGATCGTTTCAGAAGTGGCACAGCCACAGCCACCGAGATGCAAATGGCTCGCCTAGCGAAGCGCATTTCTGATTGGCCGGGAGGAGCTCGGGGCGAGTCAGGCGATTTCAAGCGAAAGCAAGGTTCCTCGCCCGCGGGGGCGTTGCGTCACTTCCTCCGGGTCAACTCCCCTCGTCGCCCGACAGCGCCCTCACCGGTCCTCAGCGTCTGCCCGCTGCCTGTCACCCCGCCCTCCGCACCAAACCCACAGCACCCCGCCCCCGCGCCACGCCCTCCACACATCGCCCTCCGCCGTCCCGCCCACCGCGCCCCGCCCTCCACGCTCCGTCCTCCGCCCCCGCCCACCGTGCCTCACACTCCACGCCCCACCCTCCGCCGCCCCACCCTTCGCGCCCCACCCTCCGCCGCCCCACCCTCCGCGCCCCACCCTCCGTGCCCCGCCCCTCGCCCGCAAACGCTCCGATTTGAAAGTTAATTCGAAGGGCGCGGCTCGCGGGGCGGGGGAGGGGCACCTGCTGCACAGACGCCGCATCGATTTTATGCAAACGAGCGGTATGATTCAACGCGATTAGATTCGCGCGGGCGCGGACGGACGGCCGGGAGGGGCGGCGCGGGCGGGAGGGCCACGAGAGGGAATCGGACAGAGTTGTGGGCGGCTGTGTGAACAGCCGGGCGGGTGGTTTGGCGGGGCGCAGGGTTTTGGGGAAAGGTACGGTCGGTGGTGAGAGGGCAGTAATGTGCGGGTGGATGGGGGACGGACGGAGGCGCGCAGGATGGATGGAACGGTGGACACGGGCGGGAGGGTGGCGCGAGGTAATTGGTCGGAGAAGTAGGCGGGTCTGTGCTCCTCCGAGCGGGTGGATTGATAGGGTGCCGCGTGTTACATAGGGAGGTTTGGCCGGAGGGCGATAGTGCAGTAGCGGGTGGATTGGGGGGGGGGGTGACGGATGGTGGCGAGAAAATAGTGGCGGGCAAGCGGTAGTGAGAGAATGGGCGTGGGCGAGTCAGTGGGGATGGGTTTGTGGGTGGGCGGACTACGTGAGCAAACGAGCTGGGGAGCGAGCAGGTGCATACGTGAGAGTGGACAGTAGGGCGGGCGAGAGGGTGGGCGAGCGAAAGCCAGAGCAAGCGAAGAGGCGAAGGCAAACGGTAGGCTGAGGGGGGACTAAGCAGGGGGATGGGCAAGTTAGTGGGCGAGTGGGAAAGTGATTGGGTGAGTGGGCGAATAGATAGGTGGGTAGGTAGGTAGATAGGTGTGTAGGCAGGCGAATGGGTTGGCAAACAGACGAGCGAAGTGATCGAGGAACGAGCGAGTAGTGGATGATCAAACGGGTTGGTGGCTGCGAAAATGGACTAGTGGGCGGCGGAATGGAAGGGAGGGGACAAGAAAGAAGACAAACGGTTGTAAGGAACGGGGGAGGAGGCAACTAGGCGGGTGGGTTTGCGGAAAAGCGAGGTATGTGATTGAGGGATAAGGGAGTAGTGGATGGGCAAACGGGTGGATGGCTGCGAAAAGGGGCTAGTGGGTGGACGGGAGCAGGAGAGGAAGGAGTCGCGAGGGAGCGGGGGGGGGGGCAAGAAAGAAGGTAAACGGGAGGAAGAAACGGGAGAGGAGGAGGCAACTGGGCGGGTGGGTTTGCGGACAGGCGAGCTAAGTGAGGGACAAGCGAGTAGTGGATGGGCGAGCGGGTGGGTGGCTGCGAAAAGGGGCTAGTGGGCGGACGGGAGCAGGGGAGGGAAGGGACGAGAGGGAGTGGGAGGGAAGGAAAGGAGGTAAACGGGTGGAAGAAACGGGAGAGGAGGAGGCAACTGGACGGGTGGGCGGGCGAACGGGCGAGCACGCGTCTGAGCGAGCTTGGTCGCGACCGAACGGACGGACGAAGGCGAGGCTGCCTGCGGGCGCGCCCGGTTACATGCAAATCCGCGTGATTTCGGCCAATTTCTCGCAGGGAATCCTCAACGACCCGCGGAGTTATTTGCGTTTAAGCGCCGCGAAGAGGACGGGGCGGTCGGGCCGAACGCCGGCGCCCGCGGTCGCCCGGGGCTGTGGCTGCGGCGCCGGCCACTCCCGCCCCTCTCTCTCTCCACGGCACAACTCCGCGCAGCGCCACCAACCACCGACGCCCCCGTTTTAATGCACTCTCGCGAATGTCCTCAGAATAAGACTGTCCCTCTGGAGTCTAGCTCCGCGGGTGGCTCATGGACAGCGTGCCAGCTTTCAGTGAGGTGGTCCCGGGTTCGAGTCCTTGCCGGAACAAAAATGATGCTGTAGCAGTGGTGTCAAGGTCTTCTACTGGAAGCAGTGGCTGGCGTCAAGGCACCTTAGCATACCACGAGCTTCTCTGCGCAACTAGCGCCGGGAAAGGGAACTATTACGAGTGGTAGTAACCCCGTCGTTTTACTAAAGGGATGGCTTAGTTTCTGGTGGCAGGGTAATGAACTACGTGTAGGGGCGATTTCGTCGTGGCACTCGTGACACGGACGTCTGCTCGTGGCATTGACCTTGATAACACTGCTCTGAAGTCCAGCTCCGCGGGTGGCTCATGGACAGCGTGCCAGCTTTCTGTGAAGTGATCCCGGGTTCGAGTCCTTGCTGGAGCAAAAATTAAGCTGTAGTTTTCTAACACAATTCGCCATAGTTTCTACAACTTTGTGATGGAGGAAAATGTTCAGACAGTCCATGTAAGCTAGGGACTGTGGTGGGAATAAGTCAGGCTCGCCACATGTCTCCATTACCCTCAGGCATGGATAATCTTATATATTATTTCTCAAAGGGATGTTTGGTCTTTTCAATAAATTGGGCGACATACGAAACCGATCTATATAAAGAAGCAATGGATTGAAAAATCGTGTTTCTTTTCACCTGCACATGTGACATTCGTATTGAAAAAGGGCGTTAAAAATACCTAAATATTAAAAAAAGTAGTAATTCGGGATCTGTAATATCTGATTGCCGCGCGATCTATCGGAAGAAAATTACACTCGGACGGTGGCGGGAAATGCAATCTCAAGCATTTTTGTTTGTTTTAATTTAGTGTAGGTTGTGTAAGCACGTAAACGTGATTTTCTACATTGAATAGAAATCTTGAAATATGAGAGGTTAGTGATCTTAGCGAGGTTAGGTCGTTTATAATGCTGGAATACAAAAAAAGAATTTAAGCAGAAAACAGTTTGGTTATTTGACTAACCGTGCGATTTAATCGCACGGGATCTCACTAGTAAATAAAAATGGAGCCCAGATCTGGGAACAGCGCTAGATGGTAAAACACGTATTAATCTGAAACTATAATCACATGCATACACTTCAACCTCCGTGTTAAAAACTGGCCAGAAAATATTTCATGTTGTGTTGCATTGAAAACACTCGTTTTTTTGTTAAAGTTGGACAGTACAGATTACTTTAAAATAATGAAATATATAATTTCAACAATTCAGTGATGGGTCCGATGCCTTACCTTTCCTTTAATTTATTTTTATTTTTTCATCCCTAAAGAAAATTGGCAAACATTTGAATAGTTCCGTTGAGATTCTCAGCTCCAGATCAGAATCGTAAATTGACAAATAATAAAAAATGGATGCTCAAAATTAATTTCTTTTCATATTGTTAAAGAACGATAGTAAATTATATATATTGAAACACCAATAAACTGGTAATCCAAGTGCAATATCTTCTTAACATCTGTAGAGAACGAATGATTCACATGAACTCTAGATTCCAGAGCAAAGTCTTAAAGAAAAACGTGTAGTGGTCAATTACGCAATTATGTAAAATTGTATATAACTATACACGCTAAGTCATCCAAATCATAGTCGACTAAAAATATACCTTGATACATGGCAATTCACTGGTTCATGAAACAAATTTTTTGGTCTTTCGCGTAGCTGTTGATCGATCATACCGAAAACTTATTTGAGTATGCAAACGAATTCGCTCGGTAGAAACGCGAAAAAATAATTAATAATCCCCAACGCAAAACACCCGGACCGTCGTTCTCAGTTGTCGGCGCGGAGAGGCCGCGCGCGCGCCCCTAGCGGCGCGGGGACGCATTATTTAATCACAGGGGCAGCCGCACGGGTGCGCTTCCCGGTGGTAATAGGGTGTTTGCGTGAAAGCGTCTGTCTCGCTGCCCCCTGGCCCGCTCGCCAGCAGCCGCGCGCGCGGTCAAAGCGCTTCCGACAAACACTCCGTGCTGACCAATGCATGGGCCGGATGTCGACCGTTAAAACGAAACGGAACGAAAGTAAACGTTGAGAGGGCTCTATCCCTCAACCCATCGGTAGGGAGTCAAGCTGCTGCAATTTTTCATGAACGAATTTAAACGATCGTTAAAATGATGTATAGAGATTTTAGTAAATTACAAGAAATATAATTTTTTCGACATAAAATATTTCGAATTATCGAATAATTCCAAGAAAAATTATTTCATTTATAATTCGTGTTCGAAATAAAATGTTTAATGCTTCTGTAATTCTCGCGTGATTTTGAATAATACATTAGTGTAATTCGAATGTTGTGATTTTGAAAGAAAAAACTAAATTGTAGAAAGTCCGATATTTGTATACTGAATTGCTGAATTTATACTCAATTAACAAACTCAAAAATGCAGGAAGATATAAATTAAAACTATGATATGGAAGTAACCTGCATTCAAGCATAAAAAAATGTGGGCAAAATTACAGAATAAGAGAAAATTATAGGATGTCCTTGTAGTGCCGGCCGTCAGGAAAGGAGAAAGGATGATTGACTAGTGTTTTGAAATAATTTATAATTGCAATCTATCCTGGTATGTGCTTCATTAGTGCGCAACAAAGCATAAGATTTTGCTAACAAATTGACACTCACGTAAATAGATTTTTCTAGTAAAGAAAACTGTTTATTTTATTATTCTGTCCAAAATTCTGTCATCCTCTCTCGATGTTTTTCTTTCCTCTCTTCTGTCCAGGTGGCTTCGGTCTTCTTTGTAGGTTTCTCTAGAAAACTTTTTGACTTGACTAATTTCATTATTATTATTATTATTATTATTATTATTATTATTATTATTATTATTATTAACATTACCTATTCCTCTAACTCACGACTAACGATGTTATTAGTCGGTTGATTATATAGTCTACATCGGGTGGCAACCAGCTTCCCAAAGAGTAGATCTAGGGGCTATCGGTGCCTCTACAATAATTTGCGCAAAATGTGGTCTGTTCCAAATAAAGCAATTTTTTTGTTATTATTGTGAGAAAGAGACGCTCCTAATGGGGAGGTGATGCCACCCGCCGGCTGCCAACCGCCACCCGCCTCCGGCCTCCGCCCCCGCCTCTGGTCACAAATCTTATCTGGCGTGTAATCCGTGCGTCTGAGGTGTTCTCTTTCACGCGCTCCCCTCTGCATTCCACGCGCCCCGCCGCGCCCCGCCGCGCCCCGCCGCCCCCGCGCCGCCCGCGCACAGGGTTGCCATTCAGCGGGACCAGTTCATCTGCGGGGCTGAAAAGGGAAAAGGCCGTTTTGGTGGAAGGAGCAGTTCATTGGCGACCCTCCGGTCACTGAAAGGAATTTTTTTTTCAACAAGATTTTTGGTCAAGGAGAGAGGAGGTTCAGGAGATTTTTGGCCAAGGAGAATTCACAGAACGTAACAAACTGGTAATAAAACATATTTCTTTTTACTCATATCTAAAGCTTTAATATAAACTTATTTCAAGCAGAGTTTGTCTATAACAATATTTTCATTGCGTTTTTACCTGTCAAGAGTTTGAAATAAAATTTTCGCTGTGAAGAATGTGATACGTAACTTTGAGTGAACCTTGTGAATAAATATGTTTTAATGAATGTTCGTCATGTTCTGTGAATGAACTGTCAAAAGTTGTTTTAGACCAATAGCTTCCAACGTACTAGTTAACTATACGACAGTCACTACTTTTCGTATGTTAGAATATTTCACTTTCGTAGAAGATTGTTATTATCTTTAATTGCAATGTTTCGTAATGTACACTTTGAAACTCTGTGCTTCCCAACATTTTCTCAATAAAACGCATGTGAAAAGTTAGTCATCTCCATGAATTATAAACGGATAACCTTGAGTGCTTTTAAATATGCAGCATGATAACTTCTTGTAAATGTAGTTCTTCTATGAACCGAAAAAATGCGATTCGGAAACATTCTTTTTGCGAGCGCACATTCATTCCCTCGACTTCCTATACTGAAATTGTTTCTCGTCGTATTCCGCCCCTGGGATACTGACCTGCAACGTAAATCACTGCATCCTAGTTTTCAACGTACCATATTTAAAAAATTATAAAGGGATACTTCATGATTGGTCATTTGTAAACATTCGTTGTGGTAGTGGTAGATGGATGGTAGATTGAGGAACCGCCGCAGATTCACTCTGGCCTTGATTCATTATTAGCGTAGCTAATAATCACACGGAAGCATTTTTAGAGATCGTGTCACTGTTTATAGGAAACCAAGTATCATTCTGTGTGTATTTTATTTGAATTTAAGAATATGATCAAATACGCTTCTTATTGTCGTATCCCAAACCCTCATAAACAATTTTTAGATATGTTTCCAGAGTCCAGTCTCAAGATACGATATTTTGCATGCTTTAGAACTGAAAACAATTTTTTTCTTCAATTTCTTCATAAGACATACTTTTTATTGCATTGTGAAATATGTGTGACTTGGACCTATAGTCTGAGATTCGAGTATCATACTGTGAACGTTGTATTTGAATCTAAGAATACGATCAAATTTGCTTGTTATTGTAGAACCCACAAAATGTCATGAAGCACTTTTACTTTCTCGCCAGACTTCGTAAGAAGCGAAAGTATTGAAATTGCGCGCAGGAAAAAGGCAAATCTTCGACAGAAAATCTCTTATTTCCTGGTCCTGGTAATGAAAAAGTGAATAAATCTTGTTCCTCTGTATTATAAATTACTTCCTCGAATAAGTTGTGTAAACAGAATACATGTTTTGTGGGTCTTTGACACCGATAAATCGATTGATGACAAAAAGTCTGTATGTTCGTCCGTCCTTGATCAAAGCTAGCGCCAAAACCGTTCAGAAAATTTTCTCCAAAATTGATATTCCTCGATCAATAAAAAAAATTAAAAAAGTAGGCCATCTGAGTTTGAAACGTATATTCTGATCTTGGGGGATATTTCATGTGAAGCCTCAACTTTTCAAACCTTTCTCAATAATGGTTCCAAATTTTCTGATTTAACTTTATTTTCGGGTAGCATAAATGACGTTTAAGAGATTGGTGCAGGTTTCATTTTCGTTGAAATCCCTAATGTTTCGAAAATTATAAACGTTCACATTTTTCCGGCGCCTTCCTATAACTACAATATTGAAGATAGAGATACTATACGCCTGAATGAAATCTATTGTTTAAAAAGAGATCTTGAAATAAGATCCTGTACAATTTTTTGAAAATATGAGCAGTTTTCGCGTAATTATATGTGAAATACATTTGTGTGTATGTGTGTATGAAATAATTATGTATGAAATATAAATTTTGAAACGATTTTAAACAATTATTAACGATTATTTAACAATTTAAACGATTATTTTTCACAAATGTATGATTCTCCATTCTTTATTGTGAAAGTATTCATGAAATGTAATCTAAACACTTAACTTTTCCACGAAACTACATATATTTCGTGGATACTAGAAACTACATATACTTCGTGGAAACTACATATAGAACTTCCCCTTACATCCAGCTGAAAATCAGCTCTTTCCTCTTCTCAAAAGTTTTTAGATATCTCGGGCTGTATTTTTTTCCTTCAGGGGCTCTTAATGTAACATGACAACAGAAAAGTACCAGGAGCCCCCGGCTTTTTGCGGATGAAATTTTTAAAGAGAAGATTCATTCTTCCGTATTGGCTGTGTACACAATTATTTTTAAATTGACAATAACAAATTTTAATAATAGTCCGTGTGTTGTACATGAACAGTACTTTTGATGTCCCTCATTCCTAATGAAATAAAACTAGAATTGCCAAATGTGCACAAAGATTTGAGTGACATTAATTGTTCTCGTACTGAAAGTTATACCTCTCAGCTCCTGCACTGCAATGGCATATTCCAATACTTTTATGTACTTTGGGGATTTTAAATGTTGCTCAGTCGCAATTTAAAAACATCCTGACATGAGTAAACAATCTAAGCGAAGTGACTATTCTACAACCAGTTGTACAGCAGTAAAACGAACGCAACAAACTCGCGAACAAAGCAACAGAGAGCAGGCAAACACGAAGAAAACAAACGAGAAAAAGCAAGAATGAAAGAACGAGAAACAGAAACGCAGACAGAGTACAAAACTTCACATCACAAAACAACAACGCAGAAAACTCGATCGCGATAGCAGCAAAAAAAAAAAAGAAATCCGCGCCCCACGAAATAGGCCTAAAAAGCAAAAAACGCGTCTGAGGAGCGTTTCCAAGGAGCAGCGCGAATCCCGCTCGTCCGTCAGCGCGGCGTCGTTTTTACGGCTGGGCCAACCGCAGCGGGGCGGGCTCAGAAACAACAGCCGGGCGGCCTTGGAACGCTGGCGTCACATAAATCGCGGCCCGCAGCGGAGCCGCGGCGTCGGCGTCGGCGTCGGCGGCGTCGGCCGCTGCCGGCCACCAGTGGATCTCGCCCGCGATCGCTCGCGCGTCGGGCGCCACCAACAAATCGCCCCCTCCCCTCCGCGCGGGTGACGTCACGCGCCTGTTTCGGCCGGCGGTGGGTCGGTGGTGGTGGTGGTGGTCCCGGATTTCGGGCGGCGCCAGAGCGTCGCACCTTTGGCTCAGGAATGGCGACTGCGTTGGGCGTTCTGCAGATAGTCGCGGGACGCCGCGTTCACGGCATGTTTCGTCTTCTGGCGTCATATTTCTGAAGGGATTTTGGCGACCAAATGTCAGACAACTGGTAGTTGGGTTTACTGGGCAATTGTGAAATGATCAACGGTGGTTTAAGAAGAGGATTTTATGAGATACGAGTTGGTCTACCATTGCCATCTAAGCCACGTTTAAAAACATCCATTACTCACGAGCCACTTGTCCACACAGCCATGGTGCAATGCGGTTGGAGCTGCATTCGTCCATGACTTTTGAGATATTGTTCAAAACATATTTACTTCAAGGATTTTCACATTAATCGAAAACTATACCAAGAATCTCCAGAGAATGCTTATCAAGATCGAGTTTGCAAGAATGGACTATCACCTTGCGACTAAGAGTAGACCACACTAACCATGAAGTAGCAATACATTCTACCTTATATTAGTACTTACCCGTAAATGCAATTGGCCACTGATGTGACGCAAACTAAACAATCAGAAGTCATATTTTATAATATTTCAGGAAGAAGAAAAAATTCAGAAGGTTAAATAAAAAGAACAGAAGCAGATTATTTCATCACTTCATCCTCGCTTGTATGTTAAAGCCAAACTCTGACTATACAAGTAACTTATAAGTATACTTTAAACTTGTAAGTATAAACTATTTATCATTGATGATGTAATAAATTGTCCACAAAAAGTATCTCATTGTAGGTGTAAACATTCGAATGAACTAGACAAAATCACAAAACAATTACAAAGAAAATGATCACAATACCAGTAATTTCTTCATTTTCAAAATTCTCTCAAAATCCATTCTTCGATCCCTCTTTAAGTTTTTACATGTGGATGATCGTTCTTACACAATAACGTAAGATATATAGACGAGAAGAAGTTTTCATTTCATGGCCTTAGTTTTCTAAATCGACAATACTTCAATTGAAAGAAATTTTAGCTGTTTCTTTAAATCTTATAATTTTTTTTCCTTCCTGGACCCAGATAACATTTTAGAAAAAGATCCTCATCTAAGATAGAAACGTCGAATTTAAATTAGAATAAATTGTGTCTCAAAGTATGAAAATGTCTGTTTTAAAATAAGGTGAATAAAATACAACATTGATTTATTGACAGCCTTGGAAATCTGTTTCTGATGCATTTCTCGCTTGTAGCTCTTTGCTCATTGACATCCAGAGCGGTTATGACGCACCTCTTCGCTCTGGAGGTGTCGTTTAAATTCCGAGAAACGTTTCGGTTATGAGGCAGTTCTCACCTTGGAGCGGGCGCTCCGTCTGCCTGATTTATGCAGTGAAATAATTGGATTCGAGTTCTTTTGTGCTCACCAGCATCGGAGCTAAAGGGCGCCAGTTCCCAGACTCCAGCCTCCCTGCGACCTTTCTACCTGGGTGCGAACCCACGTCTCACATTGTGGTTGTCACGGCTTGGCTCTGTCACTTCAACGTCGCTTAGGAGGTAAAAAAGGAACGCTGGGTTGTCGAGGTCAGCCTCAGCAGTTGCGTCATCGTAGAAATCTCCATCCATCTCTTCTAAAATATTCAGAGATGTGTTTCGTACTACGGAGCAAATGGAGTGTTCTGGTGCTACGTATACGGATATTAGAATTATTTCACTTGCGTTCAAAGAGAACTGAAAACTTTTTCTAGAAATAAATACCGAATAAAAAGTTATTCGGTTCCATACGTACTCATCGTTGGTATTTGTCAACATATCGTATATATATATATATATATATATATATATATATATATATATATATATATATATATATCACATTTCTCTAGTGGCGATAATTTAAAATTTGTTGTGATGTCAAAATACTTAGTCTAGCGATCGAAGCAGAATAAAAATAATCAAATAAACGAATAAATTTAATGTGTATCAATTGTTTGCGTAGATGGGTGAACATGTTTAAAAATAGAGGAAATATGATTTTTGTGGGTTACACAACAGTAGTATAGAGTTTTGTCTCTCAGGTTCATTTCTACGTATCACAGCATCATTTAACAGCTTAAATCCAATGTTTTAAAACACTTTTTTAGAAATAATTTTCAACTCACAAACGTCGTAAAACTGAACACCACGAATGCTTTTGGTCGGCAATCAATACAATTTCTTCTCTCATATTCAGTAAGCCACCACGTTTCTCGTGTTTTCGATGGGTACAAGAAGAAAGCAAGAAACAAATCACGGGAACAGTGAGATATGGATGAGAGACGACATGAAATGAAGAGGTGAGGAGATCAACAGAAGCAATGTGAAAAACTACCGCCATGAAGAAATACTGCTGTCACTTCGACATTCTACCCAAAAGTTTCGTCTGAGGTTACATAGATCTCTTGTGCTGTAATAAAAAATCAACTTAATTTTATTGCTCATTCTTTACATTTCATATGTTTTATTAACGTTTTCCTCAATATCATATTAGAAATATTCTCCTCCTTAGCAAATCCTGTCGGACACACGATGTGCCGGTTAGGACTCGTGAATTGTGAAACAATAATTTGTTTCTACACATTTTGGGTTTTCAAAATGGGGTTAAAATTGAATTGCCGTTTTCATTAAACAGACACTCAAATAATGGATATAACGAATAGGATGAAACAAATGCAAGATTATCAGTATCTACGTTTCATCAAAATGAGAAAAAGAAAGCAACGGATGAGGGACGGAAAAGCAGTGAAATAATGAAGAAACTTTCGGCAAACTCAGAGAAGAAACGAAATTTCAAAAAGACTCAAAAAATCGAAATCGAATATTTTATCTTCAACCATGCGAGTCAAATACAAAATATGCTTATGTGATAATATCATCAGCCATTTATCGGCAGAATTGTCACATTATCTCAGGACTTCGCTGGTTCTTTCATCTTTATACAAGAATATTACCATACCACAAAATATGTGGTATACTCCTCCATTGATGGGGTGCGAATTGACAGAGGGATGCTTTGGATAGTCCCATCCTTTAGACAAAATGACGTCTCCTGCTGGAAAAGCATTGTCCAAAGATACAAATTACCCTCATCAGGGGTCTCATTTAAATTCCCACACCGAAATGTTCAAATCAAGGAATCCAAGAATCATGGAATCAAGGCACATTCCTGAGGGCATTCTTGGGATTCATTAAGACTGTTCTGTAAGCGAAGATGTTCTTCGTTTCACTCCTCAAATGAAGCGTTTGGAGTAGTAACAAGGTAAGCCACACTTATCACAACAAGCTCCCCACTTGTGTGACTTATCTTGTTATTATACACGTCTTGTTCGTTTTTATAAAGGGCTTGGGGCAGTAAGAAGATGTGACAAACTTCAACCAAAATGGTTTTATATTAACATTTACAAATAACGAGAGGCATGGTGGTTGGTGTGGCTTATCTTGTTACTGCCCCAAGCCCTTCTATTCTCCGACTCGTCCCCACCCGTAATTTTTAAAGTCCCCACGTGGAGAAAATTGCCAATTCGCACCCCGCCCTTTGCTCTTTTATCTCCTTCGCACCCTGCCTCAGAGCGCGTCCTCCGCTCGGGCTCCGCCGGTGCCTCCCGCGTCCTCTTCGCGAGAGCAGGTTTTTGCGGCGGGCGAGCGGGCATCAGCGCTCCCGCTCCCGCGCCCGCGGGAATATCTGCTAATTTATAAGGCCCATTTGTTAGCGCGCTATCGGCGCCGCAATCCGCGCTGCCGTCCGCCTTGATGCAGGGCACAGACCGCCCGGCAGCCACGCCCCCGACTCCGCCCTCACTGACGGGTGTGGTGGCGCGCCGTTCCATGCGGTGTCTGATGTTCCAACGAGTATTGTGTAGACACAAACAGTTTCAATGCGTTGATATTAAAAAGTTTTTGCACCCTCGGACGTGAAGCACTATCGATCTTCTGCGCATGCGCAGATGCACTGAAGTGATGCGAAACATGAACTGCGCATGATCGATAGTGTTTACCGTTCGAGATGTTAAAAACTTCCTAATATAACATCACCTACCGATATTTCTACGACATCGATTGAATTGTTTAAAATACTGCAAATTGTATAGGTTTTCCCCCCAAATTTTATTTTGTAACATACTAAAAGGTTTTGGAATACTTTTGGGAACTTGACTTCCCATTTCCCCTTTTAATTTTCGATTTTTTGGGGGGTATCTTTCTTTTATTTTAATTTTTATCTTCCTGTAGATAACAGTTGAGAAGTATGTAATAGTTAATATTAATTATTGTGTAAATAATTTTCCCAGCCCTTAAACACATGAGATTTTACGATGTGATGACTTCTGGTCTAGTTAGGCTAAGTAAAGAACTGGGTATTCTGAAGAAATTTAATCTTGGTAAAGTAATGTGTAATGATCTGAGAGCGCTAAAGTTTTACAGCTCTTCTTGTACGGTTCTGCCCTCTAAACCAAATTGCTTCCCCCATATTCTTCCGACCTCGGTGGTGAGAAGCTTGCAATACGCGTCCAAGCACGTGAGGTCGAAGGCTGCTGATTTGACCGCCGTGTGAGGTATGGGCGTTTCCATCTTGTATTCGAAGTATGGTCGGCATCTAATACCAACTGATCATCACATCCACATAATCAATCGCACACCACAATCACACTATCATTTATACAGGGGAGTGCAAATGTAAACCACGACGTGATCACCTTCCCACGAAGATTCACGATGTTTCCGAGCGCGTTAACTACTAAGGTCATTAGTCCAGTTAGTGAAGGGTGTGCTAGATCCAAGGAGGTACCGAAGTTCCTCTCTCGCTGGAATGAGAGATTCGCGCTAACTTACACGTAGACATGCGGGGGAACACCTCCTCCAGATATCTCCGCCAGAGGGGCACCTCTCCAGCAGGGACAGGCTCTCAGCTCTCAACTAGTCACTTAAAGAATGTAAGTGAATGCGTATGTGTAAGGATTGATTGATTGTTCCTGATTCCGGGCGCGTCAACTACTAAGGTCATTAGTCCCGTAAGCGTAATACGTGTTTTTCCATCGGGAGGTGGCGGTGATCTTTCCCTGCTGCATGGCGAGATCCAGCGCCGACCTACAGTCGACTAGCAGGGGTTTCCCCAACCAGGTATCTCCCACCAGCGGAGCACCGCCCCAGCCGAGACAAGCTCTAAGCTCTAGACCGGTCTCCCGGCAAGCGTGGTAGTGTAGTGCATGTTAGTGGAAGTGTGTGTGTAAGGGGTGAGGATAAACATGGAAGAGGAAGGAAAGATCACGCGCGGTCAGTGGCCTGTTTGTTAGGGTAATTCTCCGGCATTCGCCTGGTAGCGATCAAAGAAACCTCGGAAAACTACCGATCAGAGCAACCAGCCGCTAGAATTCTCCTCCAGACAGCGACTGAATTCGACCTAGCTGACAAGCAAATGTCGAATATCCTGCCGCTGTAACTCGAACCTAGGACCTCCCGGTCACAGGGACTGCAGTGACATCAGTTGATGCACTGAGCCATCTCACCCGGTGTATGTGTAAGGGAAGAGGGGACTAGGGTGTGGAAGGAAAGGTCGCGTGCGATCTGTGGCCAGTTTGTTAAGGTACTGATCAGGTACTCGCTGGTAATTATCGGAGAAATCACAGAAAAGTACCGACCGGAGAAGCTGCCCAATAAAATTCTCCTCCTGACAGTGGTTGGATTCGGCTTTGCTTTATAGCCAATATCAAAAATCCGCCACAGTCTAACCCTAGGATCTCCCTGGCAAGAAATGCTGCAGCGGCAACGTTGATGATGCCACAGAGCAATTGCAGCCTGTTTTTTTCGTCGTCGTCGTCGTCACTGTATTTGTATTTAGCCATTATGTGTCCCTTAATGGACGATTGGACTCGCCGCCGTTAGATTCCGGGGTTTTAGTTGATCACCTAACCAGAAACCCGCGATGACTCGAATTCGCTTGACCTTTGTGTCTCCGCATATTTAACGAATTCAGCTAGCGACGCAGTTTTCGCGATCGTTGACTTTCAGTAGAACCAACATTCACAGCATTCGCCTGGATGATCCGAGGGAAACCAGGAAAAAAAAGCCCGGTCAGGATGGCCGGCCCGGGGATTGAACCCTGGCCTCCCGAATGCGAAGTCAGCGCGCCACGCCCCGAGCCTCTTCGCTGGCCATCACCAAATAGTGGAATGCAAAGGTAAAACATTAATGTGATCAGTAGGGGGCGAATATTAATGAAATCTTTCTTCTTTTCACTTTAGAACAATGCCGTTTAGTATACAAATTCATTTTATGTTATGACAAAAAGAAATGTCCTATTTTTATAGTTTTTTTTTATTTTTTTATTTTTGGTTGATTTCGACTAATAAGTCATATTAAGTCCTATACATAAGAAAGTTCCGTACAGAGCACGCAAATTCCTGGATTAAATGGTCATGTGAATTGGTATTAAAATATACGCATTCTTGATGATTCCATCAACCTCTATACAAATCTCGATATTAATGTATTAGGTTCGAATTTAGGGAATATCTACCCTAGATAAATGGCAAGTTATCGACAAAAAGTGGTTACTTTCAGAGTTAAACTAATGTTTCTTTAAGTGCAATAACAAATCCATCGATTTTTTTGTAATTCAGGAATATTAAGTAAGTAATATTTTGCCATTTTACGTCATTTTAATGCATTTTTTCGCTGATTTCATCCATTTTAATATCATTGTAATGATATTTGCTTCAAACAATATTTACGAGATGCAACAAATGTTCACCACAGAATTCCTGAGAAGCCTATTCGATTTGTTCGCTCAGAAATTGTAATGTCAGCCGTTGTGAGTTCTATGTAATCTAAGGTTCCTGTGACGCCTGTCAGGTCGGCCGATTTCACGATAAATAAAGGAAGAGATTTTCTTTTAAAGAACAGTCCAAACCAAAAGTTTGCCAGCTCACCTCACTTGAACAAAAGAAAGAAGCCTCAATTACATCAGTATCATATCCAGCAGCTTGAGTTGTTCATTTGAACTGATTTTGATAATATGTTTTAAGTCATTTTTCTTTGTTTTTAAGGCATTTTTAAAACATTTTAAGAGCATTTTATTGATCATTTTTGGTAGGTCATCAAAATGCGCCCCCTAGTGATCAGCTTCCTAAAAAGAGGGAGATGACCTAGTTCACCTACACCCCCCGAAATTAGTAGGTCACTCGTTAAATATCCACCACACCCACTCCATTCCCCCGTCGCTCCCCATCGCCTTCCCAGCTTCCAGCAGCAGCCGGCCGCGCCCATTCACGCGCCGGCCGCGCCACTGTTCGCCTCCGCCCCCCTCTCCGCCCGCGCCGCCCGCGGCCAGCCGACGAGGCTCGCGTGACGCCCCGGCCGCGCAGGTACATATTTCATCGCCCAGCGACGCGGACGTGCGCCTCACCGCAGGGCAATTTCGAGAAGAGAGCACATGGAAGACTTCAACTAGCCATTAAAGCGAGGAGCTCGCGAGCGCCTCAGCTGTGATTAAGTGTTCTGCATTATGGTCGTTCATTGATATCCTCTGGTTTCTAGTTGATGGACAAATTTCGCGAATAACATACAGTGATGAAGTCCGACCGAAAGCGGAACAAGGGCGCTGGACTTAGTCTGAATTAATCAAATCCTTACTTGCAGGATAAGTATCTAAATTGTACTTCCATACATCACGCAAATTATCATCACAAGGGAGGTCCAATCGTGATAAAAAAAATTTTAAAAGTTTCTTGTGAATCAGGTTGAGGTTTATGTTCGTGGGCCGATCGGACAATTCACCACCTTGATTTCTTTTGATCCTTCAAATAAGATTTATGAGTAATTTACTTTTTTAAGTATTAAGTAAACATATTTATTTATTCAATTTAATGTACTCTTTTAGGTTTTTATTTTAAAATTATACTGAAAGGTTAACTCGAGTATTTATTGTTTTGTTGAATATTCATAAATTAAGTTAGCATAATAGATTGTAACGAGCAGTTAACATATTAGCAAGTATAATAACCATAACCTTCAGCTTTGCTAAAGTAAACACGTAATTACACAAAAACATTTACATAGATTAACAGTGATATTGATAAATTACTTAGAAGTTATGTATCAATAACAATAAGATATGTCTCAAAAGACTTAAGTTGCATTCTTCCAAAGCTTATCATCGCAAGGGAAATGATGCATTTTATGAATTAATGCAAGGTGAGGAGTATGGAAATTGTAGATGAATGTCTTTAACACTTAAATTTATTTTGATTAATTTATTCAAGAACAAATAAACAATAACGAATATTTATGTAACGTTCAAGGGAGGGAATGAAAGCAACATATTTAGCATTTAGAAACAAAGCAAAAAATCTGTATCATTATTTACAGCATGAATCAACGGAGACGCAGAGAAATACGGTTTATTTGAGGTTATGAAGATTAACATTTTTACATTCATTCAATGTTGTCCAATTTACAAGATATAAATTATTTCGTGATTTACAAATACATAAATGTTATTTTTATTGTAGTGATCTGCATCTATAACCACGCGGATCTCCAAATAATATTCTTCGCTTGCTTGCGGGTTGGCAAGTGTTTTGTCGCTGACACTATTTGCAGTCAGTTAAAGAGGTAGTATTGCTAGTTCTGCAGGTTGAAAAATATTTTCCTCTTGACGCAATTAATCTCATTTGTTTGAAATGAAAATATTACGCTTTTAAGGAAGTAGTTCTTTATTACTTTCTCGTTTACGTACTCGTTTGTATATATACAGAGCAATATACGAAGTATAGAGAAATTTATGTAAAGTTTTGCTCCAGAAAATCGATTTCAAGATTTTAACGTAAATACAAGTTTTGAGGTCCTTTATAAACGAACACGCGTTTTTTAAGACTCGCCCGTCTGTCCGTTGGTCTATCCGCCCGTCCGTCCGTCTGACTGAAAAACACTAAACTATTTCTAGGATTTGTGACAAAATTAATATTACGAGATCGCTCTACCCCGACTCAAAACCCCGTGATTTTAAAACGAATTTTCAAATGTTGGTGGTACTTTACTTGAAGACAGATGTTTTGTCGCCAACCAGTTTTTTTGGTAACAAAGACCCATAAAACGTAGATTCTCACTGCTCATGTTAGAGGAAGTAGTTTACCACATATACTAGAACAAGATGTTCTGGTCATTCTACACATTCCCATCTTATCAGTACCGAAACTTATATCCAAGAGGCATTTATTAATAAGCAACATGCGATTGCTGTCAACCTCGAAATCGAAAAAGCCTATGACATGGTCTGGATACATCGCATCTTGTATAAACTTCAAGAAATAGGAATCACAGGAAATATGTTCGAATTTCTCAAAAATTTTGCACTTGACCGTAGAATACAGGTGAGAGTTAATAACCACTTATCTGATATAAGGAAACCAGAAAACCGCGTTCCTCAAGGATCCGTCTTAAGTGCGACATTATTTCTTCTGGCCATTAATGATGCAGATCAAGATATAAAAGCACCAACAATAGTTAGAAAATATGCCGATGATATAATTGTCCTCTGTAAAGGGAAAAACTTAACTACCACTGAAGAAGCTGTACAAGAAGCTTTAAATAAATTATATTCCTGGTCCCTTAAGTCTGGTTTTAAGTTTTCAACCAAAAAAACCGAATGCATATTATTCTCCAAGCGCAACCTAAACACAACTCCCCGTCTGTATTTAGGGCAACAAACCCTACGATCTGTGCAAAACACCAAAATACTAGGATTAACTTTCGATTGTAAAATGACATGGAAGAACCACATCCTAAATCTGGTCAACGACTGCAAGAAGAGACTAAATATTCTTAAATGTATAGCTCACAACAACTGGGGAGCTGACAGAAAACTCTTATTACTAACGTACAAATCAATTATTAGAAGCAAAATAGATTAAGGATCAGTGATATATAATTCAGCCAAACCAAATGTATTAAAGACACTTGAAACCATTCATAACCAAGCCTTGAGAATCTGTACAGGTTGTTTCCACACACGTCCTATTGGAAGCATCCTAATAGAGGCTCAAGAACCATCACTAAAATTCCGAAGGCAACTGCTGAGCATTAGGTATGCAATTAAAGCTGCCTCTTCAATTAATCCTATTATACATAATGATGTATTTCCCCCATTGCCAACTGTACATCAAGACTACTCTCACCACAAATCTTTCTACTCCAGAGTTAAAAATTTACTAAATGAATTCAATATTCAATACAACCATATTGAGAAACAAAGAATTCCTGCTGTGCCACCTTGGACTATTCCAAACGTCAAAATCGACTTGACCTTAACCAAATATCAAAAGAGAAACCTATCAACTGACAAATGGCTAAACAAGTCCTGGAATTATATTGATGCAAACTACTCCAACTATTCTGTAATCTCCATTCACGGCAGTTCCAATGAAACCGGAAAAGAAGTCATAGTATGCATGCCTGACAACACAGTAAAGTTCCAGCTTAAGCAATATGCCAGCCATAAAACTACAAAGTCCTATGCCTTAATGTCAGCACTTAAATACATCCCAAAGCTTCACTCTCCTAATGTCATTCTGCTCACAAGCTCATTATCATCAGTCAACTGGAGCAAGAGTACTAAAACAGAAATAAACATCGTTATTATAGAAGAATATCTTCAGATCATTAAGGCGGGAATAAATTTGGTTTTAGTATGGATCCCTTCTCAAATCGAACCGGTCTTCGTAACCAGACGCGCCAGTATAAGTAATACATTAATTGATCTTCAAATATCAACAAATGTACATAACTTATCATGTACAGTTGAAGACATTTTAAAATTTGTTGAGGAAGAAATGAAAAATAAATGGAGCCATGAATGGACAAATTATAAAGCCAGCTATCTTCATAAATCTGTAAACAGTTTTTATGCACTAGGCACCGACACTAAATTCCGACGCAGGGAGCAAGTAGTCCTTTCAAGAATACGAACTGGACATTGTAAATTAAGACATCTCTATTTGATCCAAAAATCACCTCCACCGTTATGTGATTTATGCAATTTACCTTTAAACCTTGATCACATTTTCAAAGTATGTTCCAGGTATAACAGCCAAAGAGTATCAAATGGATTTAACCACCAATCAATACTGCATTCTAAAGAAGACCAAGAAAAAATTATCAAATTTTGTTTAGCCATTAACATATTTATGGACATTTAAAGCCAAGGGATTCATGTAAACTGTAATTGTTGTCCCTGAATTGTTATTACTATTGTAAGATAATTGGAAATGTAATTGTTATAATTTTCTACTGCTGTGTTGTAACTAACTGCATTATAATTATATTGTAAATGTATTATACAGGAAGTCGCTAATAACCGCGATGTTGATGCGACTAAAATAAAATTAATAAAAAAAAGATGTTCTTTTTCGATTCCTGGGCCATACAATAAGTATTATTTGCGTCGAAAACTCGCTTATTATCACTACAATAATCTCTCTTCACTTCGGAAGTTCGCAGTAAGGTGAGAGAGTAAAGTCAACATTACTTGTAAACAACGAAGGGTATACCGCGACGTCGATGAATCACAACGACAGCAAGTATTAAATTCACAGTAAAATACATGGTCACATTGCTAGTGACTAAAAGCAAGTTCGCCTTACTTCAACCCCAAAGGTTGTCTGGTAACAGCATTAACAAAGCTAGAAGAAATTAAGGAAATACAAAGGAAAGTATAAGTTGAGTGAATGTTTTTGAAGAAACTGGATACTATCGTCCAAAGCAGCTTTCTAGGCACTAGAGACATGAGGAGTAGGATGCATGTCGCTGGCTGGGAACGGTCGTCTCTCTCAATTAGGATTCGCCTCTGAAATTGATGCTGCGCCCAATTCTGCTTCAGGCAAATGGAACTCTCAATGGAAAATGGCGACGCTTTTGAGTTGTCACTGTTGACAAGAGGTGGAGTTTTGAGGCACTATGGTTTGTTTAGAAAGCAATAGTGTACTTATGCAATACTTAAGTTGTTTGTGTAATGACTGTTATTTCCACAAATTTTCAATGCAATATAAAGGGCAACGTGGTGAAACCAGGAAAATATATTTAAAACCGCCATTAAAATAGATCATTAGCAGCTTCAATCGTGAAAAAAATTAGTGAATTTTCATCACTTCGGATGTATGCTGCAACACGCGTCACAGTCTGTAACATGTGACAGAGACTTCCTACACTGATCATAAAAATAAAATCGCTGAAACTTTAATATGATTGAAAACGCTAAAAAAGCAAGTAAGAACAATGAATCTGTCAAAAACTAAGTTACAACTAAAACAACATGTACGCTTATGACTACAAATCTTGGGTGATGTACGACACAGGTAAATAATTTGTTGCGAGTTTGTACGTTTAAGAAAACTTGAAACATGATGTAGCGAAATCTCATTCTCAGGAAATGCGCAAGCATAAACTTTGATTGCCACCTGCAAATTTGCTCTCCGCGGCGACAGCTGTTGGAAGATGAAATCTGTCCCTGATGAGACGCATACGAAAACGCGTTAAGGACTGTTGCAAATATTTGCCAGCCTCGCTTGTCTCCTGTGGTGAGATGCAAGAACGAAGCTCAGTTATTTGAAGATGACGCAAGTGCAAGAATCGGCAGGTGTCATTCAGAGTTTGAACTATGATGGTTATTTCATTCATTGAATACATATTACTTGTGCACGCACAATGTTGTCCGATTACCTTTTCATTCCTATCGTTACTGCCTAATTACCTGCCCAAAATTGTTCGAATTAAATTGTATACAATTTAAAAAATAAACCATTAAAACGTATAGTATCTAATAGAAAGTTGCTTCACATCTCCGCACCTATTAATTTAAAAAAATCCATAAGACCATGCCATCATACATTTTTACTAAGAAAGAAACTATTTACTCTCGTTAACTTGTCTAAATATATATAGTTAATTTCTTGTTTAGTGCTTGTTGTTATGCTTTTTTATCTAAGAAATTAGTAGAAAGAAATTGAAAAGTAAAAATGAGCGTTTACATAATTTTCTTTCTTTCTTTTTGTTTGTTTGGCGAATCGGTCATCATGGGGCCACGCGATACCTGCACCCCACCGGGGCTCAGACTTGATTATCGGGGTAGGTGCACGTTACTTTCTATGGAATCAGCAATTCAATGCTGAGGGGATGGGATGAAATTATGATGATGATGATGATGATGAATAATGAAAGAGACACACACAAACATACAGAGGCACACACAACACAACCATGCCCGAGGCGGGGCTCGAACCTGCGACAGCTACTGCACTACTGCCTTCGCGATCTCGCTCAACCGATATCGCTGAAATTTTCACAGTTTGTGCGCATTAGTGTCGGGAGTATTTAAAGAGAGGTTTGAATTGAATCGAAAAAATGGGGCATTTTTTTCTTCAAAGTTTGTCGACGAGGAAGCCTTTCCCAGAGGATCTTGCTTGAAGTGCGATCTATGGATATCTCTTTAAACTACAGGTCTGGCTTCGACTTATAAAACTGAAAAACATCGAAGTTGCTATCTAGAAAGCAGGAAGTCTGAACAAATAAATTTTGTTCAGACAGGTTTGTTCGTAAAGTGTATGTCAATGTAAAAAAATTACAACAAAATATTTTCCCAAAAACGGCTTCAATTTTTTTCTTTAAACTTATGGTAGGGATAGTATTAAGTGTACTCTATGAGATGGCATAAACACCTTATTGCTCTATTCCTTTCCTTTTTTCAAAAATTACAAAAATGAAATTTGTTTGACTTGTATCACACGTCGTAACTTTTTACATTAGCGGCGATTTGTTCATTATATTTACGAGTACATGTGCTTTAAATAGTGTCATATAAAGTTTCTCGAGAACTCAAACCGTTTTCTGTGAAAACTAGCTCAAAATTCCGCATTTACAGAAACGCTCGAACACCATTTTCTTATAAATTGCTCAAACTTTTTTTCTTCAAACTTTTCTAACGGATAGTCTTAATTGCACTATTTAATATGACGTAAAGTTCATTTTTGGGGTATATTTTTGTTTTTTTTCAAAAATTACACAAATGTATTTTTTTAAGATCATTCGCAAATTTAATATGCACATTACCAGCAATTTGTAACCTCTGTTGTATTTGTGAGTGTAAATCCCAAGGCCCCACAATCCTATGGTAATGGCCGTCCTTCTCATTGGCCTCTCATTGTCCAATGGGCCAATGGGCAAATTGAAGCTTGCGCTGACTGCCATGTTGGGGGAAAATTTACGCGCATAATTCAAATAGGTCGAAATTTTTCAGACTTTTCAAGGCTTCGAATACATAGAATGGAAGATTTATTGAAATACTAACTCATTGTTTAAAGTAATATATGCAAAACTAACATTAAAAAGTCGAAACGTTTATGTATCTCTGACGTAATATCACACGTCTTTATCATACATATTTACCCTAGAGGTTTATAAAGCACAAATAACACTGTTGTTTAAAGCACGTCGCCCACGAAGTTTTTGGAAATTGTAACAGCACTTTTGAAATCAAAAAGTAAGCATATAATCTTTTACTCTAAAAATGGGTTTATATTTACTCCATGAGGTTGTTCAGTCAGTGATAAGTTCATATTATATTGAACACACTAAAGAGGTTATTATGAAAGTATTTAGTTTTGATAGGTTGAGGATATTATCTCTCACAAAATATCATATTGTAGTAGATGTCGGGACATTGCTTTCGGAAACTTTCGTTCTCATTGTTAAAGTGTACTCCTTTAATCCAAACTCTATTCAAAATTGTATATCTTGACTAATTCTGCATCTTTTTTTTTCAGTAAAAGGGTAAATCATATTACGCTAAATTTTTGGAATTCTTTACTAAATTATAAACTTAAATAATTTTTATACACTTTCGATACATAAGAAAGTTCCGTACAGAGCACGCAAATTCCTGGATTAAATGGTCATGTGAATTGGTATTAAAATATACGCATTCTTGATGATTCCATCAACCTCTATACAAATCTCGATATTAATGTATTAGGTTCGAATTTAGGGAATATCTACCTTAGATAAATGGCAAGTTATCGACAAAAAGTGGTTACTTTCAGAGTTAAACTAATGTTTCTTTAAGTGCAATAACAAATCCATCGATTTTTTTGTAATTCAGGAACACCGTATTAATTAGTAAAAGTAACCAGCACATTCAATAGGTTACATCACATAATTAAACGATGCACTTGTGAAATTACACCATGCAGGCTTTCGTTGCACGATTAGTACACTCGTAAGCCGCGCGCTGCTTCACCAGTTTACTTTTTCCTCTTTTAGAATCTTCCCCTTCCGGAAAAGGCACACAAATAATGATATACGACACCAATACGACTTGGTGTCTACATGCTTGCCCCCAACATGGCTGCATTCAATTTGCAACGCTACACTAGCGCTGTGTGTGGGTGTAGTATACTATTACAATGTCTTTGGCAAATCCTTCAAATGACTCCAAATTTTTTTTAACAGCTTTATTTTCTATCTGTTCAATCCGTTGATTTTACAGAGATTTTAATTACTTAACACTAGAACAGGGTTAGGGCATAGGCAGTTCGGGGAGTTCATTTAGTTGAAGCTCCCTCTCACTTTGTTACGTTTCCGTTATTTAGTTTGAATTTTTTAAACTTGATTTTGAATTTGTAACATTATATTATTGAATGTTATGTCTGTAAGTTTAATACATGTTTTATTCAATTTGCTTTCTTATTTGAACATTTATGGCGGGCGTAGTTTATCCTAGAAAACCTTGAAATAATTTTTATGTCTTCTGCTGATCGTCCTAGATTGAAGTTTTTAACGCATTCTGCTTTTGGAAGTGCTTCAAAAAATTTTACTGATAGTTTACTAATGTAAGTAGTCATATTTTCTATGTTTAAATCGTTTCTAATTTGTCTATTTGACACGTACCATGGTGCTTTAAATATGCGTCTTAAAAATTCGTTTTGAACTACTTGAATTCTCCAAGTTACTATTTGCGGCTCCACCCCAGACTGGGCAGGCGTAAGTAAACGATGGTCTGATAATGGATTTGAATAGTTATCCCATTTTCTATGCTTAGTCTGGAGTGGTTATTTATAAGTGGATATAGTTCTGCAATTTTCACGTATGTTTTATTGGCTATTTCTTTAATGTGATATTTCCACGTCAGTTTTTGGTCAAAAAGTACTCCTAAATATGTTACTGGTTGATCCTTTTTGATCCATTTTAAATTTACATTTTTAATGATTGGTGGGTTTGGCATTTTAGGTCGTCGTAGCGTAAATATCTTGGGTTGTGATTTAGTGGGGTTTATTTTTATTTGCCATTTTGAGCACCAATTTACAAATGTACCTAACGATGTTTGTAGAATTTCTCTACCTTGATCTACATCTTTGTTTGCTATAAACAGTAGTGTGTCATCAGCGAAGCATGCTATTTCTGTTCTTTCCATCTGGGGGTAGTCTGCAACGTAAATGTTAAAGAGGGTTGGTGAGAGCGGTGACCCTTGCGGTAATCGAGCTTACGTGATTTTTAGATCAGATAAGGTATTATTCACTTTCACTGCGAAGGAAGATTTTGTATGAAACTTTTAATTATTTTATATAGATAATGGGGTATTCCAGATTTCTCATTTTATACAATAGCCCTGCATGCCAAATTTTATCGAAGGCCTTTTCTACATCAAGGAAAATAGCAAGTTTAAGCTGGTGAAATGAGTTGGATATGTTTTCAGTTAGTCTTATAAGCTGCTGAGTGGTAGAGTAATGTTCGCGAAATCCGAATTGTTCTTTTGGAATTATATTGTTTTCTTTTAGGAAACTATTTAACTGTTTATGGATTAATTTTTCAAACACTTTTCATATATTGGGTAATAAACTTATTGGTCTGTAATTTGAGGGCAAAGTGTGGTCCTTACCAGGTTTGCTTATTGGAATTATTACGGCTTGTTTCCATATATCTGGAAAGTAGTTAAGTCTTAGAGCTGCATTAAATATCGCTGTAAGTCCTGCTATTGGTGTCCGCGGTAGCTCCTTCAGAATTTGCGTTGTTATTTGATCACTACCTGCTGATTTCTTTAGTTTTAATTTAAATATTATGTTACGTGTTTCAGACGGAGATATGAATTTTATTTTCTGAGGAACTGTAGCGAATGGAAGGGATAAAAACTTCTCAATTTGCCTATTTTGAATTATAATTTCCATAACACTGAAAATGTTTTTGTAAGAGGGTCCCTGAAGGAATGAAATGGTATCTTTTTTAATTCTAGAATTTTTTGAATTTTCGGTAATCTTCAATTTCCGCTAGATTTACTTCCACTCCACTTCTTATTTTCTAATCCGGTATTGAAGTCACCTTGAACTGTTTCTTTGATGTCTTGTAAGATTAAAGGAAAGTTTTCTGCATCGTGCACTATAATTGGGGAAATTTTCGGTTTTTTTCGGCTGCTTATTTGCGTCTGAATGTATTGTATTGTCGTCTTCACTCACTATATTGTCTAGTACTGCATATCTTGAATGGGTTGGAACATTATATACATAGCCAGAAGTTTCAAAACCAGTCTTTTTTCTTTTGCTCTCGTTCAAAGGTTTTATAGTTTGATTGGCGAAATTTGAATTTGATTCTACGCAATACTCGTTCCCTTGCCGGAAGCGCTTGTACCTGTTGGGTTCCGGTGTGACCGGATTTATTTTTTCACTTTCCGGGGAACTTACTTTATCTGCGCCTTCATGGTTAATTTTTTGCTACTCGGTGCTCATTCTTTCTTGAATTGGTTGTTGATATGCTCCATGTAGATTCGCTGCTGGAAGTTGACCATCCGGTGTCCACACTAGTTGCGGGAGTTGCACTAGATTTGGATTTTGCACAAAATGATGCTGAAGCCCTTGAGCACTGTTTTGCATTAAACTGCCACTTGAACACTGATTACTTAATATCGTTTCACTAGACTCACTGGTTGGTGAATTAAGTAGTTTTATAGAACTCACAATTAGCTGCTCCGTTTCGGGGCAGCTACTCTCTAACATTGACACAACCTCTCCTTCACTGGCCGCGAATGCAACTGAACTCGCAGTAATGGTTCGCTCGTTAAAATGCGCTGCTCGATGTGAATCGCTCGAGAGCTCGCCAACGAATGATGACTTCAAATTAAGTTTTTCGAAAACTCAAAAGTTGTCTGTGAATTTTCGCATTTCGCATTTTTAGTAGCGCTTAAAAGCCAGAGTATGTGACAGTTCCGAATAGATACCCCAGCCCCAAGGTAAAAGAAAGCTAATACGGGAAAGTCTGTGCCATTCTGTAGCACCCCTAGTTCTGAATTTCTCCCCATCAGAAACTCTGGCGAGGCGGCAATTTATTTGTATCGGGGACGGGGCAGATCTTCGCACACGCCGCAGCCCTGTTATTTGGCGACGGGAGAAGTACTAGTTAGAACTAATCTTACAACTTAGAACTAGCAACCCTTTAAACTAATCTACATTTAAAGTGACGCTTTGGTCATTTCCCGAAGTGTAAGAAAATTGTTACATTTTTAAAGCATGTCTAGAATGGAAGTAAATTTTAATCAAAGTCGTCACCAAGCAAACAACGAAGTGCCCATTTAATTTCAGCGGCTGGCGGCTAGAGGGAGGTAGTTAACGGGCATATTTGCGCGCTGTTACTGAAGTGCAGCGGTGCAACGAATGGCAGGCTGCACAAACTGTAGTCAGTTTAATGAAATACCATATTTCAATTGGTCTATTGATAAAGATGATAAAGACTAGCATAAGCAGTCTAGAGAAATGATTGGGATTATGAGAGATTAAGAAGCATACAATTGTGAGCTATCATCATTTCACCGAAAAACAAAGCTTTTCTAAAACGTTTAACTTCACAGTTTTTTACACAGTAATGTAGAAATAGATATATTGTAACGTACTGTGGTACGTGTATTTTTCAAAATATATTATTGTATTGATTGTTTATCTTGTATTAAAGCTACTTAATTAAATATATTCTTTAATGGATTTTGAAAACCAAAAAGAGAGAAAGAAATTCATAAATAATTTTCCAGTCTGCAAAACATGCACCTGTTATAATTTATAATTTTAAAATTCAGTTATAAATTGAAAATTCATAACAATTTGCCCTGTAGAATTACCATTTTATTCCAGAAATATCGCGACTTCAACGTGTGCACCTAATTGATTTTCATGAACTTCTCTTGAATAAAAGGTTTGATTTACCTGTAAAGATAATATAACCAAAGCATCATCCTACAGATGGACATCCTTATTTCATCAATATTCTTTATTCTCTTTCAGATAAAGAAAGCATGGCGACTTTTACTCGTTATTTCCAAATTTATGTGACATAAAATGCTTCTGTTTACTAATAGGTTTTTCCTTCGAAATATCATGTACGCTCAACATCATATCCAAAGCTTGCGTGCCTTTTGCCTTATTTGCTAAAGCTATTGCGCCCATGCAACTTCATTAGACGTTGGAACAATTCACTCCATGCATGTCTTCATGATTCTTTCAATCACTGCAATATATCGTTTCTTTTGAGTCAAAACGAACATTTGCCTGGCGGGTTCTTTTTTTTTTGCTTGCACTAACCCGTGAACGAAACTTTAACCGCATGTTCCCCTTTTATATAGAATACAGAGCAACTTACGCGTGAGCATTCAAAACATTTCAGCAATATATTATTTTTTGCGGCGTTGTGGGTTCATTAATCTTATGTTAACCTGTCCTTGTCCTGGCCGACAGTAGGTTGTTTGCACCTGGTCCCAAGGTCAGGCGCTAACATGTTCATGCGTAGATGGTGCGTGATGTTAGAAGACGGAAAAGTATTGGATTACAAAGATTTGTACAGAATGAAAATTGAATTTAATGAAAACTGAATCTTCATGCATGTCATAAAAGAACACGTATAACTGTGAATACAGCATTAATATCATCTTAGAAGAAACTACGTATTCGACAATGCAACGTAGAAATGAAGATGAAATAGAAGGCTTTCTAGCGAGGATGCAACCTACTACAAGGGCATAACTAAAAATCTGGCTGAATAATACACCTTGTGTTTGGGAAAAGTGAGTTCCCGAAACGTTGTGAACAATAAATGACATAAAATAGCAAAGTTGTTTATTTTATGATCCATAACTGGCTACCAATACAAAAATGCCGTAATATGACTATAGATATGGAAATTATATATTATTACTAAAACATAATTTTAGTAAATGAAATTTCCTTAATGAATCTCCTGAGTTTTGGATTGTGACATAATAGTTATTAAAGAAACAACATTGATATGGTCATCGTATTGAAACGATCACTCTTAAGAGTTAATAATTATGTTAAATATTTGCAGTTAAGCTAAAAATTATGTTAATTTTCTCTCACATTCCTTGCTAAACAAAGCACTATTAAGAATCCATAAGATTACTCGTTTAGTTATGACGTTCACTATAACACCGGAATGGATAGGATATTCAGTTGTTGCAGCTTTGTAGATAAACAGAATTACGATTGTGGATTTCTTTTATTTACCGGATGAGTATATGGTTTCATTTAACTTCCACTTATCAATTTGTTTTCAACCGATGTGCGATATTCTGGTAGCTCTGGTAACAGAAACCTTCGATGTCAATTGTTTTGAATGTCAAATACACGGACAATCTTCCGCAACTTACATATTCGAGAGAAGTCGCAACTATTTTCAATAAATCATTTTTCTCTAAGGTGAAATTTTTTATACACTGAATTAATATTGAATAAGTTATGGACATTGAGAGATGTTTATTAGTACGGTTTCATTTTATACATGAACGAACAGAATAATAAATGTGTATATTTCTAATAGGCTACTTGATGATGACAAATAATGATCAACTGAACATTGTAATGATTTTTCTCCTCTCAAGAAAGTTCATCTATTACAGAACACAGGCATATTTTCATATATTAATAAAAATATATCAAACGTAATTCCTCGGAGAAATATACTATTTGTCCTTAAATAAACTCCATAACTACAAGATTCTAATGGACATATGCAGTGTTAAATTATGAATGCAGAATACGACATACGATCACATGATAAACAGTTAATGACCACGAAAAAATAACACGAATATTGTGGTTCCTTTCGTTTCGACTACAATTTCCTCTGTGAGAACAACGACGCTATTCTCCAGAAACCGCAGGCATAAAGGCACCAAGCACTAAAAGGCCTCCCGCGTCGGCGCCGCGACCGAGGTTTTCCCACAGAACAATTGCCAGCGACTCCGAGAGACTGACGAGTGTCGCTGAGACGTGAAAAATAATAAGCTAAAGTGCTTAACGCCGTCATTTAATCTCTCCTTGGGCGCATGCGTGAACACGGGCGGTGGTGTGGCGGGGCCGGAGGCGGGGTCGGGGATGGCGGCGGCGGCGGGCGGCGCCGGACCATGAAATGGTGCGCCAGGCGTCGAGTCACGACGCCGCAGATTGAGCGTGCACTTTTCCCCGCCCACGCCCCGCCCTCGCTCCCGCCGCGCCCCCGCACGACGGCCATCAGTTTGCGCCTCCGAGTTCACGCCGAGTCTCCGCTCGTCTTCTCGCGGTGCGGCGGTGGGTTGCGGCTTCGAACAGGCCTCCAAGGAAGGCAAGGCGTTTCCTACAAAAGCACCGGCCGAGGGGGACCAGGGCATCAACTAATGTTTCTGACCGGGAGTTTCTAGGGTTCGAGTCCCGACGGTGGAAGAATTTCCGACACTAGCTACTTAGCTAGGTCAGATTCAATCGCTGTCTGGAGGAGAATTCCAGCAGCAGGATGCTGTGATCGGAAATTTTCCGTGGATTCTCCTATCAACACCACGGGAATGCCAAAGCAGTACCCTAACAAATGGGCTACGGACCGCGTGCGATTTTTCCTTTCTCTTCGTTGTCCCATCGTCATCGTTCTTTACTTAACACACTCTTACATGCACTACACTACCACATATGTCCGGAAGACATAGAAGCTAGAGCTTTTCCCGGCAGAGTGAGGGAATCCAGCTGGTAGGAAATGCCTGGATGGGGAAACCCCTCATGCCGGCATGTAGGTCAGCGCCGTATCTCATTATATGCGCTGGATCTCAGCGCAGGATCTCACTATCGACGCCACCTGCCCTGCTAAAAACGTGCACTACACATTCGGCACAAAATGTTTTACAGTACGGTGAATTCTCAAAAGCCAGATAGTTTTCCAAAGCCATTCCAATTTTGATCGCTAAGAAAACGCAAAATGTCGCGACAAGAACGAAACTTTTCTATAGATATTTATTATGGCTAACAAAGCATGAGATTTACTAAACACCAAATGACGGTATTTCAAAAGTTTCAAGCATGTATTCGCTGGAGCAGATTGAAGGATAGTCGAAACCTTTGCCTTGCAACAAGCTAGTAGAGATGTGTCATCGATGTGAATGTATTCAACGTCAATTTATAGAAGCCGTTGGTTTTTAACATCGATGTTTTGTGCTACGTAGATGTTTTTAAGAGGTCGAAATTTAATTTTTAAATTAAAAGTACCCAAAAATAGCAAACGAGCTGTAATAATTTTCAGTTATAAATAAATTGAAAATTCATTCGAACCAAAATCATCTACGGTGAAAAAACAAGTTAGTAGAGTTTGCGTCGATGAATGTAGTTTGTTTTTTTACATAGTACATTATGTAGTACTACGACATCTGTACAGCACATAAATCCGGATATAATTATGAGAACATTATTTATTATATTTACTATGATTGAGGAAAGATATATCTGTTTTACTACAGGGTACATATTTCACATAAGCACTTAAATGTAAGAACCAAAGAATCTTTAACATAGCAAAGGTTTCACTGATGGGACATTCAAGAGATTACGAATATGTTCCAAAAATCATGTTGTTTCAGAAAAAATGTTAATATCTTCTAGAGCATAAAGGAGCATTAAAGATGATCGCTTTTTGACAATGAAAATGTTCTGTGGAATCGCATATAATAGTGTTGTCAAGGTCGATGCCATGAGCGGGAGTCCGTGGCATGAGTGCCACGAGGAAATCGTCCCTCCACGCAGTTCATTACCCCGCCACCAGAGACAACGTCATCCCTATTGTAAAACGGCGGGGTTACTACTCCTCGTAATAGTACCCTTACCCGATGCTATTTGCACAGAGAAGCTCGTGGCATGCTACGGTGCCCCTACGCGTGCCACTGCCACCAGTAGAAAACCTTGACACCATATAAGAAGGAATACATGTGACATTTGCTCCTGATTAGTAGGCAACGAATCGTGCTCTGGTGTTATGCGACGAAATTTCGTGTACCTGTCCAACACCGATGTTTATAAAACATAACAACACATGCACATTGTACATATAATTTATAGGAGTACGTAATTTACTATTCAAGAAGCTAAATTTCAGATAAATTCAATAATGCCTAATCCATTTAAAGAAACATTTTCGTGAATACAAAGATTCCATTATAAACTGAATGTTTCACTAATTTTACGGTTTTACCTTCCATGTTACATGGGTATTAGGTAACAACTAAATAAATTATTCATTACAACGGTTTAATCACAGGCTCTACATACGCTCTACAGGCGTATGTCTGCACTTCTCAAATTGTACCCTTGGGTCGTTATCTACGAGATGTGTGTAATACAAATGCATTATTGATGATAATGTGGCAATTTGCCACTGATGTTGAGAGAACATCACTCATTCACGGGCGCATGTTCCAGTTGACTCCCGCTGGCGCACACGTACGTACACATGTGAACCTCGCGCTGTTGGCGAACGAGAAACTTCTCCTTTCTATAATCAAATAACTGCTTCAACATTGCATTTGTCTCTAAATAAGTAGATTTCACGAAGTTGACTTAATTCATTAACTAATTTGCTTTCCAAATTTGCTAGCTCATTTAGTACTTCAAATATCTCATTGAAGCTCCAAAATATTCCGAAAAAATAGAACTATAGTTCTTGCGATGTGTCATTAGGAGCAATTAAATATATATACATATATATATATATATATATATATATATATATATAAATTATTTGTATTTTCTGAAATCCATGGATTCGGATTTCATGGAAATATTGAGTACCAAAGAATATTATTTCTACTCCAGAGATTTAATCTAATTGGGCAAGAAAAGTGGAAAATATACGTGTAAAAAAAGTGAGTTCTTGTGTCATTACACCGTAGTTGTATACAGTAAGATAATACGTACTCAAAAAGAAATTCTTTAAAACTCAAATTTGTACCATCGCATGACGGTGCCATTACTGGATCTCAAACCCTGGAGAATTCTTAATTCATCCTTGAAGTATTTGTAGAATATTGATTCAACAGCACAAATGAAAGTGTGAATTATAATCGCGAAAAAGGATAAGAATATTTTTTAAATTAATGACCTCCAATTTTGTTTTCATGCATGATAAATTGCTAGTAAATTCATTCCTATCAGCTGTTTCAGTACGTTTTTCAATACTACGGTAAAATTTAATACTACACAGAAATTCACGAATGTGTTGAAACTTAGCTACAAACTCACCTGCACAGAAAAAAAAAAACAATTTGATTCACATTATATTTTGACTTTGTCATATAATTTGAATCGATAAGAGTATTTTGAAACATTTGAAAGAAAATCAAAAGAAATTAAATGACTGTACATATCGAAAGAGTAAAACAAAGCTTGAGATTATCTGCAAAGTTCCAATGTCTCTTTTGACATGCTGTACTTTGTTGTCAGGCAACAGTCAATATTATTTGATATCATCGTTACAGAAGAAAATCAGGGCAAACACATTAGCAATAACACTTATAATAATTTACAAACGAATGTTCGCCTCCGTTATCAGGATAACATGTTATTTATTTATCTTCGAAAATCAATATCGACGCTCAAAACGCTGCAAAAACACCTATCATTCGCTTCCTCTCTGCCTTCTCGCAGAACGCGAAGTCGCTTCATTTTAGAGCAGCCGTCTGTTAGGGCCGTCTCCTGTTGAAAGCTCTCTCGTCGGAGCGTTCGGCTGAATGCTCTCCAGCAGCGGCGCGGAGCCAGCGAGCGATGGGAAGAGCAGCGAGAGGCGACGTGAGCGAACCCTGTGGAGCAAAACGTGCACTTTTTGGCAGCGCGGTGGATATGGCGGCACCGGTGCCCGGCTCGCCCTCGTCCTTCGTGGAGCACCCACCCTCATTTTTTTGATTGATTGTTTCGTGTTTCCGGAGGCGTCATCTTCTGTGGTCCCGTAAAAGGGGTGCATGCTTTTATCGCGAGAAGTGGCTGTTCCTCCTCTGGATGGTGACGTCGACTTGCGTACAGGGCCGGATTTTAGTATTGCGGGGCCCCCAAACAGAAAATTGTGTTGCCCGCCCCCCTCATAAATCGTAAAAATACCTCCATATTTATTAAATAAAGAACTTATCTTAATACAAGTATGTCTTTACAAATACCAACTAAATCTAATAATCTCTATATTTAGAACAGGATGTCGATATGTATATAAGAGCAAAACTCCAACACCGTTGGACCGATCTCTATGAAAGTTGGCACTTCCAAGTGTTTTCCACCGAGAAGGTGTATATGTTGTTAATTCTGTTGAAACTCCACTACATGGCGCTACATATTCACTACATATCCTCTACGTATTCACGACAAATGCAACCTGCAACACTCGGCAGCATTTTGAATCTATATCGGTAAATAACCCCTAAACGAAGCGTTCTATGGCCTTAAAAACTAAAATTTTGAGGCAGAACGCCTCAAAGAAACATTTCTCACACCGTAATCTACAGAATAAACTCTTCCTGAACATTCTATTACATTTTTGCTGGTACGACGCTTCCCGATATTACCTCATCTGCTCAGAGACATGCAGAATCTGCATGTCTCTGAGAGTGAGGCCAATGGATGGGCCGATGTCTCTAAATGTGAATGAGAGGGACAGAGAGTAGCAGAGACAGGGACAGACAGGGACAGGGTGAGGGAGGGAGAGACAGTGAGAAACGGTGATGGGAGGGGAAAGAAGGAGATGAAGGTCAGAACGTCTGCCGGGTTTTCCTAGTTTTTATATAAAATTTTACACACATTTATTACATTAAATACATTTTATGTTGCAAAATATGTTATGCACATTTTTCCGAAGCGCGGGGCCCCTCATGAATGGGAACACCTCTGTAGAGACGGCCAGGCTTGTAGGTAAATCCGGCCCTGCTTACGGGTATTCCTCCATCCAAGCATCCCGGCTAGCGGAGCACCGCCCCAGCGGGATAAGCTCTAAGCGCCCGACATGAGTGAGTGAGGCCAATGGATGTCAGTGAGGGGTGAGAATGAGGACAAGGAAGAGGAAGGGAAGAACGCGCGCGGTCCGTGACCCGTTTGTTTTGCTCCGGCCTTCGCCATAGTGTTGTTCGGAAAAAAACAGGAAAAGCTACCGATCAAAGCAGCCAACTGCTAGAATTCTTCTCCTGACCGAGTCTGAATTCGACCTAGCTATCTAGCTAGTGTCAAAAATACTACCACCGAACCTGACTCAAACCTTTGGACCTTCCAGTCACACGCAATGTAGTGAGTGACATAAGATAACCTGAGCCACTTACTCATTCACCGGTATCATATTTTTTGAAACCTGGGCGCTATTTCACAGAAATTTAATTTACCAAAAATACTCATATGAGGATCGTTCCGAATGTAATGCCTCCCATTTTTTACGAGGGCGTCATAGAGGAATTTGATCCTTCTCGTCAATGTTACCGAAAATTGTGCGCAAGGTGATTCCCATGATCACTCGCACAGGAGCACAAGCAGTACCTAATGGAATATAGTGAGGAGCTTTTGACCCAATACGAAGGAGGCGGTTTTATGGATCGAGTAATCACTGATTACGAGACATGATGTCACCATTAGGAGTCAGGAATAAAACGACAAACCGTAGAATGACGCCATAAGAATTCCCCGTACGGGTCAACTCGGCTGATACAGACTTTTACCAGCGTGGCATAAGGGCTCTTGTTCATCGGTGGACAAAATGAGGAGAAAAAAAGAGGGGCTGTATTGAAAAATAGTGTCGTGTTCAAAAAACTCTGTTCCAACACTTTGTATTAAATTTGTTTTTATTTACTATAGTTGTCATGCAAATAAATAGGAGTAATTAATTTCGGAACGACCCTTGTACTCGTACATCCCGTTTGAACACATTGGCAACCAGCATGCCCTTTGTCGCTCTAATGAGGTAGTACGGTATAGTTCGGATTATAGATAGGAGTATAAATATTTAAAATATACGCAATTTTTAATTGGAAGTATTAGTTTATTTTCTTATTCGTTTTCAATACACGTGTTCAATACGTCATGAATATAAGGAACCTCAGAGTTTGGTCGTAACACCAAGCAGTCTCAGTACTGTTGGCATTAAACATATGTGCTACAAGATAAGCAAAGTAATCACACGAATATTAACAAGATCACCAACCTATGATATATACTATTTAAAGTAAAAGACATTGTGGAATTAATGTAAAACTAGAAAGAATTATTGAAAAATGCACACCATTCCTCAAAAATACAGAGTGAAACACTCCTGTTGTGTCTGTGTGTGTGTGTGTGTGTGTGTGAGAGAGAGAGAGAGAGAGAGAAACTCATATCAGGACCAATTGTTTGATTAATAATTGATGTTTCCGAGCACGGCAACTGTCATGGTCATTAGTCTCGTTAGTGTAATGAATGTTTCATCATGGGAGGAGGAGGTGGATGGTGAGAGCTGGCGTCGATCTACACGATGCCCACCGGAGTGATTACCCATCCAGATATCTCCCCCAAGCGGGCACCGCCCAAACCGGGTTAAGCTCTTTACTCCCGACATGTGTGGTAGAGAAATGTGTGGGTGTACATGTAAGAAAAGAAATGATAAGGAAGAGGAAGAGAATATCGCGTACCGTACGTGGTGAATTCGCTTCGGTACTCGCCTGGTGATCGGAGAAACCACGGAAAACTACCGATGAGAGCAGCCGGCCGCTAGAAGCAGACAATGGCTGAATTCAATATATCCACTCTCTGAATCATTGAAAAACTACTGATTGACAGTGACTATTCACTAATGGTGTCAGTTATAACCCTGCCACTGACAATCAGTGAATTGAACTGAAATCAGTGAAAATTGGGACCACTTTTTGAATTGTGAAACTTCACTGTTTGAATCACAACAGCAGCACGTGAACAACTGAACGCTCAGTGAGCGATGGTGGCGCGACACTTTTACCACTGACGACCAGTGAAATGCTGGCGGTCATTATGAAAAGATTCGCATATTCGCTGATCACCAGCGAATCTACACATTTCGCCAGAAGATATCAGTGACTTTGGTCACTGGTTGAATCAGCGACAATTTCATTGATTCAGATTCAGAGAGCATCTAGCATTGAAAGTCCGTCGCCGTCGAGGCTGAACTCTAGAACGTGCAGAGAATTTGTCAATGCTGGCTCTCATATGAACTTAGTCGATATCAGGTTTGAGAAACGCAACATTGCAACACAAATTTTGTTACGCTGCTTTCATAATTAGACAACATTTGAAGGGATCGAAACAGGATAGTGATAAACCTCATTTTTTAGAGTGAAAACAAACATTTTATTAATTCAGGCACATCTCACTTGATTTATTCACTTCCTCCCGATTTTTATTCGTCAATAATTGTAGGTCGTTTGTACAGCTCTTGTAACATAATGTGTGCTTTGTGGAAGAAATTACAAGATCTTTATTTTCGGTGAGTGAAAGGTGAGTTATGTAACCCCGAATACTTCATTTATACAAATGTAAAATAACGCAAAAGCGATGCTTGATACAGAAAAACATATATTCTATATAAACACCGTCTGTATACAAACAAATCGGGCAATTAAACACAAATAAGAAAACTGTCTAACCACTTCAGCCTTCGCGACGCGTTTTCCCGTTCTGTCGTCGTTTCCACGATATCATCGTCGCCGCCTCCACCGCCGCCTCCAACGCCCAGGCTATCGCGGCCCTCGCGCCCCCGCCGCCCCAACCGCCCTCAGACCCCCCCTCCCGCCGCCTCCAACAACCGGGCTGTCGCAGCCGCCGCCCTCGCAGCGCCCGCCGCCCCGCCGGCCCAACCCCACCCCAAGACCCTTTCCCCGCCGCCACCAACGCCCGAGCTGTCGCAGCCACCGCCTACGGCTTCGCGTCCACCGCCAAAAGGTGAAAGAAAACGGGAGAAATCGACGAAGGAAAAAAAGGTACGGGGGGGGGCGGGAGCTGCCGCGAACTCGTCGCAAAGCAGCGGGGTGGGGCGCGGCAAGAGAGAAGCCTCGGCCGACTTTCATTGTCTATATATCAAACTTTTTTAAGCGACCTTTTTGTCATACCTTTTCCCGAAAAGGACTTTTCTCGGGGCGACACAATGGCGGAGAGTCAAAGGCGAAAACGTGTTGTTTTCAATGCGAACGCGTCCCCTGGCGCTGTCAGCGTGAGGCGCGCTGATGTATCGGGCGGCGGGAGACGGAGGCCCAGCGACACGTGTCCTCGCACCCGCGGGACGCGCCGCGACGCCTAATTTAAAGATACGCCGGGCACGCCAAGGTGTCCCCCACACAAGGTCACTCACCGGTCAACAAATAACTTCTTTCACAGACAATTCGCATCCATTGAACGTGTAATTTATATGTATATATAAAAGTGGATGTTGGTATATATGTAAGAGCTAAACTCCGACATCGTGAAACCAAACTCCATGAAAGTTGGCACTTCTACATGTTTTTTCACCCAGAAGGTTTATGTGCTGTTAAATATGTTGCAACTCCACTATATAGCGCTGTAGAACAAAACTAAATATTTACGTCAAATTCAACTCGCAACACATTCGGTAGGATTTTGAATCTATATCGTTTAATAACTCCTAAACTATGCGTTCTATGGCCTTAAAAACTACAATTTTTAGGCACAAAGGCCTCAAAGAAACATTTCTCACATCGTAATCTACAGGATAAAACCATTTTCAACGTTCTATTACCAGAGGCGTATCTAGGCATTCAGGCGCCCATGGCAAGCATAGAATTTGCGCCCCTGAGGGAATGCTTGAAATTAAGGTTGTTGTTTGTTTTAACGGGTATACTGTAAATACTGCCCCTTGTGAGTGGCGCCCATGGCACGTGCCATGCCTGCCATACCGTATATACGCCACTGTCTATTACATTTTTGGTGGTGCGGTGATTCCCGATATTACCTCACCTGCTCAAACATGTGCAGAATCTGCAATTAAATGTGAATGAGAAGAAAGAGAGCGACAAAAACAGACAGGGACAGGGTGAGGGAGAGAGAGACAATGAGAGGGTGATGGGAGGGGAAAGAGGGAGATGAAGGACAGAACAACGTCTGCCGGGTTTTCCTAGTTTTAATAGACTAAACAATCCTTTTAAGAACAATTTTTGTTTTAATACAAAATCTCGGTGATATCCCACGCTAAGTATTTACCTATTTTTACTGGTCAGCATTTGAAAGCTGAGTACTTCTTAGTAAATAGACATGACGTTCTTTTGACAAATGCTAAAACATGTGTTGTCGGCATTCTTCACAAAAACCTCCAGAAACAAATATGAAATTGAACGAAGTGTGTTAAATAATCCAAAACGGACTTCCTACGCTTCTGTGGTAAAATGTGTTAGAGAACGCTTTACTTGAACAACCCATGAATCATTTGTCGATTGTAGCTTCAATCACACTATTCGGATTACGATAATCAGGATATACATTAATCAAAAACATATTTCATTAACTTTATTTTTGATAGTTTAACTTCGTTCTGCCTCATTTAAATTTTAAAACATGAATCAAACAAAAATGGCGTATTTTTTAAAATTGTGATTTCCCCCAAAAAGCTCGTTTCTGAATCAGCTCTGGTGAAGCGAATGCAATTCCGAAATATCTTATTGTCATCTCTCAACCATGTGGCTACTCACATTACACACGCATTCCCCTGATCTGAGTAAATAAGTACGCTGCCAACCAAATGAAAATGAATTCGCAAGAATACGGTATTAAATTAACTTTACACCTCTCTTGCAAGCCTTTCAATCACTGCAATCACAATCAATGCTGCTTGTTCAAATAAAGCAAGTTGTCTTCACTTCATCGTACAAAGAGTCAGGGTATTCCTGTTTCCGCAGTACAGATAATGAGAAATTCTCGGATCGCACCTACCTTGTCGTAGAGAGAGACATTTCGTAATTGAATAATGTTTAACAATTGAATCGGTTATTTATGAAAGGGCCCAAGTCGATTTTTGTCAAAAAGAGATACAGGTGGGATCGGTTTCTATGGGTGACGTTACACATTTTAATTATGATAGGACATTAATCAGGTAATCACAAAGATAAGAAATGAACACCCACTTTTACAGTTTATTTATGGAAACTGTCAAATGACATAGGTAATTTCATAAATTAAGAGTTTAACGTAGTTTATGAGTTGTGGTTATCAGTACTGAGTTTACTAACTACTGCTTAATATTTTGTTTTTACATTCGAATGTCACTGACTTGAATAATGAGAAGTTGCCAGATTGCCATTATTAATTTATTTCAAAAAGCTTTTAGGGGCGCGTAGCAACCAACGTCAGTGCTTTTATTTCGAGCAACAGTGGCGGAAGAGCTCAATTGATTGTCGTCGTTTGTTGTTGATTTATAAGAAGTTGTGAGTATAAAAACAGCCTTGCTCTTAGAAGCTTTTAACGTCCTGGAGCCTTCTGTTAAAAATTGTAAGAAAAGAAAAAAGGGGAGTATGAAATACAGAAAATTACAAAATAGGGAAGATTAAAAGAGCTCGTCTTTGTGGTGAAGAATATGTGAATTACCGCAATACACTTGTTACTCCTTGAAATGTTTTCTTCTGCTAGAATCCGAGGAAAATTTATTGTTCACTTGATAGAGTCGGATGATGTACAAGATTTTAAATCCTGGTAGCCTAAATGGTACAAAAATGGTGTCTCTGTCTACAGAGCAAGTCTGTTCCACGATCTCAAAAGCATGCACTTTCAATTTCAAGCTTTATGGAATTCAAGTATAATTCTTCCCTTCAGGGAACCGTTGATGCATACCAGTTCAATGGAGGTTTCAATAATACATTCATTTAAACCACAACTTCCAACAGAATTCCATGTACAATTTGCCAACTCAAAAGGCTTATCCTCCCTCTAATGTAACAATTCATGAAGGAAATCTCAGTGTCAGAGATATTTCAAAGCAATGAAGTGTATTCCTGAAGAGAACCAAGAGTTTTATAAAGAGAGCTTGAAGTGGCCAACTGATTCAACACACTCACCAATAAGATTTAGAATGTTTTATGAAGAAATAAAAAAACTGTGGATGACTATGAGAGTGAGTAAAAGAAAATAAATAGCAAATTATAGTAAAAATAGTTTTTATTCATGAAAGGGCATAAGTCGTCAACTTAAAGAAATATTTTTTTTCTGAGGAAACAAAATAACATAAAATTTGCACAAATTATGTAAACACATGAATAGAACAAGACTACAATATTTAAAATTAAATAAAAGAAGCAAATTACGAACTAAAACGTATTTCTCTACTTTCCAAAACTTAGATTTTTTACTTAAACCCTTTCAAAAATAACCGATTCAATTATAAGTGTTTTTTTTGTTTTTGTTTTGTTTTTAATTTTTTTTACCCTAGTACCAGGAGTACTGCCTGCTTAAGGTTAACCTGCTTAAGGTTGATAGGATGTTAGTTTTTCATTTAACCTTCCCCGGTGACCACCCACTTCCATGGCCCTCTGTACAGTAATGTATCGAGTATATATAGTAGGCCTCACTATGATAAAATAACATTGGAAGTGGGGTGAAGATGGCGTGGCAAGTGTCATGCTTCAGCCGGATACTTTTTACCGAATATTTACTGTTAAAAAACCTAGTAAATACTAGCACTCATTTGGAAAGAAGGCTGAGTGACCCGTAAGATCGCCCTGAATAGGCTATGTCCGAATAAAAAGCCCGCAGCTATGCTGGGATATGAACCCGGGTGCCTCAGGTTAGCAAACGTGTGTCCTAAGCACTACGTTGCCGCGACTTTTGCTGCCACTTACTTTTTTACAGCGTGGCAAGGTAGCGCAATATAAGCTTACCGGCTGTCCGTCACTCCTGAGTCCGGCTCCCGAGCTCAAAAGCCCACTCCTCGGGCACTGGTTGGATATCCACATGTGATCGCCGGCAGGGTCAGCTCCTATAGTCTCCCTTGTCTCGCACACACATCCGTCACGATCTCTCTCACTAGACCGAATGCCTCCCTTCCCAATCACCCGCACTCGCCACTACAACCAACGGTCAGTGTTTATTCCTTGGCATCCGTCGGCTGCGTCAGTGCGAAACTCACTCCACTAGAGTGCGATTTTTGTTACTCTGCCTCTCAAGCCCCTATGGCCCCGATGGAATATTACACGGCATTTCACGTCTTTGTGTCGTGCTGATAGATGTCGCATGATAGCAAGCACTGCTTGATACGATCGCGATCATGCGATTTCGAGCGGCACGACTGATAAAGACGCGAAATTCTGTAACATATTCCATCATGAAGACAGGCCTTGAGAGGCAAAGTTAGAAAAATCGCAATATAGGTGGTGTTGTCCACCCAGTCGGCATTTGAGTTACATGGTGCTCTCCTAGCGTGAACAGCCCTATGTGATTGGTCACAGTATACAGCCGGCGATATGGGTTACTACTTTGTTAGCAATACTAAAAAATCAAATCTGCTGTTCGTTTACCGATGCAAAACATGTTTCTATAACTTAGTAACAAAATGTCGACTTTTCAATTGTTGCTAACCTCACTTAGTTCGTACTATTTTTATTCATCATTCAACTATTTATGGTTAAAGGGAGGAGGAATTTCTGAAGCCCAAAAAAACTTTCGCAAATTCTCGTGTGACATGACCAGTTACCCCATACGTCACGTACACTTCTTACTGTTATTTGACACAATCAATGGCCTCGTATCAAGTTAATGGCGTCTTATTAACTACTATCAACATCAATACGTCACCTCTCGCATGACGAATATTTAAAAGAAAATTATATTTCATTATAATTATCAGAAAGTGAATAAACCATTGTACGAAATCCGTATAATAGCATCTTATAGGTTTTGTTGATATGTTTTCAAACTTGTCGTGAAAATCTCGTTTGATAATTCTCCAATTTCGTACTATAATAAAATGTCTTACAATACTTATTTTGTAAATAACTAATATATTTCTATTACAATGTGTACTGAAGAAAATACGCATTTTTTCCGAAGAATATCATAAATGAATTTTTCCAATTTTCTTTCCAGAATGATTAATCGAATTTAGTCTCGTAACCATGTCAATGGAACGTTCCGTTTGCCTAGGATCAGGGTTAACTCGGTACTTCGATATACAGAAGGCTTACCAGCATGGAAATGATACAATATTTCGCCAGGTTGAAAACTAAAAAAAAAATTACGAAGGGGGCACCCGGGTTTGAACCGGGGACCTCTCGATCTGCAGTCGAATGCTCTACCACTGAGCTATACCCCCACCACATACACTACGTGAGTACTAAGGGACATAACAGGAATTGTTTCGCATTGTTACTTTATTATACATGAACTGCAGAAATTTTCATTATTTTTCTCGCAGCATTTTGAGAAGAACATTAAAGAAATGTTGTGTTTAGACCACTGATTCAACTATTTGGAATATTTAATTCTAATGTAAATCTAGGTGGACTGGCTTCCTTTCAAGGCAGTTACCTATTCATGTAAGTGATTTTGAAGAAGAAAGTGGAAATAAAATTGTATGTGATCATTAAAAAACAAATATTAAATTCACATTTTAATTGTTTACTTGTGAGGTAGTTTATAGATTTTGTCATGAGTAACTCTCCAAGCATCAAAACCCCTTCCCAAAAACTGATATAACTCACTTTATCTAAGCACCTTCAAAGTCATATCCTAGATATATTTCTCCAAATATGTAGATTTTAACCATATCGTAACAATTAGAAACAATACGTGGGTATGTCACTGACGCGATTGGTAGACAATGTCGTCCTCCGCCCTGTAGCGGCATGATTACAGGTTGGGCAAAATACTTGAAAAATGTATTTCAGATACAAAATACTTCGCTGAAAGTATTTTAGATACCAAATACAAAATACTTTCATAAAAGTATTTTAGATACAAAATACAAAATAGTATTTTAAAATATTTTTGAAAATACAAAATACAACCAACGGTGTTTTACACATTATAACTTCTATCCTATTTTTTATCTTTTAAACAATCATTCACGTTCAAAATTCACATTTAAAATCACATCACATTTAAAATTTTATTATTAAAAATTTATAACATTCTTTATACAAAAATGTTTCAAATGAAATTTTCAACCCATTTCAGGTATCAGTATGGGGTCATCCACAAATTATGTGAAGCTAAAGGGGGAGGGAGGGGTCTGAGGCAGCGTTACGCTGTTTTATATACGTAGAGATAGGGAAGTGCGTTACAAGGGGGAGGAGGCATTGAAAATACTCGAAATTTGCGTTACGTAATTTAGACGGCCCCTATCATTTGTGATGTATGTTAATATTTTAAGTCTGAAAGGCATCTTGCCCATGCTAAGAAGCGAAGGAGTACAAAGACATCACCACGAGTTCTTGGGAGGTGATAGTTTGGGACAAATATTGCAGGACATAGACAATTAACTAAGGTGCCTTTCAGACTTAAAGTATGAACATACATCACAATAGTAGAATAGGCACTAATAAAACTCATAACATACAAGAAAACTCACTTTTTGACCATTTATTATATTTCTCAAAGATAACATAAATCAATATTACGTAGAATCATTATTGAACATTTTGCGATAATACTATTTAACAAGTTTAGTAGTTAGAATTATTCCTACCGTGTTTTGCCTCACAATAAATTACTAATACATTCTCCACGTTTTCAAGAGAAAATGAATGTTTCTTATCGGTCAAGATCACTTTGTTTTCGGGGAAATTCAATCGCTTTATCTTAGAAACGGAGGCAGCTTCTCCACGAACTCAGAAAGTAGTGGCGTGGAGACTTTTATCGCTAGATCTTTGTCCGGTATATTCATTTCTCGCTCTCTTACAGGTGACAAAATGAGACAAGGGGATAAAAAGGTAAAAGAGGACGAATACAATTTAGGTTGTTAAAAGTGACTTAAAATTAATATCATCCTTGTCTGTTGTGCCGACAAAGAAGAAAAAGGTAAAAGGAGCCATAGACAAAAGAAGTTACGCAAATTAGTCTCAATTAGGTTCTTAAATGTAGAATAGGCACAAATAGGCATTAATATTAAAATAGGCTCTTTTAGGCGCTACAAAATTGATGGTTTTAGTTCAAATAAACCTAAAATGTACATACAAAGCTTCATTTAGTACAAGGTACCCAGGAAAAAAATAGATTTTTACCTAAATTTACCATAACGAAATATCAGCTCTTATAAACACCGCAAGCACAAGTTTTTAATCACTGCGCACAACTACAGGGCCACCAGGCACACACATGGGCAGCTCTCGTTCTGGCACGCGGAGCCTGCTCTCCCAGAAATTGAATCGGAGCTCGCGATTACAACCACGGCGTAAGAAATATATCTTACACCGTGATTACAGCGCTCATCCGGTTATCTCCGGTTGAACCGACGACGGAGGGAAAACGTAATCGGAGAAACCGGAGGACCGCCTCCACTCGTCCATGTGGCGGGATCCTCTCCATTTTCTTGCCCAATGAATGTTTGTGACGGATTAATAAAAAGTATTTTTGTATTTTGAAAATACAAAATACTATCAGAAAGTATTTTCGATACAAATACAAAATACATGTTTAAATATGTATTTTCGATACAAAATACAAATTACAAAAGTATCGAAAATACTTATTTTAAATACAAGTATTTTCGATACTGCCCAACCCTGGGCATGAACCATAGGAATCGGAGTTACCGTGAGACCAGACACTTCTAGTATAACAGACCTGACATATACTATACCGAACATTTTGTGACATATCAAAATGCAATTGAGAAGAATTTAAATGGCGAATCATGTCGCCCACTTGCGAGTCTGATCCAGCTGATGATTGGGGGGAGGGATCATAGATTTTTGTTAAATCATAAGCATTCTTGTTCTTATTTTGTGTATTATTTTTGTAGTGTATGTGATACTACTCAATATCATTTTAAAATAATTATATAGTTCTAACAAATAAATATTTAAATAAATTTTGCGAAATAAAAGAAAACAACAAAAGAAATCTCTAGGCCTTTTTGGGGGCCACAGCTCCCATGCCGTGGCACCACTCCGGATCCACCACTGCCCACTTGCAGGATTTAAGAACATAAAAACAAATATGTAATAGATGGAAGTGTTAAGGGGCCGTCCATAAATTACGTAACGCAACTTTGGAGTATTTTGAATAACCCCTCCCCCCACTGTAACGCACTCGTAACACGCACTTTTTTATTTAAAAATTCTTAAACACTCCTTAATAATTACGTAACGCTTGATAATCCCCATTTACAAAAACAATGTATTACAAAAAACAATTTGTATTAATTTTATTTGTGTTAGATTTTAAAATTTATGTTTACTGGTTAGAATTAATTGGCGATGCTGACTACACATAACAATAAGGTTGGGAACAATTGTTGTGTGAAGGAAGGGCACACAGACTTAAAATAAGCCGTGCACACGTCATCGTGGATGACGCATGAGCGACAATCTACTGGAATGTACAATAGATTAGTTTTGAATACTTTTTCGTAATCTTGCAGATTCAATAAAAAATATGAATACTTCCATTTATTGTCACAAATTACACATAATAACTTTAATTTATTTATGTTTTTAGAAAGTAATCAATATTTTAATATTTTGATATAAGACAAAAAAGTAGTTGTTTCACCAGATGTCGAAAAATTAAAAATAAATCAATGTTGCTTAAGACTTAGCTAACACCGCTTACCCCCAAGTAACGCAGCGTAACGCTGCTTCAAACCCCCTCCCCTTCTTTAGCGTTACGTAATTTATGGACCACCCCTAACCAAGAAAGTGGGACACTAATTAGGAAAATGATGACGTCATGGGGGAGTAGATATAGCTGTTTCTTTTTATTTCTGGCGAAATGGAAGAAATAGAATAGACAAATTTAAATTCAACTTTTAAATAGTTAAGATTTGGAGTCTTTCGGTTTGCTTGGTAAATAGTCTTCTTCGAGTAAATAAATACAAACCGTTCTTGTATATTTAATTCATTTTATTCAAACGTCATTTAAAATATACATAATTCGCTGCAACACGATAACAATTTTAACAATATGTAAGTAACAGGTTTGGATAGTAGATTCATAGTTTTTATTAAATCCTTTACGGCAAAGTACATTCTAATTCATTTAATATATTAATGTAAAAATATGAAAGACACATAAAGATGAATCAAAACGTAGGATGATAAAGATAAATTTTTTCTATATGTTTTTAGCGGTGAATTTAGAAATTCTTTTTTATTCTTCGCTGTATTTAATATCCTCTTATAAACTAAAAGTCTAATAGTCAATGACAATTTACTGTTAGTAGAGTATCTGCTCACTTTTACTTGCAATACTATCCGTTGTAAGAAAACAAATATTATTTTTAATCCTTGTTTTTCACACAAAACTGTAGAATGCCTTAACCACTGCCACATTTACTTTACTAAAGTAAACTAAAAATGGCCATGCTCACACTCGTGTACATTGATTTGAGAGTGTCATCGGATGAATACAACATTCCATCGAATATAGTAATAATCCATCTTAATAAATATACTTGTATTATTTTTACTGATTTTTATTAAATAATTGTTTCCTTTATCAGCGATTCAGAACCCAGAGAAAATTAGTATTTGAATTAGAGAACAAAAAATTGTAGCAACACTTTGATGACATGTGACGTAATTACAGCAATATATAGGATACGGCAACTTTTCCATTCATAAAATATGAAATGTTTACCAGTTCTTTCAGTTCATTATATATTTCCAACCCTGAATCGAACGTCGTATCATAAACAAACCCGACTCCGTTCTCAGCCTGGAAAGCAATGGTAGAGGAGTTAGTTTAAGAAGGGACCAGTTTGACAGGTCGGAAAATAAAACAGAGTCATGTTGGACGATGGCATGCTAGAAGTAGTGTCGAAAGCATTAAGAACTGCAGAGCCAATCTGCAAACGAATGCATTAACTACTTTAGCATATGGGCATAACCTGCGGTTATGTTACTAGCAGTATCGAAGCACAAGCAGTCAAAGCTATCGATTAAAATAATCTCTCTATTGCGCCGAACTGGCGGGATGGTCCGGGTCGGTGTATCCGGATGTCAGCCTGATGGATTATTAATTTTACCCCAGGGAGGTAAGGACTCCGCTGAACAAAGCGGAGTACCCGCTCGCGAGTGTGTGAATTGCCCTTGGTATGAAAGTCAAGGGTACTTGAGCAGTTCGTTGCCCTTGAACACAAATATGTAATACGACAACTTCATATCCTAAAGAAAATCAGGGCCGACGGTTATACTCTCAGAATTGTGGCCACAGACACTCGCACTTGACCTGACAGGTAAAACAGTACGAGGAATTTTACCGACCTGGGTACTCTCTCTCACTAAGACAGACGCGTCTAAACAACCTACATTCGAAGGGTCGCGTGTTCAAATGCCTGTTCGGGCATGGATGTTTGCACCCCAATCACCAGCCTTTCAGCCCTCTTGATTTTCTTCCTGGCCAGACAGGGGATTGCAGTATTTGAGTCGAAGTACGTGTTAAATCCAGGCAGTGGGTTCGGATCTTTCATAAAGCGCGGACGTTGTGCGTTGTGGCATGGTGTGCATTCCTAGACCATTACGTATCACCCTTGAACCTAAATCCTCCCATTCGTTATTTTCCCTTTCCCGGTAAGTTGAATGAATGCGGCAAAGACCAGGTGAGCAACGTGCGGGTCTAAGATACCATCTCCAACGCCGTAGAGGTGTCGCCTGGATCCCTTCTATCTAATACAGAACCAAGCTCGATGGGCTCGCGCGCCACGCTTACCCCATACACAGTGCGAGTTTTCTAACTCTGCCCCTCAAGCCCCTATGGTCACGATGGAATATCACACGGCATTTAGCGTCTTTCTCGCTCGTGCCGGTAGATATCGCATGATCGCAAACACTGCTTGATACGGTCGTGATCATGCGATATCTAGCGGCCAGACTGAGAAAGTCGCGAAATACCGTGACATATTCTATCGTGAAGACAGGCCTTGAGGGGCAAGTTACAAAAATCGCACTCTAGTACGTACATAGGTCATGTACAAAGTACATGTGTGTACGTAGAAGTTCAGTTAAATAAAAACAAGTAGAGACCTTCGAACTAGTGGTGCTAAAACAGCAAGTACTTTCTCTTGTCCGTATATTCATGCAAAGTTATTCGAACAATTATACATGACCTTATTTCAAAATTATATTTAAGAAACATATTTCATTAAGGAAAAAAATCTCTATCTTTAATATTTTAGTTGTAGGAAGACTCCGAAAATATTTTGAACTTTTGCAATTTTCGGAAAATTAGGGGTTTCAACGAACATTAGACCTGCACCATTCTCTTAAACGACCTTCACACTATCCAACAATAAAATTTAATCAAATACGATGGAGACACTTTTTTAAAATTTGGAAAATGTCCTTGGGCTTCATGTAAAGTACCCCCACAATTAAAATATCGGTTTCAAATTCAAGAGGCCGCGACATCAGCCAGATCGATTGAGGAATATCAATTTTGGAGAAAATCGGCTGAACGGTTTAGCCGCTAGATCTGTTCTTATTGAAGAACTGCAAACAATACAGTCTTCATTCATGATGAGAAATGGTCCAAATTTAAGGTGAAGCTGTACGGAAACGGATGATCCCAAAAACTCACGTTTGGTCTCATTAAACGCAGAATTCATTATGTCTGAACCACTTTATTGATAGACGGGTTAGTTTAGATGATATTTTCAACAAGAATGTAAAACGAAAATGTTTCATAATATATAAATGTTTCTTAATTTGTCTAACTTTGATGAGCTCTAGTATAGGAACGGGTGCTCCAAAAACATGCATCTGGTCTCATAAAACGCAGAATTTAATGCCCTACAACATTTAATGGGATCATGTTTTCGATAGTGTGAGATAATCGCAAAACTATAACAATACCATTTTTACCTCCTACTACTTAAGCACAACTTCACTTAGGGGGAAAATATAGGATAACCGTATTGGGTCACAAATGAAGACACTAAAACAATGAAACGTTTTGTAGCAATTATTTCCAATTCGTCTACTTTTTGGTTTTATTCTACTGGAGTTGTTGTCTGGAGGCAACAGTTTCAGCCGGGAAGAGAGACGTCTATAGGCATCGAATACGTACCATACCATAGTCACACGAGTCAAAGGCCGGTGTTACACGATAAAAGCTATTGATTGGATATTGGATAAATATCTTTGATGAGAAATTTTGTGGAGGTTCTTTGAACTTCGACGAAGGAAACTGACAAAGAAATTTGAAGACCCTATTACATTTCGTCATATATTTTATGAAGTTTTGCTCGCAATTGAAGATCGATGCCGCACAAATAGTTGTGTCTCAAGTACTTTATGCTTAATAATAACTAATAAATGTTTAATGCAGAAGTAAAAGTTAAAGAGGAAATGTTTGAGGGTGAGGCCATAGAACAACGCCATAGTATTCATCCATGGTGAGGCCATGGGTCGCACATTGTGAAGCATTATTTAACTAAAAAACTTCAAAATGAGTTATTTGAGGATGAATGAGTAAACATTCAATTTTCTTTATCGTTCTTCTTCTTTCGAAATTGGGTCCTCTGATTTTGAAGTTAAAAAAACATTAACTTCATGAAAGGAGCATTTTCCAAACATCATATTTTCCACTTATCGGAAAAACATGCCATATGCATGGAGGAATAGGAATGTAATATACTATATTCCTCTATGTCATACGCTTCAATCCGTATGGTTTTATTTTGGTAGTCCGGATGGACTCTATTACATAAACATTCTAAACATGCTCATACTCTTTTAATTGCTCATACTCTGCAATTAAACTTTGGTTGAAGCAATACCCCACATATCGGACGCCATGTTACCAAATATATGATAAAACTTGGACATCTGAGGCTACATTCTATCAAAGAAGTTTTATAAAAGAAATCCTGTATAAAATATTAGCTATTACACTGCAATGCTTCTTTTATAAAATTTCTTTGACAAAGATCTTTCACAGTGCAATCCCGGCCAAACTGTCATGTATCCGGATCGTGTGCGGGCCGGGCGGCTAGAAGTAGGCGGCGGAGGAGCGCAGCTGCATGAGCACCATGGCGAAGCAGGCGACGCTCTCTGCGAGCGCGCAGCCCAGCGAGAAGTCGAAGCGCAGCAGGCCGCAGGGGCGCACGTGGGCGGCGGCGGCGGCGGCGCCCGGCCCGCCCTCGCCCACCTCCTGCGCCCAGCGCCGCAGCTCCTCCGCCTCCGCCCGCGCCGCCGGCCCCGCCCCCGGCCCCGCGCCCCCCAGCCGCTGCACCGTCGCCGCCGTGCGCGCCGCCTCCGCCGACAGCGCGCTGCACGACGCCAGCACCGTCAGCACCTGAACACCGCAAACGCGACAGCTCTCACTCTGCGCAGCGAACAGAGTGCCTCAAAAGAAATGGTGCCATCGTCTAGAGCAGGGCTTTCCAACTGGCGGCCCGCGCGCTGCATGCGGCCCGCGACTGCTTTGAAAAATTTCATTATACCAACCAAATACAATACAATTGCACAATTCATCTTTTTTATTTAATAATGTAATGATTTTCACGTTGTATGTACATTAATCATTAAATATATTGAATAATAGTCGTAACTAATGTATATTGGTTTCAGTATAATCTCAGAAGATAAGGAAAAACATCTAAAATTACGATGCGGCTCGCGGCTTAACTAGAATTTGATATGTGGCCCATAAGCCCTTCTAAGTTGGACAGCCCTGGTCTAGAGCAAGGGGTAGAGTCCCTAGACTCAGAGAGGAGCGCAACCTGATTGGTCGCCTCCATCTTATATTCTTTCACTCAAAATACCGGGCAGGAAACATTCAGGAGTTGAGGACAAATAATAATCGAAGGCATTATGGAGAGTTTTCGACGCCATCTTGACAAGCACCGTCAGCACCTGCGCAGCGCGCGCGCCAGCTTTGACTCTCTGATCAGCGTACAGAGTGCCTAAAAAAATTGTGCCATCTTCTAGGGCAATGGTTGCCGCATTTATGAAGCTTATGAGCAACCATACCGTTTTCAATCCTTCTGTCAGCAACCACGGCTACCAAGAAACCAAGTCAGAAAACCAAATTTTCAAATCTAATCATTTGTTTATTGTCTATAAACTTACATGTTTATAAACATAATGTCTGTAAACACACATAAACATCTAATAAAAATGAAACAAATTTTAACAAGAAAAGTGAGAGTCATCTGTAGAACAAGTCCAGGTTAGCCAATCTTGAGGGCGACCGCGCTAGCTACTAATATCCCGCGATCGACGTTTTTGGCGATCACTGTTCTAGGGCAAAGTGTCCTAGGGCAACCTTATTGGCCGCCGCCATCTAATATTTTTTCACCCAACATCCCCGCCAGGCAGCAATCAGGATTTGGGAACAAATTACAACCATCGAAGGCATTCAGGAGCGTTTCCTGTATATCATCATTGGTTTTTGGAATATTGGTGTTTTCCAACACATCTAGTACACCGCACAGTTTAACTGGATATAAAATGGCGAAATCGGCTGCGCAAGAGAATGTGCTACTCTCTTTATCTCTCTCTAGCCATGGGCGGGTATAAATGCAAACGGCAAGCAAATGCAACAAGTTTGATCGCAGGCAAAACGGTGGGCAAACCTGCTGGTGACGGCGACGAGAGACACGAGGTGATGTTATGCACAAGTTGCATCAAATAAAGAGTCTATACTTTATTTCGCAACCCTTCTCTGGGAGCAGCTGCTTTTGTAGTTCAGTAATTTGGGAACCGCATATCTTTGTCGCCAGTCAAGACATAGCCGTGACTGTACGTCGGGATGGCAGAGGAGGTGAGAGTTAGGACTGCTACAGCGGCAGCAACTTTCCGGGTTCGCAGCGTTTCTCATTCAAGACTCGTGACGAGGGAGCGCATTTCTATGATATTGCACGTTTTTGTGCGTTGCTTCAGGGCCTAATTAATGGTGAAATTGCTTGAAATTTGACTGGAATTGGGTGCTATTTATATTAATATGTTTGGGGATATTTGTGCGTATTTGGCTGATTTTTCCTGTTGGTGCATATTTGTATAATTATTGGCGCATGTTTTGCATATTTCGTTAAAATTGAGACATATCTATAAAGTGTTTCATCTTTTCATAGAATCTATTTATTTGTGCGCGTTCATTGAATCAAAAGAGCTTGTCACAGTTTGCGCGTTTTTCAATTGGTGATAAAATAGGGTATTTCTTCATATATAGGATATTTCTTGATAACACATTTTTTAAACCAGTCAGAAGAAATACAACAAGACATTCAATGTACTTCTCGCGGAGTAGGGTAGAGTATTTTATGTTTGCACAAAAATATATTTTCATTTCAAGCATGCTTCTCTAGAATTTTATCAAGACTTACAGAGGAAATAAAATATTGTTAATTTGAATTGCATATTTAAGTGCATATTTCAGAACTTTTAGGTCTTAAATGCAAATTTTGAAAAGCATACACCAAGATTTGTTAGAGCATAAAAATTCTCTCCCCACTCCTGACGATCAGGTACGCGGTTCACAGGCCGGACTCATTTCGCGCTGGACGAGGCAGTCCAGGGAGGGGTCGCGTGGACTGAGACGTGAGGATCAAACAAAACGTCTATTACTGCCATTCGGTCTAGTATGCTCTAGAAATAAAACTGTGATATTAAAGGTGCGGAGGGATGTTATGACCAGAGACCGGATTTTTATGTAACTACATATTTTTTGTCTTTCTATTTACCGTTCTCAAAATTTTAATCTTGACGAATTGTCGCCAATCTAACACAATATCCAATTTGTGGTTACATATTTTTACATATTTTGTACTTTATTACATATTTTACATATTTCGCTATTTTCTCAATATATTTTTATATTTTATAAATTTTCTTACATATGTTTATGAAAAGTATTTTAAAAATATCAGAATTTTTTCCTACATTATTACTGCGTGATACCACGCACTCTATTCGTGATACGCTTCGTGAAGACGCAGTCGGATATTCTCACAGTCCTCTTTCAGTTATCTCAGTGGTGGGAAGTGCGCGTTAGCGACAGATCATTCTCACCTTCAGGTGTGAAAAGTATCATTGACGCCGCGTTTGGCGACCTTTAACCTTAATTTCCAAGAAACTTGGGCGATCGCCGTCGTATAACACTTCGATGAGCATTTTCCATCCTGCAGAGATTGTTGGCTGGTCGTAGATTTCGCCAGTTTGTACGATGTATTCTATTGTGTCTAGCTGCTAAACTACATTCCTGGATAACAATTTGTGAAGGCTTTACTACTGATGGGAAAGTTGAATGGTGTAAGTTTGCATCAACTTGTGCTTTCCAAATGAGTTTTAAAATGTTTTCATTTTTTAAAATTTGTATAGGAATTTTTTTTTATAAACGTAAGTTCGTATTATGTATATGAATTTTATAATTAGAGTATTTTAAAATTACATATTATATCTGATTTTACATATTTATTACATATTCTTACTGTTTTCATTACATATTTATGTTCATATTTTGACGTTTCATACTACATATTTTTCCGGTCTCTAGTTATGACTGATTGTCGATTTATTAACAGTAACTTAACAGCAATAATTATTAAGTGAAAGACGGCTCAGAGAGAGACATTAGAAATGTCTCGGGAAACATCATCGCCAAAACCTTCACTGTTTATAATAATAATAATAATAATAATAATAAGAAGAAGAAGAAGAAGAAGAACTAGCGTACCCGTGCGAGAACTCTCGCATTTTAAATCCCACCCTTTCCCTGTCCATTTGTCTTTCCTTTCAATAAAGGAGAGGAACTACTAATGTACTTTCAGAATATCAAATAAAATAACAATGCAATTGATGTTTGAAACAAATTTTCAATTAAAGTTTATTCAACATTATAGAGAGATGTTCTTGGAACAATTCATACTTCTTTAAAAACAACATCTGAAGAAATTTTTCAATCTTCCTTGAGAGTTAGCTTTTCGCTTTCCTTGATAGCCAAATATGCGAAATGCGGATCGGGATTGAGAAAATACCGGATCGGGCAAGAACAGACCTACTCATTGCAATATTATTTAACTTTCCTTGATTTGTTATGAAGAACAGAGTGGGTTTTGGAGAGTCAGGGTACCAGCTTACTGGGGTGAGAAAATGAAAAATTATTTGTATACTAAAAAGTATTGAATTATTTTCTGCGTCCTTATGCACCTCAAGAAAAACAATTCCGAACCAAAAAAAATAATCAAACTAATGTTTTCACCTTTGAGTACTAAATACCATTTGTTAGCATTAGAAACAATTTAGTAGGCATTAGTAAGCCCGTTCGGTACATAGGAATGTTGCTCAAACGATGTTTCCATTTTTAATATCTTAACGAACCGACACCTTGTGTTTAATATCAAACGGTGTTTTATTTACAATATGAGTTTGCAGCTGGGCGTTGGTGTACATACTTCCAGATACCGCCAACATTTAAATCGTGCGTTTGGACTGCGATTGTTGGCAGTTGTCGGATGACTTGCACTATACTTTCTATAATTCTAAATTTAGTTGTTTTTTAATTGATTCACGTAGTATTGTAGGCTAGCGCGTTTTGATTTTTGTTTTCCATTTATTTCAAGCTATTTACTTTAGCTACTTTAAAAAGTTTGTTCTTTGTGTTGTACCTTAGCACAAGTTTTCCCCCACTACCTCTGCGTACCTATGCGAGAACTCTTGCATGTTAGACACCACACTCATTCCTATCCTACTATTTTCATTCTAAGAGGGTAAGTAGTTAACGCAACATGTTTATTTGTTTGAAATCTATAAAGATAACTTGCAATGTACTAACACAATTACAAATAAAAATAAAAAAGCAATGCAATTAATGTGTAAATGTAATTTTCAATAAATATTTATTCAATATCATGGAGAATTTGCTTGGAACAATTCCTAACACTTACTTAAAGACATTTGAAGTAATTATTCAATATTCTTTGTCAGTTAGGTTTTAGTTTTTCGTGATAGTCACAAAAATATTAGCTTTTTACTTTTGAGAAAGCTACGTGTCTGAACCCGTTGACTTGAAAATTTCATCGAATGATAACGAAAATATTGGTACAGGTAAAACACAAACACAGTCTTTACTCTTCACTGAATACCCACATCTCTCCACAATTAAGTACACAGCACTTATAGACTATGAAAAAACGTTAATTGAATAGTTTCACTACACGCATAAGAAACAATCTTCATAGGTTAGGTATCAAACAACTATAATAGTACTTCTAGTTGTTGCTGGAGAGCAAATCTTGAATTAATGATTGTGCAAATAAACCTCGTCAGACTGCACAAACCACGGTGTTAACAGAAAGCGTAAATAAAGATTGTCGAATCTAAGCTTTCTAAGCGTGTCGCCACAAAAATTGCTACCAGCAGGAAGGGCTGATATATTGAGGTGGCCTTGATAGTATTGAAGCACGGAACCGAAAAGTTAATTGAATGGATCGGAGAATGTCCCATCTTGTAGATTATGGTGTGAAAAACGCTTCTTTGAGGCTTTAGAGCTCAAAATTTACTTTTTAAGGCTCTAAAACGCTTTGTTTACGAGTTATTTGCCGATGTAGGTTGACATGTAATGCGGGTTGCATTTTACATGAATATTTCTATGCGTTTTTTTAAAGAAATCATGCATATTTTTTAAGTCAAAGTGGAATTCGTCAAGTCTCCGTAAAATTATCTTTTTTAGAGCCCTCATTTATAATGACTGGTTGCGTGTGAGAGCCGGAACCCAAAGGTATACCACTGAAATAATACAGGAGACGATAATAATAAATTGGAAATCTTTCGAGATTGATAAGCTCCAGATTTATTGGATTCAGAAATTGACAGCAATACATTCCCATCTATCTAAGGCTGTTAATAAAATTTTAGAAAACTCAAAGGAACTCCTGGAATGGCTCACACACGGTACCACGTATTTGCTACCCAAAGCGGGAGACGAAGAAATGTAAGTGTTGACCAGAAACATCAACTTTTTTTTCTCAGAGTGAGCCCAACGACCTAGTTAGAGACTTAGGTCTTTCAAAAGATGCAGCCGAATTTCTAGGATCAAGGCTAAAAAACAAAAACTTTCTATCTTCTGGGACCTCATTTTCGTCGCTCAGGCATCGTGAGAGAGAAGTTAGTTTTTTCTCCAAAGAGGGATTGGTTTATTGCAATGATGTTCATGGGCGCAAGAAGTGCAATGAAATATAATGTGATTCAACAGAAAGGCGCATATTCATTGATTCGGATAAAAGTAGCCTCAAAGCAGTCTTGTTAGATAATGAAAGTGTATTTGCATTTATTCCTATTGGAAATTCGGTTCATATGAAAGAAAATTCTAATAATCTGGCTATGATTCTTGAGAAAATCGAATATCAGGAGCATCAATGGATGATTTGTGGAAATTTCAAAATACTAACAATGTCATTGGGTCAGCAGGGGGATTAAACAAAATATCCTTGCATTCTTTGTTTATGGGCTACCATAGCCACACACATGCACTGGACAAAACTCCTGCGATTTGTCTCCTCGAGACAGTTGAACCTCCGGCGAGAAAAAACGTCATCAATACGAGCTACGTTCTCGCAGAACAAGTATTATAAACTCATCTTCATACTAAATTGGAGTTTATTAAGCAGTTTGTGAAATCTCAGAAGAACATATGGGGATTGTTTCAGATATCTGTGTTCCAAGTCCTCGAAACTGACTGAAGTTAAGTTAAAAGAGGGGGTTTTCATTGGACACGACATAAGAAACTTTTAAATGATACCCTCTTTATGGAAACAACGGAAGACAACGAAAAAGAAGCGTGGGACTTTTTCAAGACTGTGGTGCACATTTTTGGGAGGAATACTAAGGACCCTCAGTAGAAAACCGTTGTACAACGCACGCTGGCAGCACGTGAAGCTCAAGGATACACGTTAAGCTTAAAAAGGATTTCAGGATTTCGGAATGCAGGTGGAATTGATTTCTGGCAGTACGCGACTAAACGGCGTTACGGTACCTCGGAAATAATTATTAAATTATATTATAAATATATCACGATTTCTATTAAAATTAATAATTCATTTTGGGGGACATAAAAGTTGATAACTCAAGCACTGTATATAGGGTAGCGTAAAATCAGCTGTTTTTTTTACCGAGAAGCGTCGCAGCTAAGGTCTGTTCAACCTTAGAATGATCCTGATGTAAAAAAATATACTTGCTTAATAGAGCCTCTTATTGATTGCTTGGATTGCTTGGATGTGTACGTGTAACGTTTCACTTCTGAAAATAGTTCTTGGCAAAATTATAAATTTCCCAGTTTAAATGCAAGTTTGAAAATACAACAAAAGATCGAGAGAAAGGAAAACCATGGTAGAATCCAGAAAACAGTTACTGGAAACTCTGAATCGGACCACTCTTCCGAAATATGCCATAGGTAATGGCGGATGCTGAGGCAGGACAAACTTTTACAAGCCATACGGGAGGCAACCCCTTTATACGGGTTGAAAAATGTAGTTGTACGTGTTTTTCGTGTGGCTGAAGAAAATCCTGCAGTGGCCGTTAGATTGCCGAACGTACATCGCGGACCACGGTTGTCGTGTCTTCGTGAAGTGTAATGAAAGCACGCAGAGAGGTGAGTACAGAAAACTTGTCACATCACGGAAATAAACGATTTTGCTGTTGAACCTTTTCCGGACGAGTCGGCAATGCGTAGGAGTGACGATTGTGAAACGGGATATGTCACTGCTGGAAATCGGAACTTCATTTTTATCGCAGGTGAGAACTGCTGCCGCGTACACTTCTGACAGTTATATACGTAGTATCATTAAGGAGGAGCCTGGGACAATCGGCCAATGAGATTAGTAGACGCGCATGAATATAATGCTTCTTTGTTTACATCAGGATCATTCATAGGCTGAAGGAAGAGTACCACGTGACGCACCACGAGCCCGTGGAGCAACGCGACGACGAGGTGGGAGACGAGCATGTCGGCGCCGGGCGTGCAGCCCAGCTGGTCCGTGGCCACGTACACCTCGTGCAGCAGCGCCAGCAGCGCCGCCAGCGCCAGGGCCAGCAACTGCAGCTCGAAGGCCGCGCCCAGGTGCGCCACGGCGTGGCACAGCGCCCCGTGCGCCGCGCGCAGTTCGCCCACGCGCCGCGGGAAGCGCGCGTGCGCCTGCGCGCCCGACGACGACGCCCCCGCGCCACCGCGGCTGCGGCCGCCGCGCCCCGCGCCCTCGCACGCCCTGGAGCAAGCACAAGGTGGACGTGTTTGGCAATCTTTGCCAGCTATTATTTATTATTTGGCATTCTTTGCCAGGTAGCAAACGTTGTTCCCCACACCTGGGTTTAGAATGCAACAATATATCACCTGACACTACATGTATTGCAAAATAAAGGTTAAACTATATTATACTGCGATTTTTGTAGGAAGAGCTCCCAAGATAACTCAAATCCCATCTTCGCGATGGAATATGTCACGGCATTTCGTATCATTCACAGTCATTCCGCTAGATTTCGCACGATCGCGACCATATGAAGCAGTGCTTGCGATCATGCGACTTCTACCGGCAAGACCGAGAAAAGACGCGAAATGCCGTGACATATTCCATCGCGAAGATGGGATTTGAGTTATCTTGAGAGCTCTTCCTAGAAAAATCGCAGTATACTGTTGCATTTACAATAATAATAATAATAATAATAATAATAATAATAACAACAACAACTCCACCTAGGGAGTACACGACCTTGCAGTTGGTGGTGGAGCTTGAATACCCCCATGAGACTGAGAGTAATGTCAGTGCTAGCCTAGCTACCGCTCGGGCTTCCCTTGCTGAATAGGTTCAAGATGAGCGGTGAGACGAAGAAGTACTCCATTTTGAGGAGAGTAGGAAGTACGTAGAGAGGGAAGGGTCATGAACCTTTGGAATTCCTCTTATCGGCCCATGGAGCGTATAGGAGAGAAACTGGGTTGGCACACCAGGCCACTGATTAGAGTGGAGGTCCGAACCTTGCATTAGCCAACGAAGGAAGCTGCCTTCAGCAGTCAGTGAAAATCCCCTAGTGTTTAGTAATGCAGACTGGCGATCGGAGGGACCCCTTGCTGGGCCCTGCGGGAGAATGTTCCGAGGCCACTGTGGGTCTCAGTAACGGATGACAGGTGTGGCGTCATGGCAACGTTTCCAAGCGAGCAGCATACCTGAGCCGGAAGCTGTAGTGAAAGGGCGCACCTGAGCTAAAAATAAAGGGGCGACCGACAGCCTGTGACAGCTCCAGGAAACATCCCACGCAAACAAAGAGTTGAGAACGGTTAATGGCGAGTCTGGGACGATTGTGCAAGACCCCTGGAATTGGCTAGCCATTGAGCCTGGGGACACCGACAGCATGACGCCGCGTAGGGGAGACAGGGGTGTATATAAAGCGGGCGCTTTCTGCGCACGAGATTCATATAGCTTCGTAGAGCTTGTTGTTAGCCAAGAGGCTGGGTGGGATCTCCAGTGCACTCCAGCACGTGGTTTCCGGGGCGGAGACCGGTTTTTGGCGCCAGGCCATGTCGGTATGTATATACTGAGGACTTAACGTCCTATTGCATCGCATCATGCGTTGTACCAGCTTTCGAGCAGTGGCACTGGGCTGTAGGGCTTAGGGTCGGTCGCGGGATTTTCGGGAAGAAAAGGGGGGAAGAAAAGGTTGCCGGGGTTTAAATAGTATTTGTAAAATTCTTTAATGGTTTAAAGTTCTTGTAAATAAGTGTAAATATTGTTATCTTCAACGTAGTGTCTGTGTCATTCACTTCAGTCCCTCACACAGGAAACAACCCAAGGGTTAAGGGTGATCTGTGAACTCGAACTTGCTACCTGCGAATCTTCACTTAAAATCAATGAGCAAAATGGTTAGAACAAGAAAGGTATTAAATCTGAACGTGCCTTGTTCTACCAATGTCCCATACCTGCTCAGAAACCGACCTAATGTTACCTTGTCGACATCTTTGTGCACACAGACGCTACTTTTTGCCTCATAGAATAACTAGTGGTGCTTCCAATGCACATACTTTCTCGCTCTGCTTCTATACGGTCCTTTTTGCTATTCCACTACTTCATAAACAAGAAAAAGTGTATTATACCAGCAAACCTTTCGGTACCGAGAACCGACAACCGAAACTCAAATTCAACGAACCGGCACTTATACCACTACGCAACACCAACACCGTCTCTGTCGAACAGAACCATGAAAGAATAGAACCGACCTATAAAATGGTAAATGCATGATTAAGAAACAATTGATGCGATGGCAAAATGCTTTACAAATACAAGAGAAGTAAAAAATTGTAAAAAGTTAATTATTTGAACAAATATATACAGACATTTCCAGGACATTTAACGCAATTACTTATATTTTAGTCAAAACGTAATTCTATCGCTTTTGGGTCATTCCATGCAAAATTTCAGGTTTTCTGACAGTGAGTCTCAGATTTTTTTCATATTTTATTACATTAATCTACTAATGATGAACAGTTAAAACACAATTTATGGAATTAATATCTTCAGCAGTTTAGCAACAATTACGGGTTAAACATGGACGATGACACAATGTACTCAATAATGATAATAATTATGACGTTCATAAAATGAATAAAACTTTAAAAACGGGCACACTATTTTGAAGATAAATGATCATATTTTAAACAGTTGATAATATATTAAGAGTTGAGACATTTGTTTATAATAAAAAATGCTAATAAATTAAACAAATACATTTTTCTTCAAAAATAATATTTTCTTTTCTTTCATATTTTACACACTGCAGGAAGAACCAATAAATAACCATTCTGCAAACTGTCGCGATGGAATCTTAAAAAATGCTTAAGTTATTAAATAAAAAGTATACGCGCATTTTGCTCTTAAGGTTGAAAGTCGCGTGCCCGGCGAGGGATGACGCAAGGTCGTAGGCAGGCACGGCCAAGTTCATTCCCTAGGGATATCCATCGATGCCTTCGAAGGGATCCTGACACCAGTTTACAGGCTTAGTTTTCTCGTGTTACTGTTCAGTGATACATTGTGATAGAAAATGCCAAAGATTGTGAATACGTTTAACAGGCTTTGGTGCTGCAATCCATTCGGACTCGAGAAGCACAAAAGTTGGGTGGGTAAGAGAAAGATTACAGAGGCGATGCGGAAGAAAATATCGAATTTAGTGGTAGGTGAAGCAATATGCGATGTGTCGTCACAAAATATCCAAAATGCCCAATGCAGATCTTAGTGACTCAACTGAAACAGTGAAGTGAAGACATCAAGTGAAGAGGAGTACGTAGCCCCAGGAGATGCAGAGGAAGCCACTATCAGTAATGTGAACATTTTGTATCCTCTGGGTCAATCACCATTGTCATTGCGAAAACAAACCCGAGAGATATCGTAAGCAAGGAGAAAGGTGAGTGCCGTAAATAAAGCAGTTTCTGAATTATTTCATGTGAGTACAGAAAACAATGATGGAGAAGAAATGTTGACACAATTCAAAGAAAAATTTTCAAACGTGAAAACAGCTAATGAGAAATACATGATTTTAACGTGTTTACCAAAAAGTTGGAGTGAACAAAAAATAATGGTCGAATTTGGCGTATCTCTTCATGTAGCTCTCACGGCAAAATTAACACCTAGAGAAGTAGTTTTGCGAAATCCACCATCGCGCGGCGGAGGAAAACTATAACGCCGAGCGCTGACGAGGAGCGCTCTGGCGCGGCGGCTCTGGCAGCTGAGACGAGATCGTTAATGGAGCGCCAGTAAGATACTTTTATTCATAACTTTAAAACCATTCAAGATTCCATGATGAAATGTACAGAGTAGCTTGAAAGTAGTTTCAGCAATTTTTCTTCCAAAATTGAAGAATTTAAAAATATTATATTTCCATTTATTGCATTATTTAGAATTTGTTTACTTCCTAATTGTTAAAGACTCACGGTAAAAAAATATCTTTAGCGTAAAATTATCCTTTACATTTCTTCTACAAATGGTGTCACTTTCATATTTTTTGCTTGTTTGCATATCATCGGAAAGAAATCATAACGGAATGTCTACAGACTGCTAACCTAATATTTCAAGTGCCCATTGTTGCTAAACAATGGATGATGAGACAAAAAATATTGTACCTGGTTCATGCAGGTATCATAATAAGTAAGGTGGCAAAATATTTTTAAATTCTGAGATGTAGTGTCAGATTTCCTACTTTTTTGCATGGAATGACCCTTTTATCATTAGGAGCCGGTAATTTTCAACATGCGAAAAACGTGTCTTTCAAACATGACCAAGAAAAGCAGCGATAAACCGCATTACGAAGTATTCGTAAGGCTAGAAAGTAATAATCATTTCGTTCCGTTAGGGATTGTACGTTTATCGCATGCCTTCTGGTTATATTGTATTACAATTTAACGTTAAAATGCTCATAATTTTACTTAAATTGGTTCATAGAGATATATACTAGAGAACGGTTGATTTGACATGTCATACGCTTCAGAAATCGAATAACAGAGTTGAAAAATTGTTTAAAAGATGCAGTTAGGGAAAACACAGACAAGTCCTGCCTATTTATCTGCATTGATTCTATTCGTGAGTAGAAGTACTTCAAATGATGTTCAATAAAGTATCAACATTCTTCAATGTTTTTTTCCTGCAACATCACATTCATCAAATTAAAATCCCCCTCGGGGGAACGAACTCGGCACCTTCCTTATTGAAGATCTCAACCCGAAGGTGCATTAACCAATAGCGCTACGGGACCGAGATGCGGACCAACTGCTTATATTTTAGCCAAAACATACTTGTATCTGTTCTATCATTGGGAAACCGGTAATTGTCAACATGCGAAAAACATGTCTTTCAAAAAACATGACCAAGAAAGGCAGCGGTGAACGGCTTACTCCACATAATTTATGCGATGATCGGCATTTGGAAAATAACTACTGCGAGAAAGTATGTGCCATTCTATAGCACCACTAGTTTATTTATATATTTACCGTCCCTTATTACACACGTGCAGAAAATTTAAAGAAAAAATTTGGAGCGGTTTTGAGAAAAATTTTTTTTGTAAATTTGAATCGCAATTTTCGCAAAAAACTACTCGTTTTTCCAAAAAATGGTACATGACCTTATTTGAAGTGCTAATTTTGTACAACCGACTATGTCTGAGGCGAAAATCTCTATCTTCAATTTTGCAATTTTTAAACAGTTTTTTGCAATTTTCGAAAAATTGGGCCTATCAACGAAAATGATACCTACGTCATTCCCTTCAACGTTCTTCGCACTATTCAACAACAAAATATAATCAAAAAATTTGGAGCCATTTTCTTTTAATTTAGAAAATCTCAAAATGGGCTTCATGTAAAGTACCCTAAAATACTAAGATATCGGTTTCAAATTCAAGAGGCCACCGGGGAATATCAATTTTGAAGAAAATCGGCCGAACGGTTTAGGCGCTAGCGTTGACCACAGACGGACAGACAGACGGACGTTTTGTCGTCAATCGATTTTGAAGTATGAAGAAGCAACAAATCATGGATTTTGACTACACCACGAGATAGAGGATTTTTTTCTAAATTTATCAACAGGTTTTATCCACTTTTTTGTCACCAGACCCCTGCTATAAGAAATTTTCTGGCGAAAATTCCCCGTTTTCCGCCGCACGATTACAAAACCTCTTCTTACGAAGTATTCGTAAGGCGAGAAAGTAAAAAGGGACCGTAAAGCTATTAGTATCGTGATCGTGTGTGGGTCCGTCCGTTTAGGGGTTCACTAAAATACGTAACAACATGAATTAATTAATAGTAATAATACGAATAACTAATTATTTTTATTTACAAGAATGATAATATTATTATAAATAAAATAAAGTAATATATGGGTAGATAAGTTCATCATGTGATCAACAATTTTTTTTAACCATACGATAATCACATACTCCAACCTTATCATAAAAATAGTGATTTGTAAAAATAAATTATCAATTCCTACCTCATCCCGGTATTTGTTTCCAGAGAGCTGTCCATAGTGGCTTCCAGTCTTCCCAGCTTATGATTCAGTACCCGAAAACGTATTTTCGTTAGTAACACTAGGTTTGCAAACAGGATACCTATCGTAGGAACGAAAGAATTGAAAACCACGCTCGACAGAAAATTGCATATGATAAAAAACTCGTCGGTGGTAAATGTCTGAGAATCCAAAGCATTCACCAATAAAAACAATAAAATCAACATGAGCGTTTCCAATGCTAGAAAAATTTCGAATTTTCGGTAGTAAGCTGTGGCTCCTGTCAAAATGATGAAGTCAGCATACCCTACATTTTCAAAAAAAATCATTTAAATTATCTCTATGCTTAGAGGTCATCCCTGCAGATATTATGGAGATGTTTGCGAGAAGAGTAAAACTCCATGTTAACAATGCGGAAATAAATACTCTATTGTCCATTTCAAGTAAATACTCCCCCCAAGTGTTTTGAATCAGAAAGGAAAGCAAATACAAATGCAGTAGAATAATTAAAAATCCATAGAATTTCCGAGTAGGCGATTCAGTAAGAGTGACTTCAGAGTAGCTTTCCGAAGTTTTCTCGGAAAAAAGCGCAAGACCTTGTATTTTGCCAAAATTGTAAATGGGAGACAATGATTTGAAGAAAGTGGAGCTGATCCTACGATCCGGCATTTTCTCTGCTGCAGTTTGTGAAGCGTTCCACAGTCACCTGTTAAGTTGAAGAAAAAAATACAATTATGAAAAAGCAATTAGATAGTAGGGGGAAACGGTATTTTTGAAAAAGTGAAAATTTATTACAATACAAGGAATAAAAGTGGTTTATATTGTACAATGTCACATGGCTTCAGAGATGTCTAATTTACTGTTCTAGAGGAATAAAAACTGAATGAGAAAATGGCAAATATCTCAAGTTATGTGGAGTACACTGAATGTTTTGTATTATTCAAATTGAGAAAACAGAGTGAGCAACTTAACATTTATTAACTCAACAACATGATATTTTTTAAGATATTTCACAGAGAGTATTAAGAGAAAAGGATTCCATTTTTTGAAAAAAACCTCGAAGTCATTATTTGAAAATGAATACGATTTTCAGTGTTGATGTTCAGTTACGTCTCCAATAAACTTCATACATAATAATTAGGAAGTCAAAAAGACTTAAAATGACATCTTAGCATTGACTTCAGGTTTATAACATCGTCTGGAGATATATTGTAAACAAGAGTTGTACACTGTTTGAAAATATAGGCCTTCATTTGAGTATGTCATTTTCGACTAATACCACTGATTCCTTGATGCAGAAGCACTGAGTACAAAAAAGAGGACCATGGAGTAATCCTTCATCCACAGAAATGTATCAAGGTTAACTTAATTTGAACGAATTAAGAATATTATGAAGGTACTATGTAATATTATCACCTTGATTTTGTTTTCAGTTCAGATGTAGACATTGCAATGTACGCATTTCAAACATTGATTGTGCATTACTTAATATTTATTCTCAATCAGTACATAGATATGATACGAGTGGTAAAAGTAACATTTTATTTTGCGAGTAGAAAAGGTTGCAACACGAGACCTATAGACTGAGTGGCGCAATTCTACGAGCAAAATAAAATCACTTTTACCACTCGTACCATACATTAACACAGTCTAATAATATAATTAGACTGTGCATTAACCGCCAACTGATGACGTGCCTTCGAACTTGTTACCGGTGACTATTGAAATACGCATAGAAGGGCTTTGAAATGATATTGACTACATAAAACAACCTTTATTTTAATAATAAAATACACTGTTAAATGAAAATTATTTACTAAGTATAAACGTGCATTACCAAATATAAATTTCTACTACTGGTGAGGTGCGGTCATCGAGACCGATCCGTAACTTCAACTGATTCTCACACGCATATATTCATCCCATGCTGGATACTCGGATTGACTTGAAATTTTACAAGCTTGTTCAGCACCTTTCAAAACCCCTACATACAAATTTGTACGTGCTATGAAGCATTGCAAGTAGTGTTTTTGCGATAATTAGTATTGGGACCTTTCTTGACCTTACCGACCGTGGAAGGGCGGAAATCGCTGCTCGCCGCTGGTTCTTCGGCCGTTACTAACACACCGCGCCTGCACTACCGGAGTGTCGGCAAGGTCTCAGTTACTTGGAGGGCAGGCGGGGTGACAAAAACGGGTGTTTACTTTGTAGGTTCATATGGACGAGTAGGACGAGAAAACATACATGAGTAATTCGAATGCAATAATTAAATTCATACTGGCATTATTTACAGGATTTAAAGATTACAATGTGGTTTAATTAATCAGACATTACTTATTAAATAATATATACATAAATAAATAAATAAATACATAACAAATCAGTAAATAATTAAAAATTAATAATAAACAGATACAATAAAGAAAAGATAAATGTTTAAGAAGAAAGTGTTAGAAATGGAAGGATTCCAGGGCAGGAAGGAAAAGAAGACAGGATCAAAATGGTCCGAGGAGAGAAAAGTGATACACAGCGACCAGATGAAAGAGTACTGGAGGAAGAAGAAAGAAGGACAAAGGAAGAAGCAATGAAATTGGTGCGTGGTCCCTAGATGACCCAAATGAAAGAATAAGACGGAGAAGAAGAAGAAGAAGAAAAAAGATAAATACGAATTCTTAAACGAACGCGCTTGGAAATCTGATACCAGCTGATAGACGCCGCGTAACGTTCCTAACGCTGCCGAAGCAACGGCCCGCCCGTTGCGGGAAGCGCGAAGGTCACGAAAGGTCCTGGTAGAAAACGCCTATTAAACACTATTTACAATATTCCATAGCACTTCAAAATTTGCGTATACAGGTTTTGCATGGTGTTCTATCAGCTGGTGAAATTTCATGTCAATCCGAGCATCCAGAACGGTGAGTGTTGCGTGTCAGAAGCAAACGGCTGCCACTAGATAAGCTAGCTCACGCCCGAACATTGTCTAGAAAGAGATAAGAAGGTACTGTAAACCAAAACTTCCTGTGTTGCACCGGTCGAGAGGACAATGAGTATATTTTTCCTCGCCGGTCACCGTGACTGCACGTCACCAGTTAACAGTTAAGGCCAGCAGTAGCTGATGCTACGAAATTATTTTGTTTCCTCTGTTGCAATCACAACTTTAGCTGAACTCTTGAGCATCGTCCCACTATTAGCACGCTACGCATGCCCTGAAAGAACCGCTTTTACTAGTGGCTGTCTAATGGTAATTAACGAAAGTGTATAAAGAGAGTGGCGAATACAAGAAAACGAGCGACGATAGGAGCGAATTTTCTTATTTACCACGAACGCAATTAGTCCCCTTTACCCACGTGTTACATTCAATATTTTTTCGTTTCCATTTCAGAATCATTTAAATTTTGAGAAGTTCAAGCACATCTCTAACATTCGAGGCATACCTTTAATGACGTCGTATTGCATCTAAAAAATACTTTGGTGGGCCTTGCTTTGTGGACATATGATCACTACATGTGACATAGAGGATCCCCAAGAAATATTTCAAATGGAAGATATTGAATACAATGCAGAAGAAACATTAAAAGAAGCTGACAAATAAATGAAAACATTACTTCCAAGGAAAAGTTAAGGTAGGTATAAGAGAGAATACAACATTTATACTATATATATTGGAAAGTGAAAAAAAAGTCACTACAGTTTTGATGGCGTACTTTTTAGAAAGGAAGAAACACAACTGACTTTTATATTGTTTAAATTTGTAATGATAAGATCAAATGTTTTATATATAAATCATTTATTTTATTCACGTTAAATATTTTATTTTTTAGTCAGCCAGCTTAAGGTTTACTTCTCCAGTTTAGTTTTATTCATTCATTGTTAATAATATGAAGTTGAAGTTCCTATTTCGTGATGTACATTTTTTTTCACGTTTCATGACCGACTGGAAATACTTTGGCCAGTCTGTGTTACTTGAGACTCTGTGTTACAGTGTCTCAATTATAGGATTTTGATCATTTTCTGAATTCTGATTGGCGCTTGTGGACTTTTAATTGCATAGGGAAATTTTAATTGCACGCTTGCTATTAACGTGGAGATAATGAACGATTTTTCATGGAATTAATTAGCATATTTAGTTCACTAAATGAAAAAAAATAAATGATGTGTGGGTGAAGTTATGAAGGACGCGGCTCGACGAACACAACATGCGCTACTCCGTATCGATTCGAACACTGTTTCCACAAACGGTACGTTTACAAGCAGAAGTAAAAAAATAAGCTTATTTTCTCAATATGCACCTAATATATTCTGAACTCTATGAAAGTGAAGTTAAGGTTTAATAGAGGTTCTTTCATTTGTCTTATTAAATAATTCTGCCAATACTCACTTTCGTGGAAAAGCTGTTGCACAACCTTTTAGTCCACAAATCATACACAAAAACAACAACATTGGAACAAAAACGTTACTTTTTTATTTTACTTGTTTTAGATCGAGTTCCAACAACATGGTCATTAGCAATTTCGGATTAAATTAATACAAACATTATCTTTATGAGCAATAAAAAACTATGCATGTTCATTGAAGACTCATATCATTCAATCATATCAAGAAGATTCATATTTGATTATCTTTTCTCTTCAATCATATTTTTATCATTTATTTTAAAGTACAAATTCCAAAAAATAGTAGGGGCTGGTTGACACCAGTTAGTGGTTTTTAATTTTTTACGCAATTCTGTTTTATTTTTGACTAGTTTAATTATATCAATAGAAACTACGTTTATTAGGATGTCATATTGTATTTGTTATTAGTAAAAGTTTTATTGACGAACTTTTAGAGTAATTAAAAATCATCCAGTCAAAATGTGTCAATTAAACCCACTGGAACACAAGTTCCGTGAGTGTGAAGTAATAAATCAATATTAAAATGAATTATTTTTTAATGTTTTATTTACACAAATAAAATGCAAAGAAGTTAATCACCGTTCGGTCTTTCAGAACAGTTTCGCATTGGCAACAAGAACGGCCTTGGTAGTCTCAAAATTAGCCATTTAAAAATCTTTCATTTTTTTAAATCAGTATTTTTACCTCTTTTTAATAAAACATGCTTCTTCTCTTCTGGAAGACAAGTAGGTAACCTTATTTGTTTCAAGTTTCATGCTTAAGACAACATGAAATTGTGATAGATGAGTAAGGCAAGGTTGCAAATCATTATCTCAGAAGTAACACTTCAAGCAGAAAATTTAAAAAGTAAGAATTGAAAACTTCCCTCTGGCTTCAAAGTTGAAGAACGTGGAGCATATAACTTCTATTAGTGAGGATTTAAACGAATAGTAGTGATTTACTTCCCTTATTTTATATTTAAAAACAAGGTGAAAACATTAATATTGACATCGCAATAATATAATATGAAGGGCAATTTTTGGGGTATTTTTGGTCTCAGACACAATCAGGGGGTAGAATATTGATTGGCCATCGTAGAGTCAATTATCTAATCACTCTCAAAATTTCCCAAGACCACTGCTGGAACAAAATCGGGACTTGAAAATAAACTAGTAAAAAAATACTAAAAGTTGTCCATTTTAGGAAAAATAATTTATTCAGAAAGAGGTTCACTACTTGCGCATTGAGTTTCACAAAACGAATTTAGTAATATAGCCTACAAATTTTGAAAAAACTAAAAAAATGTAAACTACGGCCATAAACGATGTTTTTCCCTTAGGTGTGAATAAAAATATTAGTAAAACAGTGGAAAAAATTTGTGAAGATGATTGTCAGACAGAGGATTAGTTTGATTGACATTGTGCCTATCAACCTCAATAATCGAAAACAGCCAACTGGATTTGATTTTTAATTAAAATGGTTGGAGAGTTGACGCGGGAATTCAAAACTAAAAAACTGATACACTAAAACCAAGAGCTTGATTTAAGATTTCGGATTAAAAAAAGAGAGGGAAAAACTTTTCCTTCTCAATAGCACTGAAGAAAATGAATGAACGACTGAAATATTACTTTCGACTAAAATATTGCTATAAAACATATTTGAAAGCACGGTTCCACCATCGTTGCACTACAAACGGATACTTCTGTTTAAATTTAGTTATGTCGTGAAGGACACGTGGCAAAAACCTGGGACTGATGGAAGCTAGGTGGCCGATGTAGGAACCTGAGTGCCAACCAGCTCCAGTCTTCTCACAAAATTCACATATCTTAGCAATAATGCCACCTTAAAAACTGTTTAAACGAATGACTGCAAAATATGCGCATCACTACAAGGTATTAAGTTCTTCTCAACAGACATTCCGCGAATTGTATGAATGACAAACTTATTTGTATGATCGTAATCGATAATGCAAAGGTAAACCTTTCTTCTATTCCCTATTGGGAAAGAAATGTGTTGAACATTGAAAATTGTAAACTATGCTAATAATAAAATTTTATCTTTTCAGGTAAGAAAAGTTCAAACTAAATATATCACTTACCCAAATAATTCCAATGAATTCCTATGATACGCTGTGATTTCAAGCACAACTGGAAGAACACGGTCTGTCACATTGCTCTAGTGGTACACTGGCGAAACGCCTCTTCAGTGAATCACAAATGCTAATGCAAAGAAAAGACGGAATGTGGAGCTGTTGCTAATTCCAAACGAATGTTACTTCGTGGCCGACCCCCTGCCGTATGAATGTCTCTTTCATCGTATGGCATCACGTGTGAACGTGTGTGGGGAAACGCAAACCTGTCACGCGAACAGCGGATAAACGATTATTTTTTGGGTTGACTTTTATCGTAAAATCAATGATATTGTTTAGCCACAAAAGGAAGAAGAGAAAAGTGAAGAGAGAGAAAAAATATAGGAGACCGAGCCCCGGTATATTTTCTAATCACGCGACGTTCTAACAGGCACTTTTTCTATTTTATCGTTAGGTGGTAGGTAGAGTGACTAGCACACGGTGTCGATACGAAATTGTCCATTGTGATGGGTTAATGTAGTAGAAAAAGTAGGGGCCTGGTGACGAAAAAGTGGATAAATCCTGATGCTAGATTTACAAAAATATTCTCTAATACGGCAGACTCCACGTTTTATGGCTCCTTGATACCGAAAAATCGATTGACGGCAAAACGCCTATTAGTCTTCGTCTATCTGTCAGTCCGTCTGTCTGTCCGTCCGACTGTCCGTCCGACTGTCTGTCTGCCTGCCTGTGAAAAACGCTAGCGACAAAACCGTTCTGCCGATTTTCTCTAAAATTGATATCTTTCAATCGATCTGACTGATGTCGAGGCCCCTTGAATTTGAAACCGATGTTCTCATTTTCAGTTTACATGAAACCCCTGGGACATTTTCAAAATTTTCAAAAAATTAGCGCCACCATTTTGATGAAATTTTTTTGTAGGATAGACTAAAGAGCGTTTAAGAAAATGGTGTAGGTCTCATGTTCGTTGAGAACCCTAATTTTTCGAAAACTGCAAAAATTCAATTTTTTTCGGCGGCTTCCTTAAACTACAATTACGATGATACAATTTTTTAAAAATGAAATGTGTTCATCAAAATCAGATCATCAAAGAAGGCCATGTTGAATTTTTCGAAAATATGAGTATTTGTGGAATAATTGGGCTTCAAAATTACTCGCCGGCTCTGAAAATCCTTCGCTTCCTGATTGTAATTTCAGAGGTGTTTTGAATAAAGTGGATGCTACGTATGTTAGAATGTGTATATTACTTCACTGGTGTATTATTTCATTATTTTTTGGTTCGTTTCTTACTTTGGAGCTTTTGTTATAAGTTTACAAATTCATCTTTTAGAAATTACTTAAAACTATTTGAAATATGAAATAAAAATTGCTAACTTTCAGTCTCCCGCTCCCAAATTATGCAGTTGGATGCTTCGTAAGTTAAAATTTGTATATTATTTATTTCATTTTATTATCATTTATTATATTTATATTATATTTCTGTTTTTTATTTTAAATTGCGACATTTGATTGTGTTACGAATGTGAAAACGAATAGATGAGCCGTCATTGTTGGTTGTTGAAAAGCCGCACTGATGAGGTGACAAAACCCCTTACCCTGCTTTAATTGTAATAATAATTAGCGGTTGATGGGAGGCGTAGATCGAATGCTCTTGCGAGCTTTGATATCTCAGGGGGCAGGATCTTTATGGGGTGAGAAAGTAAACCCGAATACAATTCAATTCACTGGTCGTATGTATTTTGGCTTAGAATACAGAGACGATATTTAAAAAAATAACATTTAAGTCCACACTTGGCAAAAAAATGACACATAAATTAATCAAACGCTCTTTCTTCCATCTGCCAATGAAAACAGACATTACTTTGTTGACTTATTCCGTGAACGATTATTACCATTTGATTCACAATAAATTTTCAAACATTAAACATTTGTTACTCATGTAATTAGCCTCTTTCAAGATGTACTATACCTATTAATCTACGAACAAAGAACATTACACATTTATGTACATCCCTGTAAGTAACTAAAATTTACAAAAATTGTTTCTGCACTCGTCGAGTTGCACATAACCTTTCCTTTACATTACTATCTTTACACATTAGTAATTGGGGATGATAATCCACCGTCAAAATTTTAGGCACGTGTTATGGAAATTACAAGGCTTCACAAACTAAAATGTATATCATTTCTTTGAACCCTGTTCTGCTTTCAAACTTTCACTGCTTTACTTCGCCTGAACGGATCACGAGCTGCGACAGTTATTCGCACAGTTCCGTTCTTGTTCTTTTACACAATTTCCTACAGTCCTCCGCACGACTGTCCTACACTTCGAATTTTGCTGGAAAATTGATTTTGTTACCTTGGCGCGTGGGTCTTACCACCTCGTTGGCGTCCGGGGTCGCTAGAAGCCCTTGGAGCCTTGGAGCGCTCTGCTGGGCGCAGCGCCGACTCCGCCTCCGCCGCACGCTGGTCGCCGAAGTCTCGTGGCCTGTCGTCCTGCGTCGTTTGCCGTTAAATTGCAGTTCTAATGACCATCCCCTTCTCTCGTACGTTCCTCGTTCATCCACACCCTTCTCCCGTTCGTTCCGCTACAGCAATTCACCACGTCCTTCTTTTGTACTTTCCTCGTTTGTCTTCGTTCTCACCGGATCATGCACGTATATTCATAGTTCATGCACTTCAGGAAAGTTATGTTTTTTCCTGTCTCCTAGCGCGGTTTCTTGGCCTCTCTCGAATCTGGTCGACTAATTCCGGTGTTCTAATGCAGTCCACCAAACCGACGAATCTGATTAGGCCGCCTATTACTTATCTTTAACTACCGTTTCCACCATTTCTGCATTACTTCACTGTTCAAAATGTTACTAGGCGTTCTCACAATACTGAACTTTTCTGTGCCGTACATCTACGCATACTCGCCGCATAAAATGGCGACCTCACTTCCTTTGCTAACGAAAACTATTCACTCCCGTGGTCTAGTCAAACTGTTCGCACCCGTGGTGGAAATGCGGAAATTCATCTGCTGCAACAAGCCTGGCGTTGTAAAATCTTTCTAGCAAACAGAAGGAGTCCAGTTTATATAATCATTGTGAACACCATGTTCCAAAATTTGAGAGAAATAGGTTGCAACATGAGTTTAAAAATACACTTCCTACGTGCTCACATAGACTATTTTCCATATTGTCTTCTATTTTACAGCGTGGAAAAGGTGAACGTTTTCACAAAGATTGGAAAGTCATTGAAAGAAGATACCGTGGTGATTGAACTATTAACATGATGGCAGACTACTGTTGTTCCCTGGAAAGGGATGTACTTGTCATGCTAATGAAAGAAGTGCAAAAAGTGTAAAATAATATTAATTGTTGGTAGTTCTTGTGAAATGTGCGTGCACTATGTTTACAATTACTTGATTACATAATTCTAGTATACCTTTCTTAATCATGACAATGATCTTGTAGAATGGTAAAAATAATACACTTTTTTTTTAAACTGGATGTGATAGAGGAAAACAGTTAACATAGTTGGAATCAGCACTCAAAGCTTAGAGGGGAAAAGCATTCAAAACGAAAACATGAAAATTTTGTTTTCTAAATATAGAGAAGTGTTGTACTAGTAATAATTTTTAAAAAAATATTGGAAAACGCATTAAGAACATATCCTTTTCGTTCATCGGTCTTCCATCCTCGCCGAGTTCGAGGTGCTCACCATGTGCCTGGGTTAGTCGAGGCGAGAGCAGCGAGTTGCAATGAGCTGGCTCACGCAGGTGGCGGCGGCGGCACTGAAGGATGAAGACGGATGTGTAGCGCTGGGGGTGGAGGCAGGCGCACAGTCACGCGGTCATCGTAACGCCATCAGCGCGCCTAAACGGTCTCGCCTCCGCCCCGCCCCCGCCCCCGCCCCCGCCCCCGCCCCCGCCCCCGCCCCGCCCCGCCCCCGCCCCCGCCCCCGCCCCCGCCCCCGCCCCCCCCCCCTTTAATGGCAACAGCCGCATGTGCTATGTCCCGTCCCGAAACGCCCGCCGTCACCGGCCAACAGCCTCATCCACGATGCACCTGGGCTTGCACCGGTTGAGATGAACACTTGAGGCGGCTCAGGGCATCAATTGATGCCATTGCAGTGTCTTTGACAGGGAGGTCCTAGAGTTCGAATCCCGACGGTGACAGCACATTAGACTGGTTTGATAGCTGGATCTAGTTCAGCCTCTATCTGGAGGACAATTCATGCAGCCGGCTGCTCTGATGGGTAGTTTTCCGTTATTTCTCCGAATCAGGCGAATGTCGGAGCCGTGCCTTAACAAACAGGCCATGGACTGCGCGCGATTTTTCCTTCCTCTTCTCCTATCCTCACTCCTTACAAGTTCTGTAGTATTACGTGCACTCTATTATATATATATATATATATATATATATATATATATATATATATATATCAAGATTCCGATAGGTAGCTTAGAGCTTTGCCCCGCTGGAGCGGTGTCCCGCTGGTTGGAGATACCTTGATGAAGAAACCCCACAAGTCGACGTGAAGATCGGCGGCGAAACTCACCATCCAGCGGGGGAAAACCACCGCCACCTTACGATTACGGGACGCCTCCCTACACAAACATGCAGTACACTTACGGGAATAATAACCATAGCTGTTGAAGCGCCTGGAAAAATTCAATAAACCAGGAAAGATGGTTCAGAGACTACATCTGTAGCCGCTGAAGCGGTCTGGCCAGGAGATCCTGGGGTTCGACACCCGACGGTGGCAGGTTTTGACAGTAGCTAGATACGTAGATCGAATCCAGACACTTTCTAGACGGGAATTATAGAGGTCGGCTGCTCTGTTTGGTAATTTCGCGTGGTTTCTTCAATCAAGGCGAATTCCGAAGCAGTGTCCTAACAGGCCACATACCGCGAACGATCTTCCCTTCCTCATTCTTGCCCCCTCCCCCCTTACACTTACATTTCCTACACTACCATCCATTCCGTGTGACCAGTCGGGAGCTTCGAACTTCACCTGGCAAAGAAAGAAACCTGAGAGAGGAAAACCGGTAAGGGGGTGTGAATGTCGGCGCCGGATCTCATGTTCCAACGGGAGAGGAACGTGGTCACCTTCCGGTTATATCGCATTACCCGTAGTCCTGTTCTAAATCTCCCAACATAACAGTTTTTGTAGTGGAACAACCTGAAAGAATAATGCGGTGACATAATACTCTTTACAGCCGACACGAGCCACGCTTGCAAGTTTCGGTTGTCTGTGGATGCGAGCCATTATTCTACGCACTCATGGGCAAGTCTGCTGGATGAAACTGCCTGGCGCTGTTTGTAGTTATATCGCCACTACCTGTTTCATTGTTCGGCGAAGAACATTGCGGCGGCGACAGATTAACTCACCGGTACGAAACAGGCTCGTCAACTGAGGGTTGGCATTTGGTGTCTAGCTTAAGACACTTCAACTGCCGAGAGATATTTTGCGAGAAATGAGAGGCAAAAAAATGTACAAATAGCAATTCAGCTGGATCCGCAGACTAAAAGTCTATGCGGCGGCGATGGTGTAAAGGTTAGCGTATCGGACTGTTCCGAAAATCCGATCGAAGCCGTGGATTTTTAAGGTCGAAAAAGTCCTTCGAACGCCTTCCTTCGGAGAAGAAGTAAAGCTGGCTGTCCCATGTTAGTAGATGTTAAAGACACTCAAGCCTAAATGAAGCCTCTGAGCTAAATTTAAATCGCCTTTTTCGTCGCCCAAGGACTACCTTCTTTCTCCGCTAGTTGGTGAAAGGAGCATAGCGAAATTTGCGTGGTCAGACGGAAGAACAGGCCTCATGGCCTGAGTCTCGCTACATAAAATAAGGCAATTCAAAAAATAGGGCATTCGATGTCTCAAAATGCCTTGACTTGCCACAAACTGAGGTTCTGTTAATTTAGTGGCACAAAGTGGGCTAAGGTATTAGCTGTGGGTCCCATTTGTTGTGATATTAGCTGAGTGTCCTACGTATTATTCTGTCATTTTAACCCGTAGAAATCTTGTCACCATGATCATAAATCCTCTTTATAATTAATTTCAATCGTCTCAAAGATGAAAAAAACGTATTGAATTTAACACACAATTCTTCAGTTATAACCCTTCTATTATTATTATTATTATTATTATTATTATTATTATTATTATTATTTATTATTTATGTACGTCAAAAACAGTTAAAAACTGCGTGTGACGAGCTATGGGGAGAAGTGAATTTTGTGCACGTTTTCATAATTCTGTGGTCTATATCCTAAACCATATTCTAGTATTTTGTATTCTAGAATTTTGAATACAGAAAAGAGGTTTTTTTCGAGTTTTGTTGACAAAATATTCGCTCCTATATAATAAAATATATTCTTCTTCAAGCTTCTTCCTTCATATTTTATTCTTAAGATAGTATTGTAAACGTGCATGGCAATCGATCTCACTGTTCCTCCTACCGTAGGTTAAGTAAAACAGAAGAACCTTAAACCAATTTTTGTCTCTTTCCATTTCAAATGTAGAATGTATATCCCAACCAATTGCCCCCATGTAAGTCTTATGGATCATAAATTTGTACGAGCATAGTGAGGACTGGAATCAACGAACCGGCATAACGTTCTGCCCCACTGTCCCAAGTGGCAATTTTTAAGATTTTTGATCCTTTTGTACAATACTGTACTTTCCTCCGCCACATTCACCAACCTTAAAGGAGATCGAAACAAAAAATAATTTTTCATTATGTTAAAGCTTGGAGCGAGCCAAAATCGACAATCTGTGCTACAACTCATCACGGCACGGCGTCCCGTTCTCGAATTTTAGCGATCACTTTGTAAGCTTGTGACGTCACGCTGCCTGCGACGTCCTCGAATGACATATTCAATGTTTCTGCTGTAATTTGGAGCTGTGATGAATCGAATACGGGTTTTTCGTTCATTCTTTCCACAACGCTTTAGTGCTCTGTTTGTGTGTAAACGGTGCATCTGGTGAACCCAAAAAGTCACATGAAAATGTATCTAGAAACAACGAAATAGTTCACTACTTGTCTAAAAGAGAACGTTCCCTCAAAAGTTATGTGGCATGAACACAATTTTTCTGGAGATAAGGGAATATATGTACGACTTTTCTTACGAAACTAGCACTCATCTGAAGAATCAAATTCTGTGTTTTACACACAACTTGTCTGACATATGAAAACAATCTAACGAATATGTTCTTGTTCCAAATTCCGTTATCTGCAGTGACAGTGATGATGTGTGTGAAAATGAAAATGTGTGCAGACATCACTGAATTCAATTCAATTCAGTTCAATGATGCCTTATTTTGTGCGGCGATGCTCAGACCACCAGACCCGCACAAACTCACGTTGGTTGCTCTTCTGGTTCTGGAAACTACCTAAGTTCAGCTATTGTAAATATGTGGGCTATGAGCTTCGTCAGTAAATAATACGAAGACGTACATAAAGGATCTATGTTGTGTAAATTAACAGTAAGTGAGAAAGTCCATCACGTCTCAAGGAATTCAGTGAATATTATTATTTCAGATCGTATTGAGAATAATATGAGAAATGTGTATAATTATAGGCACGCGAGCTTTAAACAAAAGGATGGCCAATTTCATTTCTAGCTCCCTTTGGACCTCCTTTTCCATTTATCTTTTTTATTCACTTGTCAGATTTTCTGGTTTATAAAACAAACTTTAAGTAGAACGAAATTATTAATTTAATGATACAATTAACAATAACAACTGAATTTATATTGAACCATTTACAGGATTTACATGGTTTGGAGAGCTTCCTGCCTAAATATCGCGTATCAAGTGCCCTAACATCAGCTTTAAAAAGGGAGAAATCAAGAATTTATCATATAATGGAAATAAAATGTTTTATTACGTAGGAATATGTGCCCCCTTTCGAAATTTTCAGGAATGTTATGGTTCCACTAAAAGTACCATATTCGCGGTATAACAATATTTTTATTAGTAGTATTATTATTACTATGCAGTTGACGTGACTCATGAATATGACATTTACACTTCCATAGTCAAGAATTGTCATCTTTTTACACGGTACATATAGTTGCGTGCCATTAATAAAATTATCCTGAACAGGCTTCACGCCATTATTCCGCCGAAACTGCAGAAAAATCACAGGGTCTTATATGACTAGCATTTTCCAACCTTAATCCCTTTGCGTTACATCATGCTTGAAAAAAATCAAATGCTTTACAAAAAACTTTAAAAAATTATAATGAAGGCTTTTAAATTTGTCATTTTCCGTCGTGCTGTGTCATCCTTCTCAACGTGCGCACTGAGAAAACACGAAATCACGAAATCGTGGCATGAATCTTGTATAAATGAAAAGAAAACCTTGGCTTAAAAGCAATTTCTTGAAATAAAAAAAGAAACTCCGAAAACAGTGATATAAATAGTTTTGACTCCACCAAGATTTCAACCGTTTCCTTTCTTCAACTTCATCTCATTCTCTTAGAAGTAGAATACGGGTAAGAGAAAAGCACCATACCGCACTACACAAATACGACCCAGATTTACAAGAAACTCTGAAACCGGGAGCAGTTCCCTATTCATAATCCTGGAGCATTTCGTGGCCACCTCGCGGGAAAAGAAACTCATAAATTATCCGCGGAGATTTGAATTATTCAGTGCGACTCGTGGCACGTCATATTCCTGTTTCTCCACAAATCCCCTGACCGCACCACGCCGTGCTGTACAGTGGAGAGAAACATTACAGCACGTGTGAAATATTCAAGGGATCACCGCTAATCGATTTTATACTCAATTTTTACCTACGCAGCTTCATTTTCTTCAGTTGGGTTTGCTGTTACCCAACTGAACGAAGTTTTTTCGGCCTGTATTTTCATGAAGAGGGATGTTTGAATATTACTTGTAGCAATAGTTGCACTGTACACCCACAAGAAAATACGTTACGAAGATGTGATCCCCCTATAAAAGGATATTTTCGTTTCTTAATTTCAGTGATGAAGGTTGTTTCCTTTATGTACGTATTTATCGCGTTTGATATCATTATATGGATGGTAAATGACTGCAAGTAAAAAAATTATTACATCCTCCGATCAATTCATCTGACTTCATTGCCCCTATGCGAAAGCTACACTTCAAGCGAAATAGGTCGGGTTTAAAGAAATAGGAAAACTCTTGCTGCCTCTATTTACTTAACGGCAAAAGTAGTAAGAAACTGACGTATTGGGGGAGAATTACACTCTGTGCACGTTTTCTGGACTGTTGAATCCCTTTCCTCTTATAAGTTGAATTTTGAATTAACCCTAGGAGGCCTAAGGGTTACCTTTAGTACCCCAGAACATATTGCCATTTATTTCAGTTAATGTTACTATCTGTTTCCCCGTGGTTTTTAGCTGAATATTTCCCCTAATGTATCGAAGCTGCTCTCAGTAGAAAAATATAATAATTATTTTTTCTGGAAATACATTTTTCCTGCCATGGGGTCCAAAATGTACCCCTTTAGTACTCCTGGTCACATGTGCAAGTTAATCATTCTACCACCAATGAATAGATTACTGTAACATATTGTGTATTCTATTGATTGTTTTTGCAAAATTCTTATTTTCAACAGTGATTACATTGAAATAATAAATGTTGGGTCTGTAAAAATTGTATGTGCACAAAACATTCAAACAAAACCGTTATCTGTCAGTGTCAAAATTGTGAAACAAGCGTATTAAGGTTTGTGAAGACTTATGTAACCCTTCAAATAAATGTAAGTTTAAACGCAGTCTTGTAACTAATTATTAACTTAATACAATTAATAGTACATAAATAATGGTAGGAAATGGTGCGGTGTTTACGATGTTTCTATCATAGAGCTGTCTTATCTGGACTGAGGACCACAGCCGCTTCTAATTGCACTGAAGATGGCCGCAATGCGGCCGAAAAAGCTTTATGCGAAAATAAATACGATGAAGAACCAACACCTCATATGCATTTCTATAGTACATAAATACTTAAGAAAAATATTAGAATCAATTTAAAGTGAAAATAATGATGGAAGAAAGAAAAATAAATAGGGTCCAAAATGTACCCCTTCAGTAAATCTGTAAATAAAGGTGTAAATCTGCTCAGTTCTCTGAGGGTTAAGGTATATAACGAGCGTTAAGGTATAGCGGTTAAAGTATATAAGGTATAAACGAGCTGTTTCGTCAACATTTGTTGCCACGAAATATTCATTATCATGCAAAAAACACCATTTACATTAGCAAACGAATTACAGATTTTGTCAGAACTGCTGACAAAATAACTAACCCTGGCCCTTCCTTCCGCATTTAGCATAATTAGCTCAAGAAAACACGAGCAGATAGAGAATATCTACATTTAAAGAGGAGAAGAAAAGTAAGAGGCCAATTCAGCATTTCGTCAACCTATCGACTATTGAGGGCAACTGAAGATCGTCAGTCTATCGAGGAAAACTGATCGAGATGAAGGCATTCTATTATTACTCTATTATTATATTATTATTATTATTATTATTAAATCGTTCTATTATTACCTACATTCTATTATTATTTCTATCGTGTACAATTTTCATTAGTTGTGATTAATTACGACACTTTCTTTTGAACAGAGGATGCTCTTGAGCCGCCACATTATCAACGTGGAATCCGGGCTGAAACGAAAATGTTTGCTACATGGAACATTCTTTTCGCACTACATCAAAGAAGAAAGTTTTTGACCTCCAAACAGACGAAATTTGTGGCTTTTAAGAGACTAAAGATTTGAGACATTGAAATCTGATTAATACGATAATTGATAATTCGAAGTTGTAACCACCTTGAAGTTCAGATCTATATTGTTTAACTAGTGATGTTACGGCAACAGACTTCCTCCAAGAACTTGTGAAATTGATGTAAAATTTTGTGTACCTAAAAATTACATTCTATTATTATTTCTCTCATATCGTGTACAATTTTCATTAGTTGTTTGAAAATAGCATACGGAACCCGTTTTCCAAAATTTTTAAATATTCGCTTCAAATGGAAAATTGAGACATATGTGACCAATAATTCTTTCAATTCCACCGAATCTCAACATCCGAATATCAATCAATAGAATTCGTAGTCAAACATTTCTCGAAAGCTTCCATAGTTTTAACCACCTTAGATCCCCTACTTATCAATAAAATACATTTCCTTTGCAATCCACAAACTCATCACAAAATTGTAAAACACAAAATGAAGAAAACATTTTAATTATCAAGACAGTGAAATGTGTATTTTGATAAAGACTTAGGTTTGTTGAAAAACAATTACTTGTTTTTGTTTTCTAAATTTTGGGACCCCTAATATTTTAATCGAAATAAGACTATTGGAATGCACAAGAGTTGTGCATCTCTTTGTCTTGTGTACCGCTTAGATTGTAGCAATGCAACATCGATATCGATGATAGCCAAACATCGACATTTTTGCAGACATCAAAGACAATGTATTTAAAAACGATTTATTGAAGTTGTTTTTTATCCTGTTTTGTGCCCGATGATTTTTTCGATATTTATTTTTGAATGCAAAAAGTATCATAATAAAAAATACAATAACTTTCATACATATATTGAATGTTCTTCAAGTCAAAATGACCGAACGTGAACAATAAGTTAGACGAATATTTGCCGATTTATGAAGAGTGTTATTTTTGTATTAATCAACCAGATAATAAAATATTCGTTTATTGTTCACCTAATGTTTTGAGTTTGTTTCGTCAGCTAAATATCAATTATAAATTAATAAACACAACCATCGCAAAACGAAATCGTTCCCCCTGATGTTAACACGGATGTTAGAGGTTACTAAAATAGTTTAAACAATCGACAGTTTTTGGTCGATATATTTTGAACATAGATGTTTTGAAACCCACGTTTGATGTTTTGTTCGATGTCGCATTATAAAGTGTGCGTAGGGCCAGTGTGCGTGGCTCCACGCCCGCCCCCGTCCCTGCGGCCTCGTTCGTCTGCGCCTGTCGCACACACAGCGCTGCGATAAAACCGCCGCCAGCGCCATCTCGCACCCGTCGCGCCGCGCGCACGCGACTGCACTGGCGCTGCGGAGGGGGAGGGGCCACCCCCTCTGCCCTCCGCGTCACCACTCCCGCTCTCACCCACACTTAGGGACGTTCGATTCCTGTAAAAGAATCGTTTCTGGAATTGATCCCAGGAGCAAAAGATAAGGGAGCTTTTGCACGCCATAGCGGACGGCGCCATCGATCTTCTGCGTGTGCGCAGGTGCACAGAAGTGATGCGAAACTCGAACTGCGCACGAGCAGAAGATCGATCGTGTTCAACGTTCGAGGTGGTAAAAACTCTCTAAGAAGTTGAAATCAATTCTAGAATCGAATCGAAAGAAAAGAATCGATTCTCCAAGGAATCGATTCACTGGAGACTATTCAAAGAAAACATCAATCCCGGAATCGAGCATTTAGAAAAAATCTACCTGCATGATTCTTTTTTCTGTATACAACGATAAGGATGATCAAAATCTAAGTGTTCGTATTCAAATTATCTTGATAACATGTGAAACCTTTATGATAAATTACCTGTGCAATAAACACCACGAGCAATTGTAATTTGAACCAAGTAGTGGAAGCATGCTGGGAGGTAAAATTCAAACCCGACAGGGACTTCATAAAATTAATAATAAAAGCAATAATTATAAAAGTTATAAATGCAAACGTCAAAGACCTTGAAAAATACAGTAAAAGCGCGGAAATAAGTATAATTGTAAGAAATCGAAGGAATTCATTTGATTCGATTCCAGATTTTTGGAATCGATTCCATCAAGAATCGGAATCAAAGGAATCAAATACCAATTCCATAGGAACCACGGTGTAAGATATATAGGTGTGTCAACTAGCCGCCTTTGGGGCAAATTTTCTGAAGCCAGTCTGAGGCTAGTTCCTCGTTTATCTGTAAGGTGAGCACGATCGGTTTGGGTCACGGTGTAAGATATCCATATTAAGATGACATCTTAAACTGTAACTATTACATAGTTTTACAAAACATTTCCAGCCCATTTTCGAAACTGTTCGCTCTAGACTTTACCAATTCCACCGCGAAGCGACAAATCACTGACTTTAAATTAGAAATCAGCTGGCCATAGAGATGTCGAATGGATCACGACCAATCACGACCTTGCCCATTGAGAACCAAAGATCGCAGCGCTTATATGCGAGAACTGTGATAACTAGCCTCACGTAAGCATCAGTTCTAGACTGGGAGTGAACACATCTAAATATCTTCCATGATAGGAACCGAAAAAAAGAATCGGTTCCGGAATCGAATCGGTAGAATTGAAACGTCCCTACCCATACCTTACACACGGAAAGGCCCTGACAGAATGCTCACGGCTTTGGAACCCGCTACCAGGAACCTCGACAAGCTGGGAGGGTTTTACGAAGAAAAACAATCGATATAGGAAGAGAAAAAAAAATAATAAGGTACGTTCCAAGCATATGTTTCTCAAGATTTTAGATTATACAGTTTCTCATGTGTTGAAGACGTACGAGGAGAAAGTATTATTATAAGATGATACCCGTACGCAGTTTCATTTCGATATTATTGGGCCTCACTCGAAATTTTTATTATGGTCTCAGCGATTTTTTATTATGCTCTCTCTATGATTTCCTTTGAGCCCTCCAATAGAGGCCACTGGTTTCTACCCAAGACCTAGAATAAGATTACCAGCTCTTCTCTTGTTACTAATATCCTGTAATTATCGTCACATATTCACGTCCGTGTCATCATACCTTATCAATTACTCATCCTTACGGCTTCTACACACGTACCAATTTCTACAGTCGACCGGCCAATCCGACAAATTGTATCGAGTAGAGGCCAAATGCCCAACAGAAATTTTTGACTGGAGGTTGGTGAGTTCCGACCTTAAGATCATCGATTACTCTACCATACCATCAACGAACCGTGCAGTGTGTAATGTGTGTGGACCCTACAGTGATTGCAGACCCCAAAAAGCTGACCCAAATGTGAAATACGTGTTAAGTCAAAATTTGCAATGTTGCTTAGCCAAAATTCCGAGGACAATTCAAAATTCGGAATTGCAGATCGGACAGAATGGAGGCAAGTGTCCAATTTGTTTTCCCCGACGGTCAGCCCGTCAAAATGGTACGTGTGTAGGAACCTATGTGCTTCTAGCCATTAAGCCTTTATTCTTCTTTCCTCTTCCTTGTCCGATCCTCACCCCTTGCACAAATACTTACATCCACCACACTACCACACATGCCGAAAGACCGGTCGGAGTTTAGAGCTTGTCCCGGCTGGGGCAGTGCCCCGATGGTGGGAGATACCTGGTCGAGGAAAACCCCGCTAGCCGACGATAGGTCGGCGCCGGATCTCACCATCCGGCGGGGCAAGATCTCCGCCACATTCCAGGGACCCCATGCACTACACTTACGGGACTAATGACAGCCGTTGACGCGCCCGGCATCACCATTCAATAAAATCCTTTCCATTCGCTCGAACACCCGAGCCGCACACAAGCCCTCACCGCCATCATCCCGCCGCCTACGCGCTTGCTCCGAGCCGCGACCGCTTGCCTCTCGTGCCACTCCCCCGCCCCTGCCCACGCGCCTGCCCCCGCCCCTGCTCCCGCCTTTGCCCCCGCCCCTGGCCCCACCCCTGTCCCCGCGCACAGGTGGGTGCAGCTGCGACGGCGTGGGCGGTATGCGGAATCATTCTCCGCTTTCCGAGTTTAGATAAGCGCCGCGACAGGCAGGAAAACGGCAGCCGCTCCACGCACCCCGCGGCTCACGGAAGGGGACACGACACGTGGAGTAGCGGTCAGGCTGTTGGCCTTCCATCGCCGCGGCCGGTGATTGATTATTTTGCGCTTCCGGGCCCGTCATCTGCCACGGTCATAAATCCATAAGCTTAGTGCATGTTATATTGCGGACGGTGGCGGTGTTCCTGCCGCGCGGGCGTGCGTGTGAGAGAGAAAGAGAAAAAATGAAAGAAACAGAGAGTGAGAGGGTAAGGCAAGGATGAGGCAGGAATAATCGCGTGCGTTCCATGGCCCATTTGTTAGGATACTGCTCCAGCATTCGCCTGATATTAGTCGGAGAAACCCCGGAAAACTACGAGCAGAACAGCCGTTAGAGTTCGCCTCCAGCGCGGCGTTTCGAAAGTTTCGAAAATCGGGAACCGACGGCATTCGAATCCTAGTATCTCCCGATCTGAGCTACTGCAGTGGCAACAGTTGCTGCTCTTAACAGCTCAGCCGGTGGAGACAATAGAGACGAGATACTTATTTACGAAAGGAAGATATTACACAACGAGCCGAAGGAGTGAGTGAGATCTTTTTCTGTAGACAGAATATTATCTTTATCGCCCTATAAAATATTATATTTTAATTCATTTTGTTTAACGAAATATAAAAACCTAGCGCACCCGTGCGAGAACTCTCGCATGTTAAATCTCACCCTTTCCCTATCCATTTCTCTATCCGTTCCATAAAGGAGAGGAACTACTAATGTACTTACAGAATATCAAAGAAAATAACAATGCAATTGATGTTTCAAACAAATTTTCAATTAAAGTTTATTCAACATTATTGAGAGATGTTCTTGGAACAATTCATACTTCTTTTAAAACAACATTTGAAGAAATTTTTCAATCTTCCTTGAGAGATAGCTTTTCGCTTTCCTTGATAGTCAAATAATAGAAAAGGTTTTTACTCTTGAGAAAGCCAAGTAAAGTGGTGCGAAAATACCGGATCGGGCAAGAACAGACCTACTCATTGCAATATTATTTAACTTTCCTTGATTTGTTATGAAGAACCTAGTGGGTTTTGGAGAGTCTGGGGGCCAGCTTGCTGGGGTGAGAAAATTGAAAAATTATTTGTTTACTAAAAAGTATTGAATTATTTTCTGCCTCCTTACGTACCTCAAGAAAAACAATTCGGAGCCAAAAAATAATCAAACTAATGTTTTCACCTTTGAGTACTAAATACCATTTGTTAGCATTAGAAACAATTTAGTAGACATTAATAAGCCCACTTCGGTACATGGGAATGTTGCTCAAACGATGTTTGCATTTTTAATATCTTAACGAACCGACACCTTGCGTTTAATATCAAACAGTGTTATTTACAATATGAATTTGCAGCTGGGCGTTGGTGTACATAATTCTAGATACCGCCAACATTTAAATCGTGCGTTTGGACTGCGATTGTTGGCAGTTGTCGGGTGACTTACACTATTCTTTCTATAATTTTAAATTTAGTTGTTTTTTAATTGATTCACGTAGTATTGTAGGCTAGCGCGTTTTGATTTTTGTTTTCCATTTATTTCAAGCTATTTTATTTTAGCTACTTTAAAAATTTTGTCCTTTGTGTTGTGCCATAGCACAAGTTTTTTCCCACTACCTCTGCGTACCCGTGCGAGAACTCTAGCATGTTAGACTCCACACTCATCCCTATCCTTCTATTTTCATTCTAAGAGGGAAAGTAGTTAACGACACGTGTTTATTTGTTTAAAATCTATAAATATAACTTGCAATGTACTAACACAATTGCAAATAAAAATAAAAAAATGCAATTAATGTGTAAACGAAATTTTCAATAAATATTTATTCAATATCATTGAGAATTTGCTTGGAACAATTCCCAACACTTACTTCAAGACATTTAAAGTAATTATTCAATATTCTTTGTCAATTAGGTTCTCGTTTTTCGTGATAGTCACAAAAATACTAGATTTTTACTTTTGAGAAAGCTACGTGTCTGAACCCATTGACTTGAAAATTTCATTGAATGATAACGAAAATATTGGTACAGGTAAAACACAAACACAGCCTTCACTCTTCACTGAACAACCACATCCCTCCACAATTAAGTACACAGCACTTATAGATAATGAAAAAACCTTAATTGAATAGTTTCACTACACGCATAAGAAACAATCTTCATAGGTATAGGTATTGTCACGCCCCGTACGCGGTCCCCGGCGGCGTGGGAGCGCCGGAAATCCGTGAGGGCGGCCCGGGCCCAGCTCAGTCGGTCAATTTTGTTACCTTTCTGAAAATAAGCGGTGATGGAAGGAACTGCAAGGTGCAATACAATGACAATAACAATTTGGGTGACTGATAAACACAATAGGAGGTTTATTTCCGCCTAATGATAGGCCGGAGAAGTTACACAAGGAATTTTAGAAGAAATGCCCTACCTAGTGAGCTCTGATTAGGAACAAAAGAAACTTAAATCTAAGAGAAAAGCAAAAATAAATTCACAATGCAATTATTCTACTGATTACACAAAGGAAATGATCATTCGCCCTCTGAACTGGCGATTACGTGCCTCAGCGTGGCACCGCAACTCACAAAAAAAAAGTCTTTGTACGGTCGTTGACCAAATACAATGCCTGATGATGATGATGGTGCTGAACAGGCGTCAAATGGCACCGGCGGCAGCTGGTCGCGGCGGCGGCGGCGTGTCGGCCTCTCAAAGCCGAAGGGGCGCTCGTCGGCACAGCGGCGGCCTGGGCTGCGGCGATGGCGGCTTCGTTGGCCCAAATCACGAGCGATCGCGTATCTCACGCACAATGTCACACAGCGCGATCTGAGAGTTCCAATAAGTTTTATGCAAGCACAAATCTCGGAGAGTATCGGTCTAATTGCCAGTGGTGGCAGAGTTCAAAATTTGATACTCGGAAAGAGTTTATCCCGGCTATCGAGATTAAACAAGACAGAATTGGATTGCACGGGGCAATCCCAAATCGCTCCCCAGAGCACGCGATGCCGGAGGTACCTCGACCTCTCTCCTCAGCTCTCGCCACCCAAGTCTCTCGTACCCTCACTTTGTGTGTTTTTCCCTCTTTCCCCCCCCCCCAAATTTTCGCAGATATTTCGAAATCATCCCTTCCCCACAGAATTCTACCCCTGATTGGTTGAGTGTAATGGCGTCTTAACTATTTTTTTTAGCCAACCAGCTTCGGCGATTCTGGGAATTTTCCTTACTCTGTCTCATTCCAAAAGCCCTCTTGGTCTATCGAAGAAAGTAGGTCAAGAAGGGTGTGAGACATGATCGCTGTACCCCCGAAGGTTGCAGTGAATTACAACTTTGAGCTTCCCAGCGCGAGTGACAGCCAAAAAAACCGTGACGGGCACGTGCCGCGAACCTATTCAGATAGTTCTGGGGCGCCTGAGATCCCGAACAAAAGGTCTCCCTCGTCCCGTGGTGCCATAAACATTCGTGGAGGGCGCGTGTCGCGCGCTCGCGGGCGGTCAGCGGGGCACGGTCGGTTCTCTCCACGCACTAGCCTTCTGCATCGGCATTTTATTTATGAAAATAATTCGCAGAAGAACTAGCGTACCGCTACAGTATCAAACAACTATAATAGTACTTCTAGTTGTTGCTGGAGAGCAAATCTTGAATTAATGATTATGCAAATAAACCTCGTCAGACTGCACAAACTACGGTGTTAACAAAAAGCGTCAATAAAGATTGTCGAATCTAAGCCTTTTAAGCGTGTCGCCACAAAAATTGCTACCAGCAGGAAGGACTAAAATATTGAGGTGGCCTTGATAGTATTGAAGCGTGGAACCGAAAATTAATTGAATGGATCGGAGAGTGTCTCATCATATAGATTATAGTGCGAAAAACGTTTCTTTGAGGCCTTTGGCCTCAAAATTTTTCTTTTTAAGGCTCGAAAACGCTTTGTTTACGAGTTATTTGCCAATATAAGTTGACATGTGATGCGGGTTGCATTTTACATGGATATTTCGATGCGTTTTTTTAAAGAAATCATCCATATTTTTAAAGTCAAAATGGAATTCGTCAAGTATCCATGAAATTCTCTTTCTTTAGAGGCCTCATTTATACAGATTGGTTGCGTGTGAGAGCCGGAACCCAAAGGTATACTACTGAAATAATACAGGAGACGATAATGTTAGGATGCATCATGTTAAAAAAAAGTTTCATGCGCCACTTCTGGCAATGATGCTGAGACTGGGGGTCAAATCCCGATCGATCTACGCAAAATGTATGGTGGACAAAGTGACTTCGAATAGAAATAAGCGTTTTTTCGGCGTAATGGGGCCGAAAATGCGTGTTTTGGAAACTAAAGTGAGACACTGGAATCGAATGGCAATTTTTGAACACTGTGGGAGAATTATAAAGTGAAATTTGCGGAAAATAAGAAATTTTCTTAGTAAGGTGATAATTAACAAAAATGACAGCAGCAGTGGTTTGTTTTGATCGAAACTATATAACCTACGGAACACAACAATGAATGGGACAGAATATCAGTGTTTGTTGTGACGTGTAGCGGCATGTAAAATTTATGCGAGAAAACGTGTTCGTATTTGAACTTTAAGTTTTGAATTGAATTTGTTTTAACAAATTTTAGTTGCAAATCAAGGTAAAGTTGGAACAGTTTCGATATTTTGAAAATGTGGCAGTGCGCAAATTTCAAAGTTTAGATTTTTTGCGATAAAATAGAGAAGACGCGTCAATGGTGACTATAGTGTAAAAACTGAGGCGATTCGCCGCGGACGGAGCGCGACATATATTAGAGGATTGCTTGTGATTGGAACCCAACGACGACGGGGGACGCGTGATAACGTGCACGTCCATGCAGTGATTGCGTATGCTGTGGGAAGTGGTTCGAAGCCCAGGAGATGTGATGTGGTGGCTGGACATCTAGCAGACGACAGCAGCAGAAAAAGGGAAGTGTACGCGGTTTTTCTTTTCACCATAGATAATTTCTTGGCAATACATAAATAATTATTCAAGACCAAGATTGTTTAGTAGTAATCGATAAATGAATGGCCATGAAAAAAACATTAAAACATTAAAATATGCAGAAATTTCGATGGTATTCAAATCTCATTCAGGATTTTTTAAAATAATAGGCAGATTTACATTTATCGGAATAAAATCTAGAAATATTAATTCAATTCAAAAGAAAGCATGCGCCAAAATAAAAAGAAAGGAATTCCAAGGAGAAACTGTTAAAGTTGTGTGTATATTTTGATGGTTGGTATATGTTGTTTTGTCAGTGTGATATACATGTTTCAGGATTTTGTTTTATTTGTGTGTTTTATTTATGTGTATTGTATGTAAGTGATGGGCTGGTTTAGTGCAGATCATACCAAGTGGATACAAAAAGGGAAAATATTTTTTTTGTGAATAAATTAAATATCGGAAGGCGAGGATGCCGACAGAGGGTTTTTTTCCTCACACTAATGTGTCATTATTTCAGTAGTTAGGAACCTGGATTCACTGCAAATTTAAGCTACAGTTTATGGCTTCCCGTACGGAACCGGTCACGACTCACCTTGGAAACAAATTTTCTGTAATTGTGTATTATATTTTTTGAGAAAATCGGGCATTTTAAATTATTTGAAACGTTAATACGTTATGAACGTTATGTGTGTGTGTATGCCGGAAATGGAAGTTGGGCAACCGTGCGTTCATGTTTTATGTTGTGTTTTGACGAGTTGATTGGTAAAGAAATTCAGTAAGCTAGCCGGTGCGAAAGGGGAACGCACATATTGCAACGCGCGCGCGCGCACGCACACGCATGACATTGCGATAAATAGTTGATGGTGAGAAAGGAGCAGGTTGAGGGAAACAGATTACAGTGGCAGCCCAACATGGGGCGTGAATAAACGGAAATCGATTACAATATATGTGTATATGTATGTATAAACACATATATGTATACATAAACACTTATATGTCAATATGTATATATAAACATATAGATGTGTAAAATTATATACAAACACATGTATATCTGTATACATATGTAAAGAATCCTAGATATTGTATCGATAAACTTACAAGTGGTTCATTGAGCGAAACACGTTTTGTATTAATATTAAAAGTGGTTTCCTGTGATTGAATTCGGCGCGTGGGTACAAGCTGGCCTCTGATTGCTTGGATGCTAAAATGGTTCTAGCATCTGCCAAGAGATTGCGAAGGGCAATGACGCATGCGCAGACGGTGAGGTTCCCCCCTCCCCACCTCACCCCTCTCGCAAAGATTCACGAGTTTCTGACGCTAGCGTACGACTGAGCAGGGCGAGGCGTATGAGCAAGAGGTGTATGAGCAAGTTGCTCGTTTGTGCACGAGAGTGCAGCACACTTTACGCTGCCCGCGAAATATTTTTCTTTCTCACTTGAGATTCCCTGCTTGGTCATGGGTACTTAACAGGAGAAATAGTGTTTGCCCACTAATTCTTAATTAATATCTAAGAAGATGAATTCTTCATGAAATATATTTAATATTATTTTGGTCTGAACAGTATCAATTCACAAGTGATCTCATTGCCAATCGTGCATGAGAATTAATGCTGAGCCATTGTATAATTTGCTTTCAAGAACTCTCTTGACATAAATCTGTTGAAGTATTGTTATATTTGTTTCGATAACATAGATTCTAGAGAACATTAAGCATTATGTGTTCAGTTGGCGTTATTGTTGAGCATCCCCAAACGCGGGAGTCACGCTACGCCACTGCAACATTGTAAGATAATATCAATCTGTCATATTTCACAGGAAAATCTAAATCGAAACGAAAATTCACAACGTGCGCTAGACTATTTAGACAAAATTATATTTTGAATAAACAGGGTGAATCACCTAAGTTAGCCACAGCAAATATCTTCAAAATGGTTTGTGCTATCGAGATGCTATTTGCGCCATGTTATTGCTGATGATGGGGGCAAATAACATATTTCGTTTTCTTGTTAGTACCGTATGTAATTTCTGAGATACTGACACATCTTTATTTTTTTAAATAGAAGTATATTTTTTCTCCAGCATTCTAAAGTTCTTTAAAAATGCAATGTAATAATATATTGTTAGTATTCGAAAAGTATTTTTTGCAAAAACAATGCAATTAGAACTTGGTAAACGTGAAGCTGCAGCCCGCATGGACAGCTAACCTTGCTGACATCGTGTACGTGAATTGACGCACGTTGTCGGAAAATGCGAAATTTCGCGGATCCTGTACTCTTACTGGCAATGCAAAGTTTTACATACGCAAGGAAGGGCAGGTGTTTGAATTGATTTCATTGATTTCCATGGAGATGTGTAACTAAATACCTTTCTTAAATTTAAATTTAAATTTGGGGAGTCTATCGAATTCCAAGGAAAAAGAAAAATGAATAATAGTAATAATTGTAATGTTTGAATAATAGTAATGATGAAAAATTCAAAATGGAAATGAGACTTTTATTGTTTTACCTGCATTTTGCACCGTTTGCAATTGTTCAGGATCATCATTTGTTGTTGTCTGTTGGCTGTTGTGATAGGTAGTTTTTCCTGGATTCTCTGATAAATACGTTAACGCACAGACAACCGCCGGCGCGCGACCTTTGCTTCCTCATTGCTAACTTTAATATTATCCTCTTAGTATTAGTATATTATGTGATTTACAATTATAACACTCACAGATGGTACGAGGAAGTTTGTACTATATCTAAGCACCACTGATTTTTTAACAGTTGATTTTTTTAAAACACAGTAACATTAATAAGTTACTCTTATCATTACAATAATAAGTTACATCGTGCATGACAAGAAGAGTGACAGAATTCTTATTTCAAACTCACGAGGATCAAGAACTTCATAAAAACCTTGTCGTAATGCTTGGCTCAAGGCGCGAGGAGGTAATTTTCATTCGCCTTCGGATCGGGCACTGCCACTTCTTACAAGGACATCTCATCGCGTTGTGACCCACTCCGCATTTGCGAGAAATGAACAGGGCTTACCGCATAGAATGCTCTCGTGCACTGCAATAATTTAAGCGGTATTCGGAGAAGGCATCGCCTTGCAGACTCTCTGAAAGAGTTGTTGGGTAACGACGAATCCTCTTTCCGCAGGGTCTTTCTTCGAGAAAATGAACTTTATAATATAATCTGAGAGATGAGGGTGATTTTTAAAATGCCTTCTATGAACTGATTTTCTATTGTTCATGAAACATTCTCTTTATCAGTTATTTTATTTCATACTTAGTCAGACTTTACTATATTTTACTCAATTTATAATTAATAAAAATTATTTTACTGATTTACACGAGCTCCAATGGCATGTTGAAGCGCCTTTAAATCCTAAACATAATCATCATATGATTTAAAATCAATCTATATGTTTGTCACATCTTTTCTGACAATTTTGCCAATAACATTGCACTACGCAATTGGTAAGGTGATTAAGCATAATTCACGTTTCGTTTATTTTAAGAAACTATGAAGTTGAATTTTGTGTAAATAATAAAGAAAGTAAATCAATTGTTCGGATTTGGAGGCTTGCGAGTTCATGAAAACACTGATGTTGTAGGTGTCTATCTAAAATCAAATGAATTATGATGTTTGATGCACATTATTGTATTGGGATTCCTTTTCTAGGCAGAAAATATTCCTTATGCGTATACCTTACAACGGCTAAAATTATTTCACAAAACAATAAAAACAAGGATGATGTGTTTCGGGTGAATAAAACGGTGCCTTACTTGAATATCGATAACCGTGGTAAAGTGAGTTTCCTGGAGTTCCTTTGGATTGCGATGGAGCTCCTTCAATCGAACATAATACTCCAGACAGACTAAAACATACTATATGGAGGTCACACTAAAGCATAATATAAGTTGTGAAAATAGTACCTTCGATAACACCTGTGTTCCATTTAAACATTTTAACTGGAAAATTGAAATTTCTTAGCATTGAAATTTCTTAGCTACAAACTCAGTATCTTTAAAGTTTATTCAAAGACGTTTTTGTTACTTTCTTAATAGCTCGTTTTAAGAAATATACATCGAATCGTAACATTTTAAGACTTCATTTTTTCTTCTAATTTAATTTATTCTTGTTTTAACAGGTTGTTATTCAAAAATAGTTAATAAAATATTTAACTTGAGTGAAGATTTCCTCACATAAAAAATTCACATTGCTATTTATATATTCGCATTTGCTATTTATATATAAAGAATTCGATAAAAAAAGTGCCATTGCTCTTTCCCGTGACCGGCTGGCGCGTGGGTCGTCCGCGTCACACAGGGCCAGCGTCCACTGCAACTGGGGGGGGGGGGGTTCTCGCGCCCGCGCTCACCAATCCTTTTCGCCTGCGTACGTTCTCCTCTTACCTGCTCTTACTCCCTCTCTCCCCTCCCCTTCCTTTTACTGCCGCCCTCCCCGATAGCGAAGCAGCGACGCCGACATCATTCACCTCAAAAATTGCTCCGCCTCTTTGTGATAACGAGGAGGAAAATCTTCGAGGGGAGGAAGGGGGAAATGTTTGAATCTTGTCGCAAAGCCAATGATAAGAGCCGATTTTCCTAGACTCCAAGGATTGGTCAAGTGCCCAGGCGTGGTTGCCCAAGCTGTGGAAAGGCCACATTTAACTGCAATGCACATCGTGCATATTCTGTGATATCGGGTGTACATATATGTGTATGTGTACGAATGTGTATATGTATATATGTACATATCTATGTATATATATATATATATGTTTATGCATATACATAATATAATTATACACATGTAATATAAGTAATTTTCAAGTTGTGATTTCCCGCACATAGCTTCATTTTGTAAAGCCATTACTCTTACTTCCCACTGGATCCATATGGAACCCGAAACTAATAACGTCACAGCATAATACATTTCAATATTACATAACTGTCAAATTTATATTATTATCCTTACTACATGTATATTTATAATATATTTTTGTAAAACTGCAAAAAAGAATATTATCCCTCGAAATTATTATTATTTTCATATGAAGTACAGCTGATGCCATGGCGGCAGGCACTCAGTTGTTAACAATGTTGTGGAATGTCACATGTTCTAACAATCAAGTCTAAGTTGCCAATTAGTGACTCTATACACACACAACTAATAGCGTTTTCCATTCGTTGCACTGAAACCCACCCTAGTGCAGGGCAAATACGTCATCGCTCCGCAACAGTGCTGCCCCACACGCGTGAAGGGCAGTCGTGGGGCAGCCACAAATGAATCGTATTTTGGAACTGAGTCGGTGCGTGTACGCTACGCAATGAGATTATAGACAGCTGTTCTTCGTCTGCCACATTGACAGAACTCGAAAAATAAGAATTTTGGATTTGTGATCATTGTTATAATTTTTATGATAATTATTATTATTTTAACACATCTTGTACGAAGTCTTTGGTAATTGTTTACTCCTTAATTCATAAAGTATTAACGTGTGATTATTTAAAAACTACCGAAAACTTCAAAAGCGAATCTGTCAAAAGTTCATTTCTCGAGATTTGCCAGTGATTGATTTCGAACATAGTACACTACATTTCGAACCGAAAAGCTTCTGCAGAATTATTTGGTTATTGAAAACTATAAAAATATTAATATAAGCATTTCCGCTTGCGCATGCAAGAAACTGTTCTTATCACATTATATATTTGAATGATTTTGTAAGAGGATAGGTTTGATTACTAAGTAGCACTGAATTTGTTAACATGCAGTAATTCACGGTTGAATTTTACGAAAACACAAACTGATTTTCCGAACTTCGAGGAAGTCACAAAGTTATTTTAAAGCATTTCTTGTAAAACATGGTATACTCCATTATTTAAAGTGTCCCTGTGTGACAGGAGATCTTCAATTGCCATTACAATTTCACCACGAATCCAAATCAACATTCATAACTTCCGTACCTAACCTCAAAATGGCCCAGTGCAATGGACTGCACCGTCGAGCTCGTCAGTGCAGGTTAGGGCGCCCCGAGTGCACCCTGGTTCCGTGTCATTGTGCGAATGGAACATGGGCTTCTCTGCACTGGTGCGCCCTAGCGGCCGAATGGAACACGAAAGCTGCCCTGAGTATGCACTGGGTGCGCACCAGTGCGGCAAATGGAAAACGCTATAAGTCATGGTGCCATATTGAAATAGTGGGCGATCGCGGATGCCGAGTAAATATAAAAAATTAGTAATGGGTCCAATTGGCCCCATTGGGCTGGAGAAGGTGAAAGAAAGAAGTAATTATGGAGAACAAATTTTATTTGAAGGACAAATTTCTATCTTCAATTTTGTAGTTGTAGGAAGACGCCGAAAAAATTTTGAATTTTGTCAATTTTTGAAAAATTAAGAGTTTTCAACCAACATGAAACCTGTGCCATTCTCTCAAAAGACCATCAGACTATCCAAAATTTAGTCAAAATTGTTGGCGCCATTTTTTTTAAAGTCCCAGCCACAAAGTCTACTTCGTGGTCTCAGGGACTTCGTGTACAGTACCCCCCAAAATTAAAATGTTTCAATTTCAAGGGGCCGCGAGATCAGTCAGGCAGATCAGTGAATATCAACTTTGGAGAAAATCGGCTGAACGGTTTAGTCACTAGCGTTGTTCACAGACAAACGTTTTGCTTTCAATTGGTTTTTCGGTATCAAGGACCCACAACAGGGATTCTAGCTGCACAACGTGTTAGGGGATTATTCCCCCTGAATTTAACAACTGGATTTATCCACTTTTTCGTTATCTGGGCGTTACGTTATTTTATCTAGTTTATTATCTTTACGTTATTTTTTTTCTGCCGAAAATCCGCAGTCTTTTCGCGCAGCATTACATAACTTTCCCTGCACCACGTATATACTCCATCTTTACGGGAAAGTAAAAATTACAATTTTTCATTTTATTGTGTATGCAAGTTATGACAGTGCCTTTTTTCTCCTTATTCGACATTTTCAGTGCCTATTTAAGCACCTAAAAGACGATTTTTACATCCGATGTCTACTGACAACCTTCCGCGGGCCACAATGGCACAACGGGCCGCATGCGGCCCGCCAGTTGGACAACCTTGTTCTATGCAATAGTGTGCCGTGTTTCAAGCAGTTTGAAAATTTGCACATCTGAAATATAAGTAGGATTAGACAATAATTTTATTTTACGTAACCGCTGAAAATAATGAGAAAATCTATGCCATTGTAGCAAGAACAGTTGTAGCACTAGAGATAATCATTTTTATTGTAATCACCACAACACATTTTCTTTATTATTATTATTATTATTATTATTATTATTATTAACATTAAACCACCTTTTCTTAAAAATTAAGCAAGTTTAGAGTACAAACGTTTATTGCAGGACATAGAGTACAATGTATTATCAGGCTATGATACAGTCTGAGATCTGATTTACATCCATATTTCAAAATATTGTGACTAAATTACATCAAGTCATAGATCACCTACTCATACTATACTACATTAATTTTAATATTTCATCATAGATATGTTAAAAATAGTCACCAATTAGTGTTTGTAATAAATTTGAACTGAGAAGCAATTAGCACCAGAAACCAAATAGCCACACAACGCTTTTGCAAAGCAGAAGCACCTGATCAATATACGTGGATTTAAAACATGGATACAAAACACTCAACTATCATTCTCAAAATCTGTTCAAAGCTGACATTGTCTGATATACACTAAAATTCTTTGTGTTGACCTAAAATATAAACAGTAACAGTGCTGTTGAAATACTAACTAAAATATCACTGCAGGAAAAACTTAAATACAAACTTTCTCATATATACATAATTATAATTTTAAAAAAAGTAAAAACATGCTTTTTTCCTTTTCTAATTTAAGTACTTGCATTCCATGGCCCCACTGTAATTTGTATTTTCTTTTTTAGTATTTGTCAGTACAAATGTACAAAATGGCATGGGCAACATTGAAATCAAGTTACAAAATTATATATTTAGCTTTAACGTTCCCTGCTCTAAATCATCCCCTGCATTATTAAAATTGCGTTTTTTTTAAAATTACTCTTAATACACAATGCATATGGAAAACTACTAAGTTACTAAGAGTGAGATGTAATGAATCATGATCTCTGAAGTTGGTAATCTTCTTCATTCTACCTATATTTTAAATTTGCCAAAATGTTGAATACCATTTATACCTGATTCTTGAGATGTTCATGAAAATTCAGTAAATATACATGATACAGCTCTTTCAGTTTTTCCTTTTTGGAATTCATTCATTATTTTAATATTACTTTCAGAAAATTCTTCAGATAATCAATGAAAATGTGAACATGTTGAACACACATACTAAATACACAAGAATAACCAGAGCAATTGGTAAATAGTGGTAACAGATTAACAATAGCAAAATCTACCAAAAGCAATTTTCTTGTCTTCTTGCTCATTTTCCTTTTCTGATGTTATGTTCAGTTACATTTTTCTTTCTCTTATAGTTTTTATTTCCTCTGGCATACATTGCTTCCCTTGACTATTTTCTCTCACATACAAAACACAAACACATCCACACACATACATGCATACAAGAGCAATAATATCACTATCCAAAAAAACAAATACTTTCTCTTCTTTTCTTAAAGAAAAAAATCAAACAAATTACTGTTACACAGTTAAAAACAAATCTGGAAGATCTTCAAGAAAACAATGACATGCAGTAGTATCTGATTTTTAAGTGACAAGTTCTTAAACAACAATAATATAAAAATTCGAATGGTACTCTGGCATGAAATTATCTTATTTTCTTTCTTTCCTTTTCCCATGTGTCATAATCAATTCTTCCTAGTTTTCATTGTTCTTTTTGTTTCCATTTACAAATATTTCTATGTTTCTTTGGCAGTTTGACAATTAACTTCAATTTAACATAAAATTTTTCTTTTGGCTGTCTTGAATTCATTCTTGTTGGTTTCGCAACAACAAATTAACATATTTTGTGTCAAAGATCCAAACATTACACATCAGCATCAAAAAAGACAATCACAACCATTAGTGCCAAGACCTCCTAGCAATAACAGTGATACAAATTATAAAATTGAAGACAATGATACTTAAAATAGAAGAGGTGGACAAGTCATTGGAAAAGCAAAAAATTTTAAAGACACCATTGTACAGGAAGTTATCGTCAAATTAAATTTAATTAATTGTATAAGAAAATCCTTGATTTAAAACAGACGTATTAAAATTACTTAGCTGTGAGGAATTTCTTTAATTTACTTAGTTCAAGAAAAACTGTTTTCTTAAAACTGTTACTTGCACAATTAATACCGGCATTTTCTTAAAAGCAAAAGTAACAATACAAGGCATTTTTCATATAAGAACTTCAATAAATATTAATCCTTAATGAGATTTTATTGTCAAACTTAGAGAGCAAAAACAAGGACTAGACACTAAAAAAATATTAAAAATCTGAATTATCTGACCAAGTCACAGACAGATGGACGGATTTCTAAAAATACATTCCGCTGTCAAGCACCCAGAAATTCACAACTCTACAACACTTTCCCTAAGTTAGTTATTGAGAAAATAAACTTATGTATTTATAAAAAGGAATATGCAACAACTTTCCCACAATAACTGTAAGAGAAAATACTACCCTTATTATAACAATATTCATGAACAAAATTCAAAGGAACCATACTTGTTTATTAAGCATTTTAATTTTCATGATATAAAATGATAATCTTTATATCTTGCCATCAATTATTTATTATTTTCAATAATGTACTGAAAAATTCATCCTTTAGTACTTTCATAAATTTTGAATGAAATGTCTGTTATAGTATACAATAAGAAGCCAAGGTTTATATTTTTGTTTTGATAAAATGATTGTCAGAACATAAGGAACAGTGCTAACTAAATACACTGGAATGAAATTTTAAGCACACATTATTGTGTAAAGGCATACAAAGTCACCACTTCAATTCTTTGATTAAGCATGATAATATGGACAGACATGATCATTAATGAATTATCAAGCATATACAATGCATTTATTTAAACAATGGGTACTATTAATACTTGTCATAAAGTAGTTAGTATGTATAAGAGACATTCTCTACGAACGCATTTCAAAAAAAAGGCAGACTTCGGAAAAAGGGTTCCAAAAACAATTTGAATTTTACAATAAACAAATTAATCTGTTTATTTTGCACTACATTTTCAGATTTGTAGAAGCAGTAAAAATTTCTGTGTTGTGTCCAAATGAAATTGACAGATAAAAATCTATGAACTTATTTATATGAAAAGGAAGACATAGTTGAAAAGACCAGTGATTATTTTTGTACCTTTCATGTCCAGATTAACCGGAAGTCTAATGAAACTAACAGAAAGGTCCAGGTATTTAAAAGAGGTGAAAGGTATTATGATAGATTCTTCAGTCTCCCTTTCTAATACCACAAGGAATTTTAAAAAATTCCATAAGAACCAAAATGTTCATGAAATAACTCATTATCAATGTTAATGGAGTGAACATTAATCAGTTTATTCCAGGTAAATGATTTTGAGAGGAAATGAAAACATCAACATTAACTTAACCTATTCCAATTCAATTAAGAAAATTAACAAAAATCTTTTCAGAATGATATTGAAAAGTTTTATGCAGAGAATTTTATGTTTTTTATTTGACAGTTGTATACATTTTTTTCCCCTTCAGATTAAATAAACTATTCACAAGAATATATAATTAATTAAATTATTACTAATTATTTTATGAAAGAACTTTATTTCAAATAATGAAAGAAACAAATTAAAATGTCAAATGTCTGCATTCTTTCTCTTTAAAGCTTACAATAAAACAAACAAGCAAACTTACAAGCAAACTTATGTTCATATACATTCCACACTAAGAAATTTTCCATTCCATGAATAATTGTCAAGTTGAAATACACTTTTAGGCAATGATTATTCGACTTTCCTCTCTCATCACACAACTGTTTCAGTGGAATTGTTATTTTTTTTTTTTAAGTCAAACATTTGTGTTTGGAAATAAACTGAATGTGTTCATTCAATATTTTTTTGTTTTAATTCTACAAATCATTGAAACAATTATGTTATTTGCATTTAAGATCATCAAAAAATTTTATTCTCTAAATTTTGCTCCAGGAATCTATAAATTTTTCCAAGAATTTCCAAATTTAAATTTCCCATAGTTTAAACAATTAACTAGCACTATTTCACTTTTCATTATATGACAATTACGAGAGGACTCACATCAGTAATATAAAGAAAATATGAACAGAATGTACAAATAAGAGAAAAGTGAAAATGAATTAATGCTCAGTTGGACAAAAGAACTTAAACATCCAAATTTCACAATTAGGTCTACATGAATCTCGCTTTCATCACGATGACTGCACAACAGATAAAATTGTTTGCAATATTTAACTTTGATATATTAATTCAATAAAAATCGACAAAGATGGATTAGCTGAAGAAATCCCAAGTTCAGGAAGCCAAAAATTATGCCTGTGCCTTTTCCTTTATGTTGGCTTTATTTCACTCTTAAAGGTTTTCCTCAATTATGTATAAATGAGAAAGTAAAAAAGGAAATGAAAAGAAAGGTATCAGAACACACCAATCAGAATACATTTTATCAAATATACAAATGTTAAGTAGATGTTCACACTACAAAACCTGGAGTGATATGAGATGTTTGCATCAAAAAAGGTAGACTAGTGAGAAAGAATTAGTCTGAAGTGTGTCACATACAAAGACAAGTGTGTTCTGATTTTTTTCTTTTTCAGTGGTTCAATGCAAGACATATAACTAATATCAAGATCTTCAAATCTCAGTGTCTGAAAATATTTTTATGTTTGCAATTATCTCATATTTCTAATGCTAACTATCCAAACGTACATACAACACTCTACAAGCTGACAGTAACAAACTGTTTTATTGACAAAACAGAAGTCAATTTATTGGTCAGCTACTCCTCATTCAACAACTCTCTCTGAGGTCCAGTAAAATCTTCACTATTACAGATTAAAGTATGAATAACCTTTAGCCAACATCATGCAAGTTTTTTAGGCATGATTTAATGTAAGTACACATTTTCAATTTAACTTTCTCTTGATCAATCAATCTACTTATCTATCTGTCACGAAACTGTTAATACTTTTACCACAACATGATAAATATATCTAAGTACACTTGAGTATTTACATAATCAAATCTACAGCCAGGGGGAGGAATACGTAACTAAAACATCTTTCTCTATGATAAACTTTTCAATTACGTCACCAGTTACTGTACTTTATGATTTAAATGCTGATTACGTTAATAGAAAATATTGCTTCTATAGCATTACATACAATTTTAAAACAAAATATCATTAGCACTTCTTCTGAATTCCTCCCCTGAGAAACATGCTGGCTATATCTTTGCACATACTTATGAAAGAAATTAAATCTGCAATAGGCACTTGACTCAAAATATATTTCTGCAAGTAACAAACCTATATATCATTGTCTTAACAATCACAAAATTTTAATGTACATTTTCCTAAGAACAGCAAGAATTCAGGTGTGCTATTACAGTTTGCAACAGAGTCAGGAATGTGGGAATGCAAGGGAAGGAAAAGGGACAAACTTAAATAAAAAATACTAATAGGAGAGCATGGAGAGGGACTGATGGAGAAAGATACCAGGTCTTCTAAAAATATTATAAAAAGAAAATTCTTCAGCACTGACTTGAAGCTTGATTACTTTATGAACGTACTAACACTATCAACATTAGTGGCCATACGTAAAAAAGATAAACAACAGGACTTGTAAGACACCAGACAACAATTATTTAAAACAGTAAAAAATAAATAAAAAATGCAAGCCTCAGAAAGCAATTACATACTTACAAATGATGTCAAGGTATTGTTTTCATGATCCAAAAATGATACAAGAGCTGCAAATTCATTCAAATAATTCTGTGAGAATTCAAAACATAAAGGAGTTATAGGGAGAAGTAATTTTGTTAGTAAATTCAATAATTATGTTGCAGCAATACGTGTCAATAGTTTTCCGCAATATTTTTAGGTCAAGAAAAGTTAAGTGCGTTTCAGTTTTTTTATTGTAACAATTAAATTATGATTATTTTTTTCAAAACCTCATATCCTTCGTCATCTACAAATGACTTTTCAAAATGTCACGAAAATAAAATGAAAGGAAATGAAGTTGTTACATCTGAACAGATCCACCTACAACTCGATTTAAAAATAATGTACATCCTATGTTTGTTTCTAAAACCTTCCTTCAACACATAAGGAGGCAATCAATTATATTGTTTTACTTCTTATAGTGATATGTCTTATAGTATCACTTTGTACTTCTCTTAAGGTGAGCAGTGTTTATGTTGAAAGAAAATATATGCACAAGACACACAAAAACTCTATCAAATAAAGCCAAATACTTTTGAACATGAAATTCACAATTTCTCAAGAATAGTAAGATATTTTAGTTATTAATATACCAATTAGAGAAAATATTTTTTTTTTTAAAGTTCCAATTACTAACATTTCAATCTGACAAAGAACAATTTGTCACAAAATAAAACTCAAGTATTGAAGATCACCATAATTCATCAATGTAGGCACTTCCCAAACACTTATATTTGTAGATTTCATTACAATGAAAACTTTACAAAACATTTTATACTGACTTTCTCATTAAATACCTTTAATATGCTTTACAATAAATACTAGAAGACTCAATCTAGAAAAATCAAATCAATACAAATTGGTGAAGAAAGTTTGGAAATAAGAAAAGGAAATGTAGTGTAAATTTATTTAGGTAAAAATAACTATTTGAAACAACAAAAACATTCTACAAAAGCTGCTGTTACGGCTACTTCTGTATCTCGTTTAAAATAAATTATAAATTATATAGGAAAAATGAAAATAAGAGACATGGCCATATGATAACTCATTAAATGCAGTCTCCAACTAAAAGATTTTCAAAAACACATTAGACTTGAGTGATGCATAGTTCATTTTACAGCTATAGTGTACTATCACTTTAATATTGTCAGGTGAAGTGTGGTTCAATTGTTTGTTTCTAGTTCCACCATTGCCTTTAATTGTAAAATTAAGCAACCTTAGAAATTGAATAGTAGCAGCAGTGTCCTTACACACAAACAAAGTCCTAATCAAAAGTTGAATCACTTGCATCTAAGCTGTGTTCATTGAATGCACAACACACATTACAGAGTAATGCAATTTGCCAGTAATGATTGATGAAAAGAAATCCCAATTAGTAATTTATACCTTAGGCATTTTCAGCCCAAATAGTTATTACATAGCCTTGCTTTACTAACATCTGACATCATTAAATTGAGCAACTCATGTTTTTGGGATCTTAAGATATTGGTGAATTTTATGTTAGTAAATATTATTTTTATTTCATTCACATTCAAGCTTTCTTATGTCAATGTGCTATTCTAAATGCTCCTTATGATAAAAATTCAGATTATTGGTACTGGCCATAATTTTCTTCACAAGAATTTATTTCCTTGTTATTTTCTCTATTAAAGAGAATAAAGAAATAGTACAGTGATTTTTCATTTGTAGATACAAGGGAAGTGAGGAAAAGTAAATATAATTAGAAAATAAAGTTGACATCATTTATAAATGTAAATTATAGGCAACATAATAAGCATTTCCATGATGATAATGTAAACCTGCAATTATGAACAAAATATTGAAATACAAAGCAAAAGCTTAATTCTAGGGCTGCTACTACCACATGCAAAACTATAGAGTGAAATTGTGCAGAGTTTAAAATGGTTTACCACTGAGCCCCTATTTAATGGTAGCTGCACATATCAATTTTATATTTACAATTTATTTATTAGTAAAAACTTACAGTCTGTTGTGAATTAATAAGGAATAGAATAAAAGAAATTAATAAGTATCCATGAGGAAAAAAAGAAAATAATTTTGAACTATAATTTTTAAAAGATTATATTTTTAACATTTTGCTTTTTTTGTCTAATACAATATTGTACTTTAAATGTTCACTTCCATTCCCATAAAATTATCTTGTTACTTTACTTTTACATTAATTTTCTTTCAAATATTTATTATTTTCAAAATGTAGAAGGTAATTATTAGGCATCATTGAATCACATGAACAGCTGGTAAAATGATTGAATTTTCTTTTCATTACACAAATTGATTTTATACATAGTTTTTGTTTGGTAAGTTTTAATTCTTTATTTTTTTAAAGAAAGTTTTAACATAAAAAAACAACAAAATAAGTAACTTTTTCACTTTAAACTACAAAATTCATCTATGTAGAATCAATAAATTAAGAAATTTTTCACGTATGTTCAAAACATGTGCAAAACAAATTACATAGAAACAAGTCAATAAGCACCCACTTTACATGATACTCTAGATACAAATCAGTAATTTGTGCAATGAACATCTACAATAAATTATTACAAGTGAAATTTCCAAGCTACAGTTAAAACACTTAAGAAAAACACAAAAGTATATTCAAACAACTTCTGTATTAACTTTTTTCCCTTTCCTCATCTACCATTTTAGGAGCTCATTTAAAAGAAACTCATTTGAACAGTACTAAACAGCAGTGCTGACTAATGCTTATGAAAATAATACACATCTTATGATTAAGAAGAAAAAAAAAGAATCCAGTGTTATCCCTAAATAAAACTGAGGCATTGAACACAACACTTTACTTCAACAAACTAGGGCTACAAGTTACCAGAAGTGTGATTTTTTCTACGTTGCAGGTCCATTGCAACATCATCTACAGAGATAAGTTTCTCAATAGGAATACAGGATAATTCACCTCCCACATTGGTAGGCGGCATCCATTTCTCTTTCTCCTTTTCCTTAGCTTCTTTAGCTTTAGCCTCTTTCTCTTCCTTTGCTTCAGCCTTAGCTTCTGCTTTTGCTTTATTTGAAGCTTCCTTAGCAGATGCTTCTCTTGCTCTGCGTTCTTTTAACTTTAAAGAGAAGATTGCAACACTTCTTGCTCTTTTCATCAGACTTTGCTTCACTCTTGTCTTCCGAGCAGCTGCAGACTCTTCAGCTTTACTTGCTGCCGCTGCAGCCTCCTCCCCCTCTTGACTAGATACTGTTCTGCTGCTATCTGAAAGAGATGTTTCTTTCTCTGGTGAGAACCTGAACTTTGATCGTACTTTAGGATCCGCCCAGGGCGGAGCTGACCTCAGAAGATCCGAGTCTGATGACGCAGCTAATTCTTTGGGTGTAACAATACATTCTGTGCTGCGTCGGGTTGCTAAATTTTCCCCAGAGGCACTTCCCATTTCTGGTTCACTCCCTTTTCTGCCTCCTTCAATACCCAATCTACGAACCCAATCAACTCCATGAGGACCAATCGTTAGGTGATAACCCAAGCCTTCACCTTCTGGTCCCAACCACTCACGTGATTTTTTCGGAGGGCTTTTTGGGAGTGAAGAAAGCAAGCTTTCTGCAGCCTGTGATAAAACAGATTCATCTTTATGTGGTTTGGGCTCTTTTGCCTCCATGGATGCAACAGGATTAATATCCACTGTTGGAGTAGGAGCATCATCTAATGCATCACTTGATGTTTCTTCCGCCTCAGCCAAACCTTCAGCAGCAGGTGAAACAACAAATCTGAAGGAGAAAAAGAGCTGATTTTTTTTCTTGAAATACACATTGAAAAATTCATAGTTAAATAGTAGATGCAACAGTACCGTCCTATGACTATTCCAGAAGGTGGTGGTGTATTATCCGGAGCAGGTGTAGAAGCCGTGGTGGATGATAATCTTCGACAAGCTTCTCGCCGCGCAAACTCAACTTTTGCCATTTCTGTGGCTACCCATTCAGGAACATCCGGAATAGCACATGAGATGACAAATCTCAATATTAACATTATATGCTGCAAAGTCAAAATAAAGTTTAATTTAAAAACCATTATCAATATTTTACTTTTTTTTAATATTAATGAACTCACCTCTAATGCAACAATAAGAAGAATGGTTTGAGTGGTAGACATTTCAGGAAACATTCTGTGTACCTGGCCAGATAGGCCAATTAAAGCACAATTAACTAGTACTGCAATAAGGCCCATAACTTCCATTGCATTCTGTCAAAATATGTTAATTTCATGAATATATAATTTATTTGTTATATATTTAAAAAAACAACAATTTATTCCCATCATACCTGCCAAGTGCCTATATTTGACACTCTTTGACCAAAAGGCCTTTGAAATATGAAACACAGTTTGAAGGCATCACTTCGTATTTCAATTAGATTATTTACAAGGGCACAAAAAGCAGCCATAGGAAATGCAGATGAAAATAACACCACATAACCTAACTGAATGAACATTTCCAAATGATCAGCAAAAGTTCCATCATACTGTAAAAGATAATGAACAGCATTTTTCACAAAACTTCCAACCAGTCATTATAGAAAAAAACTATGTAAAATCACTTTCTTATTTAGAAATTAACACCTTTACCTTAAAAAGTGAACTTTCCAGCTCTGCCTGACTAATGTTCCTCTTGCCTCCTTTGCCAGGTGTACCACATTCTGGTTCCTCCTGTTTTTCTTTCACTATTGACTTTTTGGCTTCTGTTGGACTAAGTGCTCCAAACAAGTCAAAGCTTAATTTAGCAAGTCGCAATTGTTCCAAAAGATATGGAAGGGCAGACTCTTTCAAGTTTCCTATAACTTGTCGAGCAATCAAAAGAGCAGCTAATTGCTGAAAGTACATACAAGAGACTTAATATAATAAAAAGGAATACAAAGTTGATTTTTTTGTCTGCAATCTAAAACACATATACATATTAAAAAGATTCATTATTTATATGTAGAGTGTCTAGGGAGGAAACAACAAAACTTTGAAAATAAGCTATTATGTCAATTTTAAGCATACTTTGTCTAATAAACTCCTTTGATGTTTCAAATGGTTGAGCCACAATAAGCACTCAAAATTGGGTTTGAAAAAATATTCTCTATGCAAAAATTTGCATTTCAGAAGCATATAAACACTCCAGAAACATGTAAATTGTTTATTATTTACAAAAGAAATGAATATACTTGTTCCCAAAGAAAGATTAATACAGAAATACACTACAGGTGCTACCAAAGTACATACGTGTTTGCAATGTTTCTAAATGCTATGTAATATTATACTACTACATAAACCGGCAAAAGTGTTTTCAAACAGCAATCTTTCTTCCGCACCAAGACACAAACTCATATCTTCAGATTTAACTTCCCGGCACTCATACCACTGCACCAGACAAGTGCCTTATGTGTCGAACTAGGGCAGAGTTCTAGCTCAAAACACTTGGACACAACTAAAAGTATAAATGTCCTTCATGTTAAAAAAACAAAAAACAACTCAACAATCAAAACATCCATTAGAAACTCCCAAAGTCTCCAGTTCTTTCAGATCAATCAGGGAATGTCAATTTTGGAGAAAATCGGCTCAACAGTTTGGCCAGCTGTCCACAAACGAACTGATAGCTGTTAGGTTGATAAATAGTGGTCCCGGGCACATCAACTAATAAGGCCGTTAGTCCCGTAAGTGCAGTACATGTTTTTCTCGGGACGTAGCGGTTACACCCCGTACATGGCTAAATCCGGCGCCGACCTACTCGCGACTAGCGAGATTTGCGCCAACCGAGTACCCCATCACACGGGCATCGCCCCAGCCGGGACAAACTCTAAGCTCCCGGCATGTGTGGTAGTGTAGTGCGTGTGCGTGTGTAAGAAAAGGGTAGGATAGGGCAAGGAATAGAAAGAAAAGACCGCGCGTAGTCCGTGGCCCGTTCGGTAGGGTCCTACCGCGGCATTCGGTAGGTGTTGACCAGAGAAACCACGGAAAGCTACCCATCAAAGCAGCCGCCCTCTAGAATTCTCATCCTCACAACGACAGGACTCGACCTAGCTATCTGGCTAGTGTCGGAAATATTGCTATCATAAGGACACGAACCTAGGACCTAGGTCAATGGCACTATAATGACTAGAGGGCGGATTATACCATATTTGCATATTTTATTCCTCGCGTCCAAAAGATATGCCTTTTGCAAGAAAAATACGATTCATACCCCCAAGAAAGGAATATATGAAGTTTTAAAGGGCATTTTTTGCATATATTGGCAATAGTGCATGTATCAGTAATTCGTGCATATCGTCTCCTGTATTATTTCAGTAGTATACCTTTGGGTTCCGGCTCTCACACGCAACCAATCTTTATAAACGAGGGCTCTAAAGAAAGAGAATTTCACGGAGACTTGACGAATTCCATTTTGACTTTAAAAATATGGATGATTTCTTTAAAAAAACGTCTCGAAATATTCATGTAAAATGCAACCCGCATCACATATCAACCTATATCGGCAAATAACTCATAAACAAAGCGTTTTAGAGCCTTAAAAAGTAAAATTTTGAGGCCAGAGGCCAAAGGCCTCAAAGAAACGTTTTTCGCACCACAATCTACAAGAGGAGACATTCTTCGATCCATTCAAGTTACTTTTCGGTTCCACGATTTAATACTATCAAGGCCACCTCAATATTTCAGTCTTTCCTGCTGGTAGCAATTTTTGTGGCGACATGCTTACAAGGCTTAGATTCGACAATCTTTATTGACGCTTTCTGTTAACACTGTAGTTTGTGCAGTCTGACGAGGTTTATTTGCATAATCATTAATTCAAGATTTGCTCTCCAGCAATAACTAGAAGTACTATTATAGTTGCTTGATACTTATACCTATGAAGATTGTTTCTTATGCGTGTAGTGAAACTATTCAATTAACGTTTTTTCATGGTGCGTACTTAATTGTGGAGTGATGTGGGTGTTCAGTGAAGAGTGAAGACTGTGTTTGTGTTTTACCTGTACCAATATTTTCGTTTTCATTCGATGAAATTTACAAGTCAACGGGTTCAGATACGTAGCTTTCTCAAAAGTAAAAAGCTAATATTTTTGAGACTAAATATTTTTATGCTAATATTTTTGTGACGAAAAACTAAAACCTAATTGACAAAGAATATTGAATAATTACTTCAAATGTCTTGAAGTGTTGGGAATTGTTCCAAGCAAATTCTCCAAGATATTGAATAAATATTTATCGAAAATTTCTTTTACACATTAATTGTATTGTTTTTTATTTTTATTTGTAATTGTGTTAGTACATTGCAAGTTACCTTTATAGATTTTAAACAAATAAACAGGTTTCGTTAACTACTTTCCCTCTTAGAATGAAAATAGAAGGATAGGGATGAGTGTGGGGGTCTAACATGCGCGAGTTCTCGCACGTGTACGCAGAGGTAGTGGGGGAAAACTTGTGCTATGGTACAACACAAATAACAAACTTTTTCAAGTAGCTAAAGTAAAATAGCTTGAAATCAATGGAAAACAAAGACCAAAACGCGCTAGCCCACAATACCACGTGAATAAATTAAAAAACAACTAAATTAAAATTATAGAAAGAATAGTGCAAGTCACTCGACAACTGCCAACGATCGCAGTCCAAACGCACGATTTAAATGTTGGCGGTATCTGGAAGTATATACACCAACGCCCAACTGCAAACTCATATTGTAAATAAGACACCGTTTGTTATTAAACTCAAGGTGTCGGTTCGTTAAGATATTAAAAATGCAAACAGTTTGAGCAACATTCCCATGTACCGAAGTGGGTTTACTAATGCCTACTAAATTGTTTCTAAAGCTAAAAAATGGTATTTAGTACTCAAAGGTGAAAACATTAGTTTGATTATTTTTTGGCTCGGAATTGTTTTTCTTGAGGTACGTAAGGACGCAGAAAATAATTCAATGCTTTTTAGTAAACAAATAATTTTTCAATTTTCTCACCCCAGCAAGCTGGCCCCCTGACTCTCCAAAACCCACTAGGTTCTTCATAACAAATCAAGGAAAGTTAAATAATATTGCAATGAGTAGGTCTGTTCTTGCCCGATCCGGTATTTTCGCACTACTTTACTTGGCTTTCTCAAGAGTAAAAACCTTTTCTATTATTTGACTATCAAGGAAAGCGAAAAGCTAACTCTCAAGGAAGATTGAAAAATTTTTTCAAATGTTGTTTTTAAAGAAGTATGAATTGTTCCAAGAACATCTATCTATAATTTTGAATAAACTTTAATTGAAAATTTGTTTGAAACATCAATTGCATTGTTATTTTCTTTGATATTCTGTAAGTACATTAGTAGTTCCTCTCCTTTATGGAACGGATAGACAAATGGATAAGTAAAGGGTGGGATTTAACATACGAGAGTTCTCGCACGGGTACGCTAGTTGATATATATTTTGATATCATTGATCCTCTCAAGACTGTCGCTCTTCAGCAGCTGATTTCTAAGGCGGGCAATTGTTCAATCCCTTGTGAGAGTACCACTACCAATGTGGGACGTCGGGCAGAGACAGGAATACTAAGAAACAGCTTTGCTCATTGATAGCTTGTCGACTTAGATTACAAAAGCTCATTTCTGTTGCGTCTGGAAAAGCACTTTTTTATATCAGACCCCTGCCCTACGATCCATTTACTGATCCGACACTCAGACAGACACACAGACAGACAGACACACAGACAGATAGACACACAGACAGATAGACACACAGACAGACACACAGACAGATAGACACACAGACAGATAGACACACAGACAGATAGACACACAGACAGATAGACACACAGACAGACACACACACACACACAGGGGTCCAAGGGGATGTGATGCGATTACAAGACTCGCTGAAGAGAGTCTCTTAGCCTCTCCATCCCAACTCCGCTCTCACCTTCAAGAGGTGGACCCTGTCGAGTCGAGTAACCCGTGCCAAGGTTGTGGTAACCAATCCCTTCGGCGGTACGGGTCGACCAACAGACGAGGATGGGGGTTCTGGCAAGTCACTCTGTCAGAATGGCATGTAACAGCCGTACTGGAGCGACCCGAAAGTATTCCGGGGTACGGTCTGGTTGGTTACAACCCTGGCCCAGGGTAAAGGGTGAAGCCGGGGGAGCCTGTAACCCCTAAGCGACGTGTCCCTGGGTGGCGAACAGGGGAGGAATCTCTAGATATAGAAGTCAAGAGGCAATTAAAATACCTCTCACGGACCAACAGGCGGGGAAGGACACCTCAGTCAAAAAACCAGCATGGAAGGTCCGGGGCCCGGATCCCCAGTACCGGCGTCTGTTGGGAGTGAGCAAGCGGGCTCCCAGGCGTCGTCAACCAGTAACCGCAGTACTTCAGCAGTGGACCACTTGGCTGCTGTATTATCTATTGCTACAAGTGATGATCTTGCGAAGCAACAGGCATTGTGTAGCCTTGAAAAGAAAATAACCGAGCTTCTCAACTTCGTTAAGCCTCGCCATAATGTTCATGGTAAGATCAAGAGATTGGCGTATTCGATCCAGACGCACTTTAACGAGGTGGTAGCACTGCAAAAAGGATCATCCAGCCCAGATCCTCAGTGCGCCAAAGTCGTATCGAAAGAAGAGTGCATCCAGACATCCCCTGAGAAGGTGGCTGCGGGAGTACTCAAAACGAGAAATGATCCTCCGCGAAACCGGAGCACCCAGGTGCCCAAGGTAAGAATGGAGACTGCGGAAAACGCAGATAAAATTCGGCTAAAAGCACCCTCTCCGGAAAAGCCACGAGAAGAGCCTGCAGTGGCACGTGAAGAGCCCGAGTGGCAGGTGGTCACTAGTAAGAGAAAACGTAAGCGTTCTAAAACGCGGAAAAGGCCACCCAGACCAGATGCCCTGATGATCAAGAAGAAGGACGACGCGCTGACGTACGCGGACATCCTTAAAAAAATGAAAGCTGACCCTGAGCTCAAGGAGCTGGGTGAGAATGTCACGCGCATCCGGAAGACAGCTGGCGGCGATCTCCTTCCGCAACTGAAGCGGTCTGCCGGAGGCCAAACTGCAGATTTTCAGTCCTCTGTAAGGAAGGTGTTTGGTTCGAACGCCGACGTGAGGGCGCTCACTCACACCGTGACAATTGAGGTGAAGGACCTGGATGAGGTCACAACTAAAGAGGAAGTGCATAGGGCTCTGGTGGACAATCTTCCCGAAGCCAGTGATCTCCCAGCTACTGTGGTCAAATCTTTAAGACCAGCCTACGGTGGAACGCAGGTGGCAATAGTCAGCCTTCCTGTTATGGTGGCTAACAAGTTGTTGGCCATCCGTAAAGTAAAAATAGGATGGGTGTACTGAGCTATGCGTGAGAAGAAGGTCCGTCTGAGGTGTTACAGATGTTTGGATTTTGGACACCTCAGAAAAACATGCAAAAGCGCACATGACCGGTCCAACTTGTGCATGAAGTGTGGTGGTGAGGATCACCTTGCTAAGGCATGTAAAAATGACGCAATGTGTTTGCTTTGTGAAGAAAACGGGAAACAAGGCAGACATGCTACTGGGTGCAGCAGGTGTCTATCGTACCAAAAAGCGCTCAAAGTATTAACGGATCGAAAATGAAAATTTTACAACTTAATCTCAACCATTGTGCAGTTGCCCAGGGTATCCTGGCACAGTCGGTAAGGGAATGGGAGGCTGATTTAGCAATAATTTGCGAACAGCATAGAAACCGTGATGATACAGCGTGGGTATCTGACCTCCACAACAAGGCGGCAATCTGGGCCTGTGGAAAACACTCATTCCAGCAAGTAATGACGAGACCCGGAGCTGGATTTGTGTGGGTAAAAATCAACGGTGTCTACATCTATACCTGTTATGCCTCACCACATGCGACAATGGACGAGTTTGAGCAGTTCCTCGACCGCTTAGTGTATGACGAAAGAGGTCGAAGCCCGTTGGTGATAGCGGGAGACTTCAACGCCTGGGCGGTCGAATGGGGTAGTTCGTCCACTAATGAGCGAGGTCGAGCGGTTCTGGCATCCCTCTCTCTTCTTAATGTAGAGCTCGCCAACACAGGAGACACATACACCTTTCGCAGAGGGGGCGTGGGATCTGTTTTGGATCTGACGTTCATGTCAGATAACCTATTGAGAATGGGAGTGACCTGGAGAGTTAGTGAGCATTATACCCATAGTGACCACCAGGCACTTTTGTACGAGGTGAAAAATCAACGGAAGGATAATTTTGCACCGAAATATCATCCAGCTGGGTGGAAAGCAAAAATGTTTGACGAAGAAGTTTTCCGACTATGTTTGGAGACGATAGTACCAACAGGTACCGCAGATGACAAAGCAGGGCAGGTTATAAAATGGGTAACCAAAGCCTGTGATGCGGCAATGCCTAGACGGGGCGCAATCATTCGACGCTCACCAGTTTACTGGTGGAATCAGGAAATAGCCCAATTACGCCGGCAGTGCCTTCGAGCCAGGAGACAGTACCAGATAGCTCGTGGCAGAGACATCTTTCTACAATTGCAAGAGAAATATAAACTCGCTCGAAGGCAGTTGAAGATTGAAATCCGCAAGAGCAAACGCGTATGCGCCAAAAGTCTGTGTGACGAGGTCGAAAAAGACCCATGGGGTAGGCCGTACAAAACGGTCATGAGTAGGTTGAGACAGTGGCACCTACGCTCTCCAACTTGCCCCAATATGTTTCTCAAAATTGTGACAGCCCTATTCCCGACCCACCCCGCTGAAACAGTTAATACAGCGTTATCTAACGTAGAAATAATTCCTCCAGTCACGCAGAAAGAAGTTCTGCACGCAACCAGAAGAATCGGCAACACAAAGGCTCCCGGACCGGATAACATTCCCAACATTGCCCTCAAGACTGCGATACTCGACCACACCGACATCTTTGTGGATCTCTACTATTCTTGCTTGAGAGATGGGGGTGTATCCAGAAAGATGGAAAAAACAACGTCTGGTGCTCCTCCCTAAGGGGAATAAATCTCCAGAAGATCCATCGTCATACCGGCCACTATGTATGCTTGACACAGCTGGCAAGGTTCTGGAGAGAATTATTAGTACCAGGCTGGAGAAAGCTGTAGAGGAAGGAGGAGGTCTTTCGGAAAACCAGTATGGTTTCCGCAGAGCCCGCTCGACAGTTGTCGCCGTCCAGCTTGTCATTAACACCGCCCGACAAGCAATTGGAGGAAGTAGATGGAAGGGAGGCCCAAAACAGTACTGTGCTGTCGTTACGTTGGACATTAAGAATGCATTGCACCGATTTAAGGTACATGCAAGAATGCACCGATTTAAGGTACCAACGTATCTGAGGAAGATTGTGGCTGACTGAGTAATAGAGCCCTGATTTAGCATACAGATAATGGGCCGAGGGTACACAATGTCACTGCTGGTGTCCCACAAGGGTCGGCATTGGGCCCACTATTGTGGAATATGATGTATGACGAGGTACTTCGGCTTCCCCTCCCAGAAGGCAACAATATCATTGGTTTCGCGGACGACATTACTATCGTAGCCGTTGCAAAATATACTGAGGAAATGGTGTACTTTTGCAACGAAGCGATCGCTATTGTTAGTCGGTGGTTGAAGTCCTCAGGGCTGCAGTTAGCTGAGCACAAGACGACTGAGGTTATCCTGGTCACTAGCAGGAAACAGAGAGAAACCATCACGATCAAAGTTGGAGGCCACCGTGTTACATCCCAGCCGTCAATCAAATATCTTGGTATCATGATTGATGCCCGTCTGACATTTGCGGATCACCTGAGGTATGCCAGCAATAAAGCGGCGGTGGTTAATGCTGCACTGTCGAGGCTAATGCCCAACATAGGGCCCTGTCAGGAGAAAGGGAAGCTTCTGGCCTTGGTTGTCAGGTCAGTCTTGCTCTATGGAGCCCCAGTATGGGCCAACTCCACGTCAACAAATAGCTACGTCCGAGGGATGGCGTCAGTGTACAGGTTATCAGCATTGCGGGTAGCTTGTGCATTCCGCACTGTGTCAAACGATGCAGTGTGTGTCATCGTGGGGATGCCTCCGGTCGATATCTTAGTGCAGGAGAGACGGAGGCGATATCACAAAGAGGAGGAGAACCCAAACTGCTCGAAAACAGTACTTGAATGGCAGGATCGCTGGGACAAGTCCATTAAAGGAAGATGGACGTACCGCATGATTCCCTCCATTGCACCGTGGATCAACCGTAAACACGGTGAAGTAAACTTCTGCCTGATTCAGCTGTTGTCTGGACATGGATGCTTTCTTGCATATCTCCACAGGTTCAAGTTGGAGGATACCCCCTTCTGTCCACTATGTGAACCTGCCGTCGAAGACGCCAAGCATGTGTTTTTCGAGTGCCCACGATTCCATCTGCAGCGACGGCACGTTATGAGTATACTCGGGATCGACCCGCTGACACCCGAAGCAATGGTCGGGCGCATGCTCGCCTCAGAAACCAACCGGGCTGCCGTGAGCGCATATGCGCAGACCACAATGGCTGAGCTCAGGAGAATAGAAAAGGAAAGAAGGGAAGTCGACTGATCCTCCTTAGATCCTTCCTATGCTCGGGGAAGAGAAGTGGCTAGTGACTGAGCCACTCTGATCCACTCCCCGTGATGTAATGCCTAACGGCGGTTCCGCGGGGAGGATGGAGGATTGATTGATTGAATAGGGTTTAGAGGGCGCTTCGACTGCTGTGGTCATTTGCGCCCATGCCAGAGTATTTGGAGAAAAGAATATTCAGTGTTGCATATGTAACTTACTCACTGTTTAAAAGCATGTACATTGGCTAAAAAGAAGGCTCGAATTCTGCTTCAGGCATACTTGTAGAAATGGCAGAAGGAAAATAGAAAAAGGGCGCGTAAAATTTATCTTAAAACGTAAAATTGGCTGTAAAGGGGCCAAAAAACAACATAAAACATTGTTATCTTTCAAATAAAATTATATATTCTGCTTTCTCTCAAAAAACAAAAAAGTTTTGAGAGCGCAGAATCGTCTTCCCCGAGCACCACTTGTAGCGAGTTGCCCAGGTCATGTCTTCGTCGACTGCCAACAAATTTCCTACAGTACAGCAGGACGTGTTCCACGGAAAGAACAGTCTTGCACGAGTCACAGATGGGGCGAGTTTCATTTCGAAGAATGAAGCCGTGAGAGAAATGGCAGTGTCCGATACGAAGACGGGTTAAAATCACTTCCTCGCGCCTACGGGACCGTGATGAGGAGCGCCAGGGATACACAGAATTCTTTATCGCACTTAGTTTGAAAGTGCTATTGTGCCACTCTGTTTGCCACGCTCTAAGCACGGATCGTTTCAAGAAAGCCTGAACATCGGACAATGGCACAGAAGGGATGTCGATACGAGTTTTACGAGTCGCTGATTTCGCCGCCTGGTCGGCCAGTTCATTCCCTCTGATACTCACGTGGCCTGGGACCCAACTAAGTACCAGGTCATAGCGGCGGGACAGAAGACGATGAATCAGGCTTTGAACGGATAAGGTCAGGTAGTCTGACGAAGGACGGGAGACGGCTTGAAGAGAGCTGAGAGAATCGGAACAGATAACTACTCGCCGCAACGTCGCTGATTCAATGTATTTTAGGGCCTCAAAGATTGCAAACATTTCGGCAGTGAAAATACTGCATTTGGAGTGAAGCCGAAATGATTTGGTGGCCCTGATACAGTAAAAACCACATGCCACCGCGTCGCTGCACGATGAACCATCCGTGTATAAGAATAAATGATCCGGATAGGATTCTCTCATTTCCAGAAACTGCTTCTGGTAAACCAGAGGACTAGTAGTTTGTTTGGGCAGATGGGAGAGTCTGAAGTCAATACTGGGAAGGAGGAGTTTCCAAGGGGGGATCCCGTCACTTGTGGGTTTCACAGGAGTGGGAAGTTCTACATTTAATTCCCGGAGAAGGTTTCGTAATCTAATACCTGGGGGATGGGGTAACGATGTTCGAAGAATGTACGAGGACTCATACTTTGGGTGGATGATTATACGACGACAAGGGTGGTCAACCAGTCCCGACACTTTAGCCCCATAAGAGGCTAATAAAATATCTCGCCTTCGGCTCAGAGATGGTTCTCCAGCTTCGGCCAAGAGGCATTCGATGCGACTCGTGCGGTAGGCGCCTGTACTAATTCTTATACCGGCGTTGTGAATGGTATTTAATGGCCGGAGGGTTGATGGTGACGCTGACCCATATACAATACACCCATAATCCAAAATAGAGCGGATGAGGGTTCTATACAAACGCAAGAGACACACACGGTCAGCTCCCCAAGAGCTGCCTGTAAGGGTGCGGAGGAGGTTCAGAGGTGAGACACATCGGCTCTTCAGTTTACGTATATGATTTCGCCAAGTTAGACTCTTATCGAAAGTAAGCCCAAGGAAAGTTGCAGAGTCCACAAAAGGTAGAAGATGGCTTCCAAGAAAAAGATCGGGGTGGTTATGAAGATGATAAATCCTGCAGAAGTGCATACAGCTAGTTTTTGATGCGGAGAATTTAAAACCTGTAGCATCACTCCATTCCTGCAATTTGTTGAGGACAAGTTGTAATTGTCTCTCTATCACTTGAATACTCTTGGAAGAGCAGAAAATGGCAAAGTCGTCAACGAAGAGCGATGCTTTCATCGGCTCTCGGATTATCGACGCTATACTATTGATAGCGATGGCAAACAGAGTGACACTCAGAATTGAGCCCTGAGGGACCCCGTTTTCTAAATGGTGGCTGGCGGATAACCTGTCACCAAGGCGAACGCGGAAGTATCTTGAGGAAAGAAAGGCTACTAAAATAAGGGGGAGCCGGCCCCTAAGACCCCAAGAATGGATGGTGCGAAGAATGCCGTACCTCCAGGTAGTATCATAAGCTTTCTCTATATCAAAGAAAATTGCTACCAGGTGTTGACGTAGCACGAAAGCAGTGGAGATCTGAGTGGTAAGGGTGACAAGGTGGTCCATGGTTGACCTGTTCTTCCTGAAACCACATTGGATGGGGGTAAGTAGGTTTCTCTGCTCCAGGTGCCAGACCAAACGCGTATTCACCATTCGCTCCAGATGTTTGCATATACAGCTTGTGAGCGAGATTGGACGGTAGGTTGACGGCTTTGTCCTGTCCTTTCCTTCTTTAGGAATAGGAATAATAATCGCTTCGCGCCAGGTTCTAGGGAAGGTATGTTCCATCCAAATCTTGTTGAAGATACGGAGGAGAAAGATACGTGCCTCTTCCGGCAGGTGTTTTAACATTTGGTTGTGTATCTGGTCTGGTCCTGGAGCAGAATCTTTCCCACGGGTGAGCGCACAGGAAAATTCATCCATGGAGAAAGGGGCGTTATAATCTTCCTCCAGGCAGGTAGAGAAGTCCAATCTGCATTTCTCCATTCTACTCTTAGTTTTCAAGAAGCTAGGGGAGTAGTGTAAGGAACTGGAGGAATTTTCATAATGACAGGCCAATTCCTCAACTACTTTTTCTGGAGAAGTAATAAGATTTCCATTAATAAGAAGTCCTGGGACAGATGATGGGGAAAATCTTCCTCCGATCTGTCGGATCTTTCGCCATACTACTTTAGGCGGGGTATGGCAAGAAAGAGAAGAAATAAAGGCTCTCCAGGAAGCGGTCTTACTTTCCCGTATTACTAATCTGGCTCTGGCCCGCTTTCTTTTGAAATCGATCAGGTTTGATGCGGTGGGGAACCTATTGAGCCTCGCGAGTGCTTGCTTTCGGTCTCGCACCGCGGTGGCACAGTCAGCATTCCACCAAGGCACAGGGACGCGTCGTGGCCGACACGTAGACTTCGGGATTGCAATGGTGGCTGCGCGAAGAACGGCGTCGGTGAATTGGGCCACCAAGGTATCGATATTATTTGAGAAGTGGTCTGGCATTATAATTTTCTCGCTGAATGTATCCCAGTCGGCTCGATGGAATAGCCAGCGAGGAGGGTAGATGACGTCTAAATCAGGGACATTAAAGTGGACCAAAGTCGGAAAATGGTCACTCCCATGTAGATCATCGAGTACGGTCCACTCTACCATGGTAGATAGGGATGGACTGCAGAGTGCCAGATCGATTGACGAGAAGGTGTTTGACGCCATGGAGAAATGAGTGTGATTCCCGGAGTTCAGAAGAATTAAGTTTTGCTGGTCAATAATATTTTCGAGGATAGAACCTCTCGGGCAGGTCCTCGTGCCACCCCAGAGGGGATTGTGGGCATTAAAATCCCCCGCAATAAAAAAAGGGGCGGGCAACTGAGAAAAAACATCTTCGAGTTCCTCTTGTGACACGACTTGGCCAGGGGGAATGTATATACTACACACCGTAAAAGAGAACGATGGGAGGTGTACCCGTACGCAAACTGTTTGGAGGTCGGTTCGAACGTTGTGTTCCTCCGAGAACAGGGAGTCGCGGATGAGTACCGCAACGCCGCCGTGAGCACGAAGTCCGTCGTCTTGATCAAACCGATAGATGTTAAATCCGCGAAGAGACAGGGGATGATGAGGGAGAAGATGAGTTTCCTGAAGACAGACTATAAATGGTTTGTGGCGAGAAATTATTAATCTTAATTCTTCTGAGTGAGCACGAAGACCATTTAAGTTCCATGAGAGAGCCATGAGAAATTATTTCTTTGGTTGCTTTTTTTCTTTCTCACCTTCTGAATGGTTGTAGAGGAACTCTCGTGGGGTTCCTCATCAACAGCAGAGTCATCCTGACTGCTGCTGGATATGGTCGTCTGTGTCGGGAGGATTTCCCGACTTTTGGCCACGGGTGACCGAGATCTATAGGGGCTGGAGAATCGTCCGATGTGATTCTCAGAGACAGAAAGAGGTGGACGGGATTTGGATGACGTATTTTTCCTGGGAGGCGGTGTCTGTTTAAGATCGATTTCAGTAGAAGTCTCAGTGGTCGATTTCTGGTGGTGTTTTTGCACAGGTTTTTTGTACTTTGTGGGAATTATAATTTTCCCACCTTGGATACATGCCGAATCTTCGGGGAAGTCTGTCGGCGACACCTGACAACTAACGTGCGAAACTACCGCTGGGGTACAGTGAGTTTGACAACTCGCTGTTACCCCCGGGGACTTAGGTTTTACAGCACTGGAAAAGGATCGAGATAGGTCCACTGGATTCCTGATTTGGAACCTACGCTTCGCCTCAGGGAAGGAAACCTTTTCGGTTACCCTTATTTTTTGGATTTCCCTTTCCCGGAGAAACGTAGGACACTGGTTGTCGTTGGCTGGGTGATCGCCTTCGCAATTCACACAGTGCGGTGGTTTGTCGCAGGGTTGTGGGTCGTGAACTGATGATCCGCACTTCCCGCAAACCGCGTTTACGGACATACATCGCTGTTGGGTATGCCCAAACCTTTGACACTTGAAGCAGCGCAAAGGGTTCGGGACATACTGCCGCACACGGAGGTTGTAGAAAGCGGTAACGATCCTTTCCGGGAGGGATGGTCGGTCAAAAGTAAGGATCAGGGTAGAAGTAGGGATCACTTTCCCCTGCTCCTTCCTTCCGATCCTGTACACCTCAGTCACGCCAAAGGTCTTAAAAAAGTTTAGAAGATCTTCCTCCGTTTCAGTAGCAAAGTCCTCGTGGTTGACTACGCCTTTGCTCAGGTTCAAGGTGGGATGAACCGTGACTACTACCTGGAGGCCGGCAATCTGCTTCGTATTTTGAATTTTTACAATCTGCTCGTCGGTACGCGCTTCAAAAGAATGGTCCCATTCCTTTGTCGCACGACCGCTTGGAGCTTCCCGTAGTCTTCTTCGATGGCTCGCGCCAGACGGACAGCACTCACAGTTTTGAAAGTCTTTCCTTCCTCGGCACATGCCATGAGGAGGAAACGAGGCTTCTTGGGTCGATCTTCTTCTCTAGAAAAGAAACTATTCAAATCAATAGTTCTCTCGGCACATCTCCTCTTCCTTGCGGAAGAGGGCGGGGGGAAAGGTGAAGTATCCATATAGATGGAATAGGTTCATCCTCGTGGTCCCCACCCACCACGGAGCCCAACAAGGGGACACTCCATCGGAGTGCCAGGGTTGCCACGAGGATATAGTGGGGGAATAACACAGCGCTGCACCGCCGTGGATTCCCCCGCTCACCCTGGAGTTCAGTACAAGACCTAGTCCGAGCCGATTGATCGGGAGTGGGTTAGCTCCCGACCGCCCGTCTAGAAGAGTCCGGGGCCAAAGCGAGTGTGTTGGAACCTACAGGGAATGTTCCCCAAAATACGTAATCAACGTACTCCTTAGTGCAAGGCGAACAGTAGCACTAGGACTAGATAGGGAAACAAACAGGTCCCTCAACTGCCAGGACACACATTCCCTCCGACACGGGTCGCCATGCACGGCAAACACATGGGTGGGCGTTCAGCATACAGAGAAGGCCAGTGAGGAAGAAAAAGGAGTGAAAAGAACGTACATGACATGAAATGAGAAGCAAGAAGATGAAAAAAAATGGAGAAAGGAACACTTGAGAGCCTTCTCTGCATCCCCCCGTCAGGACGTGGACCAACCCACCTCGACGGGGAGGATGGAGGAGAAGGGAGGTGGTTTTAGTGGGTAAAAATCTCACACTATCATGTGGTACGGGCCACATGGTGTCTTTTGAAGATTTCCACCTACCCTCGTAAAAAAACACACACACAGGCAGACACACACACACACCACACACACACACACACACATATATATATATATATATGTATATATATATATATATAACGGATCAGTAAATGGATTGCAGGGCAGGCATATATATATATATATATATATATATATATATATATATATATATATATACACACACACACACACACACACACACACACACATACTGGGAGGATGAAGTGCGCAGTTGATTGGGAGAAATAGCCTCACCGATGGGAACAAAATTAATCGTCAATTCGCTTCATCGCATTCAAAACGCAGTGTTTCGAGTAGTGCTGGCGGTTTCAGCGGGGTGTTTCACCATGGCGGCGAAGAAAAAATCTTCCAGAAGCGTTTTGTTTCGATGGATTCAAAGGACGCCACTCTGTCAACTGACGGAAAAGTTGTTTTATGTCAAGCATGTAAGTATGTAAATAAATCCAGGGGAACGTAATTTTCAATGAAACGCGTTATGATTTTTTTCAATTGAATGCAGTTTACTTATTTGCGTGTTTTACGCGAATTCTAGGTTTCTTGTGACAAGAAATTCCAAATTATCCAGGCGACACACGTGAGAAATTCGTCCATGAGAATAGTGAAGAAACAACTCTGCCAGACATTTCTGGCAACAAAGCAGCAGAGTAGCAGCATGCATTTTGGAGTGATATATGCAAGGCAAACTGAATAATCAGCAGTTTCGAAATTTCATGGAGAAGTAATGCCCGATAAACATTCCTGATGAATCTACATTAAGAAAGGGATTTCTACCTCCGTACAATGAAGTAATGCAAGAGATTAGAGAGGACGTCGGCAAGTCTGACATTTGGCTATCGACGAGACAACTACCTCGTGTGGAAGATACATCGCAAATGTTGTCATGGGAAAACATTGTTCTAGTGAGCCAGGAAATCATCTGGTCATGTCCAAAGTTCTCGAACAAACAAACCATGCGGCTTTAGCCAGAGATGTTCACGAGACACAATGTCATCTGTGGCCTTTCGAAGAAAAACTTAATCTTGCAGCACTGATACTGCAAGCTGCTTTAAATAATGTTAAATAAAGTTTCTCGAATTTTGTTGTTGTTGTTGTTGTTGTTGTGAAAACTAGCTTAAAATTGCGCATTTTCCGAAACGCTCAAACGCTATTTTCTAAAAAATGGTTTCAAACTTTTCGAACCGATAGTGCTAACTGCACTCTTTAATATGGCGTAAAGTTAATTTGGGGTTGTTTTTTCTTTAATTACAAAAATGTAATTTTTTTTTAAAGATCTCTCATACGGTTAAAATGCACATTTCCAGCAATTTGCAAACACCATTTAATTTGTAATTGTAAGTGCTTCAAATGACTTCAAATGAAGTTTCAAACTCAAAAATTTTCTGTAAAAAAGTTTCAAATTTCGCATTTACAGTCGCACTAAACGCCATTTTCTTGAAAACGGCTCCAAATTTTTCAATGAAAATTGCCATTGAGGGCAAGGTTTAACTGTATTTACTTCTTAAAATAATAGTTTTGTTCTACAATTGGGAAACCAAAAAATTAATAAAATGTCAAAAACTAGTTTGGGCGGCGATAGATGGCAGCTGTCAAGAGTATTGGCAAGTCCGAATAGCTAGTCGAGACCAAACGAAACACGGGAATAATACGGGAAATAATACGGGAAAGTCAGTGCCTTTCTGTAGCACCACTAGTTCTTCTTACGAAGTATTCGTAAAGCGAGATAGTAAAAAGCAATTATTGCATGTAAATTGGATGCTTTCTTATTTATGTTAATTTTTCTTTGTGAACAAATATACTAATTCCTTTCGTAAAAAATATATATTATTTACATTTAAGTGTTTCTGAAATGCAAATTTTATCATAGAGGCTCAGCCACTCGCAATCTCGATGGCATTTGCTTTAAATTGTCTTAAGAGCTTATTATCGAAGTTTTGTTGTTTCCTCCCTGGAGGTCTTGAATCTGAGAGGTGGAGTGATAACTTTGAAAGGACTTTTTTCTATAGTATTGAAAAGTCAATCTATTGACTTTCTTAATCGTTTTCTCTGATGCATGGAAAATTAATCAACACCAGTACTTAGAACGAGGGAAAAAATTAAGTAGAACCTTGAATAGGCAAAATTAGATGTTCATGCTCAGATATTATTTGCTTGGCAAAGTCAATGCATTATCAATACAAGAGGCCAGAAGCACAATTAGTGATGCATTTATACATTACTGTAATATGTGTATTAGTAGATATTGCATCTGGGTTGTTTTTTAAAAATTAATTATAAAATTATATAAATAATATATAAAATACATATCTAGTTTTAATCAATATTCTCGGTTTAATATTCACACTCAACACTTCATCTTGAAGAAATTATGAAGAACATATAAATTAACAAGACCAGAAGTTGGATAAGCAACTCAACATTGGGTTTATGGGGTTAAGAACGTTGTAAAATATTAAACATTCCAAAATGTATGTAAAAAAATTTAATATTTTATAATTTACTTGAAGCAATAAAGGCAGTGTAAGAGTTTATAATCCAACTTGTGGCCTCCTTAATAGTTAATAATTTAATAATTAAGGAGACCATTTTTTGTCACCATTTCTCCACAATCATATATTCACTGTCAATAATTATATTGAATCAAGAATACTGATTAACAATAATTAGGATATGATGGACTAATTAAGATAGGAAAATACATACCTCTTTCAGTTTTTCTTGATCTTGCAAGTAAAAGGCAATATAGAATAGTGAAAGAAATGAATTCACAAACTGGAACTGAAACAAAAAATGATAGTTTATTTACAAGTTGTTCTATCACATTAATAACCAAGAAATTAGTGTAAAAGATAATGAGATTTTCCTTTTAGTGAAAATTTATGATAATTCTGGAGCAATTCAGAAAAAAAATATACAAAACATCCATTTTTAAAGGATAAATGAAGAATATTGCAAGAATTCTCAAACAATATGCGTTGATGCTTGCTATCTCAAGTAACTGGCAACATTATAGATGCACCAAAAATTGATATTCCCTTATCCATACTAGTTCTATGTCAAATAGGAATTCCCTTGTGATATAATACAACAAATAACATAACAATTGTTTCAAAATAAAAATTATTTATCTGCTGGGAATCTCAATCAGCCCATCATTGAAAAACTGTAACGACTATTACCAGTAATATGATACCGTTTGACCACCCTTGTGTATCACACTGCAAACAAACCATGCCAATATCAAAACCTTCTTTCTTTTTGCATCATATTGAAAAACAAAAATTGCCAACAAACCATAGCAATATAGAACTACACAAACAAAATAAGAAGTAGATAGTGAAGACAAATTACTTCCTGTTCTTTAAATGTAATTGAAAATGTACACCTTTAATGTTGGCAACACGCAAACAGTATAACAAGAGATGCTTCTTTACACTACCAGTGAGGAATAACAAAGGTTTCATGGAGGAATTCAAATTAATTATAACCTAATAGAAGAGGGAAACACAACAACAACCCTCACAGATGTGTGTGTACCATGTGTAATGCACATATGCCACTGAACAATTACTAATACATAAATCAGAACCACATTGTGCCTGACATTAACACAAGAAATTGTCAAAAATCTTCCGAATTAAAGTAGGAGTGGCAATAATGCAACCATAACAGAGTGGTTCAATATATTCAGTACCTGAAGTGGTCCCTTTTGGCCTTTACAAACCTTTGTAATTGCTGAGGCATTGTATCAAATAATGCTTGAATGGTATCTGGTGATACAGTAAGCCAGGCTTTATTCCCTTGCTTCTTAAGTTTCTTAGAATTTTCTGAAGGCCAATCATGCCACTGCACCCAACACTTGAGAATGTCTCAGACGTTTCCTGTGGTTATTTGTGGGTCAGGCTCTCTAATATGTCTCTTGGTAACACTGGTCAACAAGATTTTCTTCACAAGAAATCCGATTAGAGTATTTAGTGCATTTTTTCATTCTAAATTCAAATATGTAGTCAGAATTTGGGGTCAGAATCAGGCTCGGTTTTTTCGTGACAGCTACTTTTTAAAATCCGATTTTAACATTCTCTCCGACCTGTCACAGGAAACTTTACCTTATATGCAGTAATTTTTTAAAACAGTATTTAAGAACATTGCATGTAATATCATGTTGAAGCACCAATAAGCAACACTGCAAGTTCATTCATGTTTTCACATGCTCAGAGCTATATTAGGAGTAATGAAATTTTGTTCAAGCAGTGGATAAACTTTCTGATGAACTCTTGTACTTAAAATCAAATTTTCCCAAAAGTCAGTGTTGCTAAACTGAAAGAACGTATTTTTGTAGGACCACAAATAAGGCCATTAATACTTGAAAAATATATTTCAGATACAAAATACTTCGCCAAAAGTATTTTAGATACCAAATACAAAATAGTATTTTAAAATACTTTTGAAAATACAAAATACAACCAACTGTGTTTTACACATAATAACTTCTATTTTTTTTCTCTTTTAAACAACCTTTCATGTTTAATAAAATATCACATCACATTTAAAATTTTATTATTAAGAATATATAATGTTCTTTATGCAAAAATGTTTCAAATGAAATTTTCAACCCATTTCAGGTATCCATATGGGGTCATCCCTAAATTATGTACACTAAAGGGGGAGGAAGGGGGTCTGAGGCAGCGTTAAGCTGCTTTACATAGAGATAGAGAAGTGCGTTACAAGGGGGTATTGAAAATACTTGAAATATGCGTAATGTAAGTTATGGACGGCCCCTATCATTTGTGATGTGTGTTCATGTTTTAAGTCTGAAAAGCATCTTGTCCATGCTAAGATCCGAAGGAATACTTGGAGTTTAAAGATCTCACCGTGAGTTCTTAGGAGGTGATAGTTTGGGACAAATATTGCAGGTTATAGACAATTAATCAAGATGCCTTGTGATGTATGAAATACATCATAAATGATATGAATATCTGATGAATACCATGGATTTTTAGGTTTTAAAACATGCATTTTAGGTGCATAAAATAGGTTCTTTCAGCATCTATTAGGCTTTTTAAATGATAGAATAGGTACTAATAAAACTCAAAACTTACAAGAAAAGTCACTTTTTAACCATTTATTATATTTCTCAAAGATAAGAACATAAATCACTACTATGTAGTACCAGTATTGAACATTTTGTGATAATATTATTTATGAACAAGTTTGTTTATAGTTAGAATTATTCCTATCGTATTTTGCCTCACAATAAATTACTAATACATTCTCCACGTTTTCAAGAGAAAATGAATGTTTCTTATCAGTCAAGATCACTTTGCTTTTGGGGAAATTCAATCACTTTATCTTAGAAACAGAGGCAGATTCTCCACAAAGTCAGGAAGTAGTGGCGTGGAGACTTTTATCGCAAGATCCTTGTCCAGTATATTCATTTCTCGCTCTCTTACAGGCAACAAAATGAGATAAGGGGTAAAAAGGTACACGAGGACGAATGCAATTTAGGTTGTTAAAAGTAACTTAAAATTAATATCATCCTTGTCTGTTGTGCCGACATAAAAGAAAAAATGTAAAAGAAGCCGTAGATAAAAGAAATTAGGGAAATTAGTCTCATTTTAGGTTTTTAAACATAAAATAGGCGTAAATAGGCATTAATCTTGAAATAGGCTCTTTTAGGCGCTACAAAATTGATGGGTTTTGTTTCAAATAAACCCAAAAAAGTGTATATAAAGCTTCATTTAGTACAAGGTACCCAAGAAAAAAAATAGATTTTTACCTAAATATAGCATAACGAAATATCAGCTCTTAAAAACGCCGCAGGCACAAGTTTTTAATCACAGCGCACAACCACAGGGCCACAAGGCACACACATGGGCAGCGCTCGTTCTGGCACACGGAGCCTGCTCTCTGAGAATTTGAATCAGAGCTCATGATTACAGCCACAGTGTAAGAAATATATCTTACACCGTGATTACAGCGCTCCTCCAGTTATCTCCAGTTGAACTGACGGAGGGAAAATACATAATCGGAGGAACCAGAGGTCCGGTTGCACTCGTCCACGTGGCAGGACCCTCTCCATTTACTGGTCCAATCAATGTTTGTGACGGATTAATAAAAAGTATTTTCGTGTTTTGAAAATACAAAATACTATCAGAAAGTATTTTCGATACAAATACAAAATACATGTTTAAATATGCATTTTCGATACAAATTACAAAAGTATCGAAAATACATATTTTAAAAACAAGTATTTTTGATACTGCCCAACTCTTAATAGTTTATGAACATTTTGAAGGACTATTAAATCCACTGGAAAAAGCAGAGAGGCAGTCTTTAAAAAATGTATGTTGTAATTCCTTTGGAAACCATAAAGCAGAAACTATCATGATACAGTGACTTATCTTCTGCATTCTTATAAAGCTATGGGATTGAACATGACTATGAAAATTCATTTCTTCAACTCACTTAAGACTTCCTCCTGGAAAATCTTGGAACTGTCGGCGATGAGCGTGGCAAGCGTTTCCGTCAGCAAATTTCTACAATGGAAAATGGGTACCAAGGCTAATGGAGTTCTGATAAGCTGACTAACGATTGTTAGATCGAGAAGAGAGATGTTCCAGAAGCTTAGTTGAAGCAAAATATGCCTGAAAATCACTATCTTCCACTTTGTAGGCAAGGCAGAATGAATAGTATATCACTTACAGTTAGGTGGCTAGTTCCTGATTTTATAAAAAATTATAAAATATTCAAATGAATATCACACAAAACCTCTGTCTGATGGAGAAAAACTGAAATGGTATTTGAATTCAGCATGAAAAATACACATGGAATCTGTGATTTTTCATTCTTGTGAAAGTCAAAAAGTTTACTTTTTTGTAGACCAGTGTAATTAGTTGCCAAAGGCAATAATGGGACATTGTTTGCATTAGGTAATATACATTATTAGCTACAGAAAAGCATATATCAAACCAGTGAGAGGCTTGACATTTTCCCAATAAAATGGGGTCCCTGTAATTCCTTGCACAAATGGGACGACAACTGGCTCTAGAATATTCTTAACCTGTGTGGCATTCATTGCAGTGGGAAATTTATAGCTGTCGTGAAAGGCATCCCAAGCAAAAAAGTCGAGGCAATGGATCAATTGTGATTGCACTCTACCAGTGATCTCCCTCATTGCAGTGGGCAGAGTAACAAAGACATGCATCAAACATGTTGAGTAATGCCTTACGTCCCATCTGTGACAAAGCCTCCAACATGATTGAACAGCTGTCTCATTCAAGGCACTACCTGGTGAACATCAAAAGTCTTCTTGATGATGCCACATGTTCCTTGTGGCCAGACCACAACTCTAGACGGACTTCTCATACCCACTTCAAAATGTAGTGATATCATTCTGTCCCGTATTTTGTATGCACGTATAAAACATGCAACCATGCTCTCTAGGACCTCTGCAGTGGTAATTATGCCTGGAGCAATTCCAGGTGTTCTTATTTTACTCAACATTATTATTATTATTATTATTCAATATTAAAATTATTTCTGTTCTTAAAAGAACAAGTTGGATGAACCGTGTGCCAATTCCATGTTTTATTAATGACTTTTTTCGCCATGTGTGTGATTCATGTTATGAATAATTACTTGCCTTGTATTCTTATATTTGAATTGTGATGCATATTTTGAGCCAATGCATGTGTAGTTTGTATCCCTGCTAAATAAGTCCGCTTTTTTGTCCTCTCTTGAGTAACCGTTTTGGCACAGTATGTAAACAGTAAAATAAACAAGGAATGTTTCAACATGTCAGATCAATATAACAATAAGACTTCTTATATTTAATTTAGTACATCCCAGCAGATTTCAGCAATAATCCAGTATTATATGTGCTTTTAAATTATTATACATCTATTTATTATCATTATTTAATAACACACTTATATGTATTGCAATACTCTTCCACAATGGGGCAGAACTGGCTCAAGGCAAGCAACTGCTAGAATATAACTTTTTAGAGAATTAATTTATCTATAGGGCCTAATTATCTCAAAAATTATCTTTGCCTCACTTAGTGAGAAGTCAAATGGTAACTTATCCTTTTTTTTCTTCCTCTTTGCAAACTGAATTCTATTTCATTCACTTAGTGTTTTCCATTGGATTCTGACACCTTTCCTTTGATCTGTTTTCACACACACTGACTTGAGATATTGCAGTCTTACCCTACTCTGCCATACCTCCCCACACTTTCTCTCTCTACTATTTATCACCAATAAAATTAAGCATCTCCCATCATCAATTCTTCAATGAACCTTCTTACCTCTTATGTGGTCACTGTGGCAGGGATTTAAAATCAGTGGTTTATTAATTTCAAGGAAGAGATTCACAAAAATTGTTTTATATTGGTGGAATTTTAAACTCCAAACTTAAACAAAAAAATGAAATGTTACAGTTTCAATTTAAAAATTAAAGCTTAGTTAAGAACCAGTTGGCATTATGACATTAAATATAATTTTATTTTCTCTTCAGCCAACTGGAATGAATGTTATGGTTTCGTTACACTAATTTTTTTATTTATTTGCAGGTTAATCTATCACTTAACTTTTATTAATATTGTCTGTAAATATTTTATGTTTATGTTTTAATTTTTCGTTAAGAACTACTTATTGAGCAATATGGAAAATTTTTTTTAATAACAATCCAATTTTATTATTTTTAATGTTACTAATAAATTCAGAGGAAATTCACCAATTTACTTTGGTTTTTAAAACTAAAAAGGTTGGGGACTGCTACTGTAGAGCAATGATATACATGATTATTATAAAACATACCTGCAGAATAGATAGAGGTGAAACACATAGGTACTCATATATTACTTGTGTTGTTCTACGTAGTTGAGGTTCGGTTGTTGGTTGAGTAGTCATGCTCTCTGTGTTCAGTCTTGTTCACATGTCAGAGAGATTGTATGTTAGCAGAGAGTGTATAGTGAGGGTGTGTTATGTGTGTTTATGTTGCGAGTTGTGAGTTTTAGTAACTGTGACAGTCAATTTTGTTCTGTTTTTCCTAGCTGCATCACTAATAGGATTTGGGCTCAGGCAGGCAACATAACTGAAAGACGAACAATATATCTCGAACAAAGAAACAAACACATGTGAAACTTCTTTGTAAAAAACATGTGAAATCCTTTGGAACTCTAATTCTGTTGGAACGTTTACACAGACCTCTTGTACACGCTAACATAAGAGACATCCAGAAAGGTATTTGGAGAGTACTCATGAACGCCTGAATCCTCCAAGAAGTTCAAGTGTGATGTTCATAGTGCAAGATGACAAGAACTCTTATTCAAGAGGTCCGAGCAATAGATGGAGGTGTTGACTCTGATCCATTCAAAGGTCTGCAGACCAATGACGATTGCATCTCTGGGAGAAGTTCGTTATTTTGTAAAATTCATTGACGACTAGAGGTCTGCATTCTCCGCGATTTTTACCGACCAGCGCTCGCTCGCCTCTCTTCTCTCGAGACCACGCGCTCGACTGTCCTTCGCAGCCGGTTGCGGACTCCCGGGAGCCGGCGACCGACCGAGACTCGGCCGGTCTCGACAACCGGCCGAGACTCGACAACCGGCGGACCCCGTTCAAGCGAACTGCGCCACGTAACAATCGGCCGACACGTCGGAGTAAATATCGAATGCCAAGTTTGAGGAAAAGGAAGGAGTATTGAATGTTTTTTAAAATAAATGACAAATAATTTCGTTTTTTCAAAATTTAAAATATAGACGAATTTTAATATTAATTTTCAAATAACAAATTTTAATATAAAAAAAGAATAAAAAGCTTTAAAAATCGACTTCTCGGACGCACGGGAGAACCTCAAGTGGATCTATTGCAGTTCTGCCTGTGACTTCAAAGAAAAGGCACACAAAAGTTTTAGAGATAAATTCCGTTCTTTGTAATGACTAGGTATCTGATGCTTTGGAAATTGCCTATTTTATTCTAATGAACATAAAAGTATTAATTTTCCTTAGTTTTATGTGGTGTAAATACAAATGCTCTGCTAAATTTAGATGCAAGTGCAATGGAATATATTAGTACCTTTCCCTTCCAATTTTGTATTTTTGCCGTCTTTTTCCAAATATTTTTGTTGTTGGTGTTGTTGTAATTTTCAGGCATCTGAAACGCAGGTCTCAGTTTCTTAACCCGGCAGTAGGCGTGCGGGGTGCCTCGGTCACCTCAGCATTGTTTTGAGCTCATTGTACTTTTAGTTTTATTTATAATCTTGCGAGCTTCTCAATATCTTTCGAGGAAAGCTTTGTGCACATATCTCGACCCTTCTCTTTCAACTGCTTCCTGTCCTTTCCTGGAAATTTCGTCGCAAAGGCGATGGCGCGCTGCGTGGGAGCCACCGAGTCACCTCGCACGACCTTTGTTATCGCTTCCTGCCACGCTGTTCACAGTAGTTCACCCAAAGGAAGGGGGTCTTGTGGAGCTTCAATACTACTCCACAGAAGTCAATGATTCACAATTTCAGCTTTTACGATTTTTTTAATTACAATTAATCGCTTATCTTGTATTGAAACGAAAAATAATGAAATAATTGAAAAACACTGTACTCGTACATATACAATTTTATATGCATCATTTCATGTATACATACTTTTGACGAATTTAAAATAATGTTAACGTGTGTATATAATAGTAAATAATGTATTTTGAATAATTGAGTTGAATAGGCTGATGTGCCGTGACCGCTGTTGTTTGGCCGCCGACTGAGTCGACAAATACAGAGGCCATGGCGGCTTACATAAACTATTTCACAATAAATTACTACGCCCAATGACAAGACGTTTTGATGCAAGGAAAATAGTACCCACCTCATTTTTGTTTAGCATATGCTTTTTTCTTATATACTCGTGAAATTATGACCAAATATTCATTGTATTTAATAAATATGCCTTATATACGGGTTTGTAAGAAACTTCAATGACATTACAATTGGTACGCAACGAATTATCTTCCCTCAAGCACTATAAATATAGAAAAAAATAAAAAAAATTATTTTCAGAGTCTTTGTTTGCCTTAATTCTTTCAAAAAATGTATTGTTTGTCTCTATAAAATTATTTCCAGTCAATCGATAAATTGTTACTTTTCAACAAATTAATCGTTTAATTGAAATTGTATTTTCTTTCGATTACAATGAATTGAAAGTGTTGCGATCACTACATGCGGCGACTTTATATCCCGTACATGCATTGAGGGGCGAAGCTACTGTGCAGTCCGGCGCTTGGTCGAGCGGCCGAGCGCCCGGGCGCTCGGCGACTCCCGCGTCTCGGCGGGAGCCGCAAGGCGGCCGGTCGAAATTTCCGTTAAACAGCTATCTCCTCCCTGCAAGCAAGGTCCCCCACCCTTCGCCGAGCGTCGGCGCGGAGCCCGAGAGTCTCGAGCGGTTGTTTTCGCCTGATTGCAGAGCTCTATTGACGACACATGCTCTTTGGAAGTCAGGATTCTGAAGTCCAGAAACGAAGTTCTGAAAACCTTTATATACTTCGTAGTCCTAGTCAAAAACAAGACAATCAAATTGATTGATTGATTGATTAATGAAGGTTTAGAGGGCACTTCAACTACTAAGGTCATTGACGCCCATGTCGAAGTATTTAAAAGAAAATAGGTTTAGTAAGTGTTGCAGATGCAACAGGAGGAAACAGTGAGAAAAGTGGCAATGTCTGATACAAAGACGGGTTAAAATGACTTCTTCATGCCTAGAGGAGTGGCACGAGGAATGCCAGGGATTTACAGAATTCTTTACCGAAATTAGTTTAAAAGTGGTATTGTGCCACTGTTTGCCACACGCTAAACACGACTTGTTTCAAGAAAGCCTTAACATTGGCAGGAATGCAGATACGAGTCTTATGAGTACTATTATTAGTACTATTATTAGTAGCTGATTTCGCTGCCAGGTTGGACGGCTCATTCCCTATGATTCCAACATGGCCTGGAACTCAACTAAAAACCAAGTCATAGTAGTGGGACAGAAGACGATGAATCAGGTTTTGAACTGATTTCCTCAGATAGTCTGACGAAGAATGGGAGACAGCTTGAAGAGAGCTGACAGGACCAGCAAAGAGAACTACTTGCCGCAACGTCCTTGACTCGAAATATTTTAGGGCTTCGAGAATTTTTCATTTCCACAATTTCAGCCTTCACATTTCCATTTCATCTATAATTGATTTTTGTATCTGCATTCGCTTAATAATTTCTTCATCTCTAATGTATTTAATTTAGATATTCCACAACTTCTCAAAAAATCCCATTTGTAATTAATCATTCATTTATTTATTTATCTCTTTCCCTTTTCCTTAAATTCATGTTTCAGAGCCATGTAGTGCAATACTTTGTATGGTAGTAAAAGAGTCTTTTCTTAGTATCTGGATATTTCTTTTCCTCAGAGCAGCGAGTTTAACTTTCCAATAGCTTGCTGTCCTTGTGTAATCTTCAAAACAATATCTATTCTGGGATCTCCTTCTTCCCTTATAATTTCTGAAGACACAACTACTCTGGCTTTTTGTTTCTTTTGGACAAGGGGAGGCTATCTTCCGGGACTCTCACAAACTGTGAAGTATTTGCTCTCTCTTCCTACATTGAATTGGGAGTGTTTAGCTCTTTCGAAAAGTGTCACGGAAGCCATATTTCTCGAAGAGCTAGGTTTCAATGACTTGACCTAGTTAACAATTCTATGAGACTCTGGGTATCTGACATTAGTTGAGAATGCTACCCATCATGCAAGAACCAAGCACATTGATATTCACTACCACTTTGTGAGAGATGTGTTGAAGAAGAAGATATTTTGTCTTATTCACATGCCGACGGAAAACCAGGCTGCTGATTTTCTGCCCAAGGGCCTTCCTAGACCCAAGCATAAACCAACTGGCTTCGTCCAGTAATCAACCGACTCGAGGGGAAGTATTAGAACTTGTGTTGTACTATGCAGTCAAGTAGTGTTGGTTGTGTCAAGCAGCTGCACACACCATGCTCAGTTGTTTGGATGTTCGAGAGGCTGTATGCATGTTTTGAGTGTAGGAAGAGATTGTGTTTAAGACTTAGATAATTTTGATGTGCCTGTCTAGCTACCTCACTAACATTACTTATATGTAAAATAACTATTTAATTACAACACATACTATTTATTACATACATATAGTTTCTGTTTTATTTTGTGTGAACTTTTAATGACATCAAAGATGCATTACACTTTTGATATTCTGTAATGTATTCAATAAGATCAATTTCATGTAAAATACTTTATTTTTTGTGCTTATGATTAATGGTGATCTCTAAATAAATCTGGTATACTTATTTATATCAAATTATTGATGATTACCATTAACATTTTATAATTGATACAGTAAGTATAGAAGTAAATATCAGATATTGGATCGAGAAAACACATATTCTTAGCATGGCAAAAACCAAGAGCCAGTCCTGGGGAATAATATTTTTGAGAATTTCTTCACATGACCCTCACCCATGCAGACAACAATATTTCTTGTGCTTCACATATATGCACAACTTCTACAATAGCAAAAACTAAAAATAAATATGTTAGAGCACAGATCAACATTATATCAAAAAAAATATATATATATATATACAGATGATAAAAGCAAGCAGAGCATCAATACATAAGCATTTTAATTGAAGATACACAAAAGAGCTTAAAATCAATATAACAATCTCTCAGTGGCATAAAAACATCATTTAAAGGAGGAAGAAAAAATCAATTTTTCATGATGATTTTTTTCTAATAGTAAGTCCTCTTTTCCAATTTAATGCAATACTATTTTTTGTTCTATTTATTAAGTGAAAAACAAAATAATAAAATACCACTCTTGCTTAGACCTTTAACTTCTTTGACATTCATGTGATTTGATTATCTTGATGTTTATTTCTCTTTTAAGAAAAAGAAGAATGGTATTTTTTTAATTCAATTAAGAAAGAAAATTATTTTCTTTAACAATATTTAATGTTGTACAAACAAAATTCACCAGGATTTCACACAAAATATTCTATAAATTTAAAGCTTCTTGAATGTTAACATTTCAGCAACTTCAGAAAAATATTTATCTCAGAAGTGAAATATCAGTATTTTTTTATAATTATTATAGTTTAACCCAAGACCTGTAAAAATCAATGCTTCTATGGACATAAATTGGCAAATTACTTTTTAAAATTCTAAAAGCAATCAGACATACAATGGAGCAATTAAAACTATAAACATAAAAAAATACTCACATTGAAGTGGAAGAAAATAATATAGGAACATCAGTTTCCTGATTTTTGAGCAAGTGGCACAGAGTTTATAGCATTATGGGAAGAAACAAAGATTTGCCTTTCAACCTGACTTCTTTTCATTCTGACCATGCAGCTATATACATCATGCTCAAGCTCCAGGGAACTTAAAATTAAAGCTATTAAACCACATTTTTTATTTGTCTCAAATTCAAATATATTCAACAAATACATATATACTGCAACATAACAAAATATACATAGCTTGATGTACAACTTTTTATCAAACTTGTGTGGAACTAAAATTCACTCAAATTCAAGCAGAAATGTTTATAAGATCTGTGGTGTCTCACACCTTGAAGTTCTGTCTCTCCTCAATTCATAGTCAATGCCTCTCTGACTGGCATGTGTATGAGCAAAAAGTCTGAGAGCACTAGAGCATACTACCAATAACAATCATGAAGATTTAGTCAATGTGATTAGGCTCATTTGGCAATGTTGGACCAGCCTCAAAGAGCTTCTGTTGTGAGAAAAGTAATTGTTCTTATTTTGCAAGGAGTGCGATCAAAGGAGTATTACTGCACAGGTCTGATAGGCACTGGCCTAGGGCAGCAAATTTTTACAGCAGAAAAATTTAAAATCACATATATTATTTAAGTTTCTAAACATATAATTGAATAATTGAATAATGATAATTTAACAAATATTTGTTTAACAACAAACTTATTCATTAGTCATGACATATTCATGTGCCATACCCACGTTAGGTTAGTCATCCTAGGGACAGTTTATATTCGTGTGTCCCACTGGAGAGGTTGCTGTTGAGTTCACTATGTATCCTCGAGTGTTTGACAGTTAAAAACGGGACAACAGTTCCCTTTATTAAGGTGAGTCCCTCATTGAGATATATTGTTTATTTTGTTTGTGTTTTGTATGTTTCATCTTTTATTATAACAATCATTTTATCATTTTAATGTTTTATTATTTCAATAAGTTTTGAAGAACTATTTACTTTTAGGAAGTCGACTTACTTGATATTAAGATTCATTTTTATTCAATTGACACAAAACATTTTAACACAGTGTATTAACTTTAATTAAGTGATTATGTGAAATTATTTGACGTAGTGAATAATATTGATTTCGGTATCCCGTAATTTAGGAGCCTGATGATGTAACTAAAACACGTTACAAAACATTGTGTTCTGTGTGCAAATATGAACAATAAAGGATTTTCATAAACAAATTGGATACGTTTTATTATTATACATTAGTCATTTTTTTCATATTTAATTATTAAAGGTAATTTTTTTTAATCATTGTAATATTGATATATAAAGAATAATTCAAATTAAGAAGTCCCCAAATATTGTCATTTTCACTGATTAAAGTCATGCTTATATTTGCCGTTCTACATTTTGCGAAAACTTATAGTTGCACATCAAGCGACTGATACAAGAATCACGATTCTATCTCAGTCCTATGTGCACAGGGACCAATCTCTAAAATTTTACACAGTTTTGTGATAAGTTGGCTGTGATTGTGCAGGATAAATGATTGCATGATGCAAGAGTTCAGATATTCTAAAATACCTGTACAATCAACAATCTTATATTTATTCTCTGAATTTTTCAGAACATTTGCAATCACAATTTCCCAAAGATATTGAGCGAACTATTGCCAGCAAATTTTTTCATATGAATTCTCATTTAACAACACTCAATCCTGAAATCAAACTGATGAATCCCATTTCACTAAGTAAATGGTTACGTGAAGAAGAATTACAAAATATCTACCCAAATACAGACAAATAACTTTGTAACTTTTTATGTACATCTGCTTCCAATGGCACAGTAGAATGATCATTTTCTTGTTTAAAAAGAGTTTAAAAAAAAATTATTTAAGATCGATAACAAATGAAGACTACTTAATTCCTTAGCCATTCTTTGTATTGAAAGCATTTTCCTGGAACAAATTTGATATATAAGCTCATAATACAAATATGAACATAAGATATACATATTGTCCCACCAACTATGGACTATCCCCATAACTTCTAAATGGAATATCAAATATCGAAAATCGAAATGAGGTTTTGGCTGAACAAAGTGCAATTACGGGGCAAGTATGAGACCTTAGAGAAATTGTCCGTAGTATTTTTAATTTCTGAGAAATTTAACCATCTTTGATTTTTTAAATGGAACTGTATTGGCTATTTTTGACATATCACCAACAATGGATAGATCACGAAAAAAGGAATAAAATGATGTATCATATGTTAGTAATTTGAGTATGAAATTAGACTTTCTGACACATGATTTTGAATTAAATGAACAATATTTCGTGCAGCAGCCCTTGCAACTCTCACCTTCAGGGAATACTGTCTCAATACTTCAGCCTCAATACTGTTGCTTGGAGAGGGGAGACCAAGAGGGGTGGCAGTGAGGGATAAGAGGCACAACTACTGCTATCCAAGGTCTTGACACAGAGGTCAAACTAAGAAACATCAATTTTAGGATGAGAGATTTTTTCCAATGATTCATCTGGATTTAACTTGTCTTGTACTGAAATTCCAAAATATATATCATTCCAAAGAACAACATAAAAAATTATAGGAATGCATATGGAAGATGATGATAAATATCATTTTCAAACCTGACAAGAATCAAACAACCATCTTAGCAGGTAATTTTTTTAAAAATTAAGATGATCACTCCACCACTTCGCAATCATTCGACTACTGGTGTTCACTGCAGTTCATAAATAGAAAAGAAAACAGTACACTTCAGTCTTATTCCGTGGATTTTCAAGTTTGTGGCAGTACATGGTGCTATGAAGAGAGAAACTCTCCAATCAGTATTAGCTGTCGGGATTGCATGCATTTTTGTTAAAGTTTGGTAAATTTACACTGATAAAACTGTCAAGATTGCCAAGAGTATTTCAACATTTTTATTGCTTTGTTCTTTTCGTAAATGTTTAACTAGAAAGTTTTTTAACAGTAACTAATAAGAGAAAATGTCTACCAAGTGATTATTTAATGAATTAATCAAGATATTACAATGAAAATCTTTAAGCATTCATTCCTTCCTGTGTTTTAAAATGAAGGCTTGTTTCTGCTGTAACACATTGAGCTCGATTATTGTAAGTTTGAAAATGACCAATGTTATTATCATCCTTCCACTACTAATTTCTTCTTCTTCTTCTTCTTCAGTAGAAGAAGGGTTCAATTCAGATGAACAAATTGGAGAAAATCATCTCATTCTGATCATTAATACTGATGTTTGTTCATATGTTCTTAATGACACCATGGATTGTTGTAGTTATGCCTCTATCATTCACGGTCACCCCTCTCAGATTCCTCTCTCCACAAAACAGTCTCAACTTCCCTGAAGGCAAGAGTTGCAAGGGCTACTACACAAAATATTGTTGATTTAATTCAAAATCATATCTCAGAAAGTCTAATTTTATACTCAAATTACTATAAAAATACTAACATATGATACAACGAATTATTCCTCTTTTCATGATCTACCCATTATTGGTGACAAAAATATATAGTTCCACCTTTTTAGGTAAAAATCAAAGATGATTACATTTCTTGAAAACTAAAAATATTATAGACAATTTCTCTATGGCATGTTACTTGCCTTATGATTCCGCATTGTTCAATTGCATTTTGATATCATTTGGCAGTTATGGGGATGGGGATGGTCCATAGTTGGCGGGACATCCTGTGTACTGAGATGGGTAAAAATACCTAACAGGTATTTTATATAAAAGAATACGAATGTTGACGGAAAAAGATAGGAAGGAAGGGAAAATATGGGAAAATATAAACAGAAATGAGACAATGGGGACGTAAGACATCAATAAATAACAATAAAGACGTCTTTGCATAAATATCTAAAATATTAAAAAAATATTTTTTAATAAATTATTGTGAATATAAGAAACATTATTACAATTGACACAAGAATCCTGATGAGCCTAGGCAGGGACAAGTTAGCATCGGATTCAGTGCAATAACAATGCAGAACATGGGAATGGGAAAAACAAGCTGATCCGATGAAAAGAATTTTGCATTAGATTTGCTCTCGGTCTGCTAGGATTTGCACATGTGTTCATATCTGGCAGAAACTTTATTTGAGAAAAAAATTTAACTGATATTTCGTGGAGTTTGGTCGACAGAAGATGTTCATTCACAAGTTGTGTAGAATTTCAGAAGTTAAAAATATGTCATGATTATAGAAAATTAATAGAAGTAGGAAACAGACAAAATAAAACATGTAGATACGAAGATAGTGTGGAATCCAGAATTGGTGGATGGGCGACGCCACAGACCGATTGAGTCTTCATAGCGCCAAGGGTGTGGTCTTCATCATCACCACAAAAGATTATAAATTACTTACGAAAAAGACTTTACCAAAAAATAATTTGTTCAAGGCCAAGAATGTTTAGTTATTAAGTTAAATTTAAGGAAACAGATTGCGACTACAAAACTATAACGTTTGTTAACCAATTTGATGGCCATCGAAATAATAGGTTATTATGGGAATAAGTAGAATCAAGAGAAACACCTTGTAATAACTTAAAATGAAAGGATAAAAAGGAAACAAACTTGCTTTTAAATAAATTAACAACAGTAGACACTCCAATTAAATTGCAGATCTTCCTGTCAATCATCTCGCAATGGTGCAGGTGGAAAAAAGACACTGAGGATGTTACTATTTGACAAGGTCGTGGAAAAAGTCACCCTTTGTGCTCTATTTCTGGAAATTCTGGGATTGCTTAGAGCCATTCCAATGAGCATCATTCCTCATGTTCTCATTCCCCCACTGCCTCACAATACAAATGCAGAGACCCAGGTACTGCCCAATTCAATACGCCCACCCAGCCTTCACAGGTTGTCAGATCCATTCACTTGTGTTATGAAACACGCTAGTTACTCCCTCAACATGACACTTTAATTCTGCAATTAAACATTCACTGTGGTAATTCATGAAACCATGAGAACTTCTTAGCCTTCCTGGATTAGTCTCCAATCTTCATGCGTACTGTGATGAGTAGGATCAATAATGCATCCTGTTAGCAATTCTACATGTTAACTGCTGTCAAGCTCAAATTGGTAATGACATTATCTATCTTTGTACAATTTTATAAGGGTGACTATTTTTATTTGGAAAGTATTTCAAATAACATCTGAAACTCAGTAAAGTTAATTTCTTATAAAATGCTAATGTCTTCCAAATCATATAGTCCGAGTAGAGACCACTAAAACCACATATATAGTAAATCCAGTTTTGGTGATGTTTCATTTAATTTTTCAAAAATATAATTTGAAGATATTGTTGAGAAATATGCTGAGATTGCTAAGAACTTTTTCTTTTCTTGCAAAAACAGGGCTGTATATTTCACAAACTTAATAGAACCACAGCTTTGTCAATAGTGATCCATTAAGGCTAAATGTACCGACACTAGTTCAATTTGTCGCCACCACGTGGCAGCACCAAATATTTTAAAATTTACTTACCAATAACGTCTGAACAAATGGTCCGATTTTCGATCTGTAAACGGCATTTGACTCCTTTTTGTAATAGAATTTACGCTACGAAGCCCTTTTTCCAAAAAAACTAGCAGAAATTCGTTTTCTAAAATTTTTTCTCGTACTTCCGGGAACAATTTCAAAAATGTGGGCTTATAGCGCGATGGCGACAAGTTTCCAGAATCCAACGCCGTATCAAACATGCAAATCGGATAAGTAGGAGCGTCGTAAAGTCAAATTTCGAAAAACACCTCACCCCACTCCGCCTTCCACACCGCCCCTGTCATCTGCCCGGTGGGGGAGCGGCCGCTTCCTCAGCGTGGAGACCACCGGCACTGCTAATCCCGGGGGCCTACAGCGGACGGGCAGGCAAGGGAGGCACTCAATTATGCTTTTGTCATTAAGCATCTTAATATATTTTTTTTTCCCGCAAATGAAACTAGAGCAAACGCACTTTGAGTAAAATAGCGTTTAAGCATTTGTGCAAATTCGGAATTTTCAGTTCGTTTTCACAGAAAACATCTGTTGTCGAGGAATTTTTAAGACATAATGTAAAGCACATATACTCCTAAATGTAATAATGTGAACAAATCGCAGCTAATGAAAATATTTACGAAATGAAAGGCTAGTCAAAGAATTACATTTTTGTAATTTTTGAAAAAACAAAAGAATAGAGCAATATGGCGTTTATGTCATCTCATAGAGTACATTTGGCACTATCCTTTCCAAAAGAAAAAAAATTGGAGCAGTTTTTGAGAAAATCTTGTTTTTGTATTTTTTTTAAAATTGCACATATTGCACGCAATATTGCGCGAAAACTAAAAGTTAAGAAAAATGTACATGACCTAAAAGAAAAAAGTATGGAGAACAAATATCATTTTAAGAAAAAATTTCTATCTTCAAATTTGCAGTTGTAGGAAGACGCCGAAAAAAATTCGGACTTTTGCAATATTCCAAAAATTAGAGTCAATAATGAAAATGAGATCTATGCCACCTTATAGTATATTTTAGTTTATTCTTACAATCAATTTGAAAACATTTGGAGTCATTTTTGATTGATTGGTAGTGACTTCGGGCACGTCAACTACTGAGGTCTTTAGTACCGCAAGTGTAGGGCATGTTTATTTAATCGGGAGGTGGAGGTGATGTTCCCCGCTGGATGGCGAGATACGGCGCTGACCTTCCGTCTACTAGCCGAGTTTTCCCCCAACCAGGTATCTGCCACCAGCGGGGCACCACCCCTGCCGAAACAAGCTCTAAATCACCGACCGATCTACCTGTCGGCTTGCGGGGTTCTTTCCTTACCAGGTATCTCCCACCAGCAACTCGGAATATTCCTGTAAAAAAGAGCTTCAATTTTCGCATTTACAGTAACGCTTACACACTATTTTCTTAACAGCGGCTTTAAGTTTATTAATGAAAATTGCCATATAGGAAGATGTTTTACTCTTCATTAATATTCTAAAAGTAATAATACGAATCTACTACTAGGAAACCGAATAATGAGAAAACGTTAGGAAATGTATTGTGGGTGGCGATATATAAACAGCTGGGAAGAAGATGGTGGAAGATGGTAAAGCTGGCACAGAACAAGGAAATTAGAATACTTTACTACGAGTAAGTCGGTGAAATTCTGTTGCACCACTTTTTCAAATTTGTCCGAAAGTACGTAAACATTTTTAAAAATTATCTTCAGCTACTTTACTTGGAAAATGGGATTAACCAGGTGAATTCTATCAAGGACACAAGCCGTTTTGCGATCAACTAGTGGTGCTACAGAATGGCACAGACTTTCCCGTATTAGTTTTCTATTTCCTTGGGTTTGGGCTAGCTATTCGGAATTGCTACACTGTCGTACCAGCTGCCATCTATCGTCGCCCAAAGTACATTTTTTAATATTTTCTTAAGTTGTCGAATTCCTGATGGTAGAACGGAAATATCAATTTTAGAATATTAAAGAACAGTAAAACAGTAATGGGAATTTTCTTTGAAAAATTAGGAGCCGTTTTTAAGGAAATGGCGTTTAAGTGCTACTAAAAATGCGAAATTTGAAGTTCTTTTTCACAGAAAATTTTTGAGTTTCCGAAAAACTTCCTTTGAAGTCATTTGAAACACATTAACTCACAAATACAATAGTGTTTACAAATTGCTGGTAATGTGCATATTAGAGGTGTGAGAGATTTTTCACAAAAATTACATTTGTGAAACTTTTGAAAAAACAAAAAAATACCCCAAAATAAACTTCACGCTATATTAAAGAGTGCAATTTGCACTATACGTTCGAAAAGCATGAAGAAAAAATTTGGAGCCATTTATAAGAAAATGGTGTTTGAGCGTTTTATCTGAAAATGCCGAATTTTGAGCTAGTTTTCATAGAAAATTATGACATTATTGTATACATGTATGACATTATTACATACATACATGTATGACATTATTTAAAACACATCTACTCATAAATGTAATAATGTAAACAAATCGCCGCCAATGTAAATATTACCTACGTGAGAGACAAGTTAAACAAATATTTTTGTAAATTTTGCAAATAAAAAAGAATAGAGCAATATGGCGTTTATGTAATATCATAGACTACATTATGCACTATCCCTACCAAAAGTTCAAAGAAAAAATTTGGAGCAATTTTTGAGAAAATCTGTTTTTTATATTTTTTTTAAATTGCACATGTTGCAAGCAATAATGCGCGAAAAATACTAAAATTTTCAAAAATGTGTACATGATCGTAATGAAAGAACTCGCTTTGGAGAACAAATTTTATTTGAAGGAAAAATCTCTATCTGCAATTTTGTAGTTGTAGGAAGAGGCCGAAAAAGTTGAAATTTTTAGAATTTTCGAAAATTCAGAGTTAAACGTGAAATTATGGCCGATTCCACCTTAAGTGTGTTTTACCCTATTCTTACAAGAAATTTAAAGAAAAAAATTGGAGCCGTTTTTGAGAAAATTTCGAAAATGTTCGGGGGGTTTCATGTAAAGTATCGCTAAGTTTTATAGATTCCTTTTCAAAATCTCAAAGCTTTGACTCGAGCCAGATCGACAGGGGCTTCTTCATTTTGAAAAAAAACATCAACAAAAAACATACATATGGTTTAGGCGATAGTAGTGTTCACAGACGGACAGACAGACAGACAAACGTTTTGCTTTCAATTGGTTTTTCGGTATCAAGGACCCACAAAAGAGGGATTCTGGTTACACCACGTGTTAGGGGATTTTTTTTTCTTAATTTAGCAACTAGAGTTATTTCCGTTTCGTTATTACGGCCCTGCAATGAATTTTTTTCTTCTGAAAATCCGTTTTTTTCGCGCAGCATTACATAACTTTTCCTATACTATGTAAACAATTCCGTATATACGTACGTATACGGGAAAGTAAAAATCGAGTCGTAGGATAAAAGAGCTCGTGCGTAATCTCTGCTCATTCTTTCGATAGGGAATGATAACAGAAGATCTTAGAAGGAACAGATATCTGAAATAATATGTGAGGAGATGGAACTAATTGTGTGAATATCACTAATATTCCATTTTCTTTTTGAAATCGGTTCCAAACGTAATCGATATTTTGAGTAATACTTCAAACAATTTTTTGATCATATTTGAAGGAAGACGGGAGTTTGTGAACAAGATAGTGTTATACTACTATTCAAATTATCTATCTATACTACTATCAAAATGAAACAAGAACTAATTGCTATTAAATATGATATGAAACCGTTTACCTCTGTTACAGCATCACTAGTTTCATTTATGGGGAAAAAATATATTGAGATGGAAAATGGCGAAAGCATGACTGCCTGGCTTGCCAGCCGCGCGCAGGCAATCGAGACTGGCCTGCCCAGAGACTCCCCCTGCCGGTGGCCGCGCAGGGAGCGCGTGGGCGCACGGGCGGATGGAGCGACGGCGCGGCGTGGGAGGGGGAGGGGTGTGAGGTGTTTTTCCAAATTTGACTTTACGACTCTCCTATTCACCTGATTTGCATGATTGACACAGCGTTGGATTCTGGAAGCTTGTCGCCATCGCGCTATAAGCCCACATTTTTGAAATTGTTCCCGGAAGTACGAGAAAAAAATTCAAAATCGAGTTTCTGCAAGTTTTTTTTGAAAAAAGGGCTTCGTAGCGTAAATTCTATTACAAAAAGGAGTCAAATGCCGTTTACAGATCGAAAATCGGACCATTTGTTCAGACGCTATCGGTAAAGTAAATTCCTTCGGATAGTGCTGCGATCTATTGAATTTTCCTACAAGATTTTTTCGGTACATTTAGCCTTAAATAGGGGCTGTCTCGTGGCTCAGAGCAAAGTCACTCACCTTTCACAAATGAGGTCTAGGTTCGATTCCCGTCGATTCTCCTGTGGAATTGGTTCCAACAATTCGAGTTCGGCTGCTTCACAAGGGCTAGTCCAACCTTCGTGAAGTGTCCCAAACCTTACCCCCTTCCTTATTCCTTCCCAATTCTGGCCGTTGGGTAGTGACGCAGGGGCGCGCGGTGCGAGGTGCGTACGCGGAGATTCTACCTGGTGGTCCTCTAGACGACACACAGACTACTGTAGTGACGCTAGTGATAGAGGATTACTCCAAAATTAGAAATAATTGATATAACGGAGGATTACTACTCTTAGCGTTCAACACCCCACAACGGGCTAGGAGACGCGTTGTGAGAAACACGTGACAAATGTTAAAAAAAAAAAATCTCTCTTTCCTTACCAGAGTAATGAGCTTTCCAGAGGGCTGATTTGTTACCAGAGTACTGAGCTTTTATGACTTTCCATCAATAAGAGTATTTAACCACTACACACAATCAGATTTGGTATCAGGCAACTATTCCATAAGAAAAATCAAGTTTTACCAATTACCATTGTCAGGTCAGTTCATCAGGTCAGTTTTGTCCCACTGACGGAGTAATAATTTGGTAATAATTTTGATAGTTAAAATAATTTCATGTTTTTTTAACTTCAGTTTATGATTGATCAATAAGGGTCAGAAACACAGTTTCTTTTTCACAAACAATCAGTGTCTTTTTCATCTACAATGGAAGGGAGAGAAGGATTATCCCAATTTTGAACACTCAGACCAGTATTGCACAGCTTGATGTATATTCGAAGAAATAAGGTGTAAGTGTGCATTCTAATTTTATAGAAAGCTATTGTAATATTTACATTTATTAGAGACATCTACAAACAAAACACAATGTTCTCAACACTAAATGACATTTTGGGTGATGAATCTGTGGGGGAGCTAGTTTGGTTTCATCTGATGAAGAATCATATAAAACATGTATAATGCATATAGCTTCAGGCTGATAATTGGAAAATGATAATAGGCCATTTGTTGATCTTGTGGCGTGACCTTGTGGATTAACAGTGGCACAGAAATGTACAATTACATGTTTTTTATTTTATATTTATCAGTGTGCTGTTTACTTAAATGTCTACTAACATACTTATGTTTGTATGTTTGCGAGTTTTAGTTAGTTAAGAACCAATATAACCATGGCCAAAATAAAATATCATTTTATGTTGTAATATATTATACCACATACATACACATTCAATAATAAGAGTGATCATTCATAGTTTTTCTAGAAATAATAATTATGTGACCTGTCTCTATTCAGTAAAAGAAACAAAGAATAGGGTATTCTGAGATTGTCAGAACTATCTGATTTCAAGCCAAGGGTCATGGCAGGTTGGTACAGGTTTTCTTAACAATCAAAAATAATGGACCAATTTCAAAATGAATATTTTTCAAAGTACCATGAAATAAGAAAAAAAAATCTGTCTGCAACAAAAGCACAGCATAAGGCCATTATAAGTGCTCATGAGTGAAGCTAGCCAGTAAAGAAATTTATGAAATTTTCTAATAATAATAATAATAATAATAATAACCAACCAAATGACTTGAGCTCTGTTTGTTAAAACATAAATCATAACAAAGAACATATTCATTGGTAGCATCTGCACATAATGTTATTTAATCATTTTCACTTAGGATCTGTGTTCTCTAAACTTTTTAGTCATGGAACTTAACTTTTGGTCATTGAACTTTTCGTTTCAGAGAATGTAAATGAAACACTGAAGAGTAACATTAAAAAATCAGTACAATTTAATTAAAACATAATATAAACCTTACATTATCAAAATCAACTTAAATTGTTTACACTATTAACATTGTTTAATTATAACTTGCAGGGGCTATATTCCATGTAAGTGATACAATTTAATACTCAATTCAATCATTCCCAAACAAATTTCATAGACAACCCAAAGATACAATAATTGAAATAAGAAAATTCTATTTAACTGATTATTTCACTGTTTATAATAACAGATTTCAATGAAGTAGAGAGTAATAGGTGATGAATTGGATTCTAATGTCAGATAAGGTATTGTGTCTATTTCTGGGCTTTGTTTTCAATGAAGCGTAATAAAAAAAATCCTGTTTCAAATTAAGCTTGTTCTTATATTTTAATATCCTCAAAGGCCAACTAATACGCAATTTTAATGGAAAGAAGGGAAAAATGACACTGGATAAAAAAGAATTATTTCACCAAAATTTTCTCAAAACTACAAACCATGTAATTCAAATGGAAAGGAAAGTAATTATTTACGAGATAGCAAATTATGAATGAAAAAATTATTCCTTCATATTCTCAAAATTTGCAATTGCTTTCTTCAAAGAGAAATGCATTTATTGCACTTACATCACACTGTATTTAACGGTTTTTGAAAGGAAATAAATAAATAAATAGATACCTTCAAAAGCAGATCCAAACGATTTGATTGTATTATAATTATAACACCTGTATTATATTCAAGCACATGTACTACAGCTGATGTTGAAAAATTATAGTATTGACTATGAATGTGGGTCTAGCAGGTGGTACAATTTTTATTTCTTATTTCTCTAATCCATTTCCACCTTTGTTGTTGTGACTGTCTATGACTTAATTTCTTGACCTCCAACCCAAGAAACCTAGAAACACCAGACACCACAGTGGGCACCTGCCACATCAAGTGAATTTACTCCACCAGAGGCAATGTCTAGCTGATCATCCTAGTGGCAAAGTGAGGAAGCCTATAAGTCCATTTCAGCCAATGTTTCCTATTTCATTAAGTGGAAGTAAACCACAGTTTACCTCAACATTTCTATTTAACTACCAGATACTGGGAAAGGATAAAGAATAAATGACACCTAGAGACGAGACAGAGAGAACTAAGAAATGGCTACCATGCGATGATCACATTATGAATACACCCGTGTCTGATGCAGATTTCAACCCATGCCCCCCATGCTCCCTCCTTACTGCCTCTAATGAGTACATTACAAAAAGGATGGAATCACTATGTATATTATCACCTTTTTGCTATTGAATTTTTATAAATAAATAAATTGACATTTCTACTTAAAAAGCATTTCAAGTAGAAATAACCATTGCCTGTTTTGACACAAGTCTGAAACAACTCTGTATAGTTTCAATGAGAAACCACATTCTCAAACACATAGCAAGTAGTCCACCATGCACCAATATATTTATAGTCAGAAATTGCAAATAAAAAATTCCCATGGAAATATTTCCTTGCACATCATCATGAGAAATGTATTGTGGGGGTATGTTATACTGCTTAATCAGTGTGGAAGAAATGAATTGGAACTATGATCAAGCCCATGGACCTACGATCAAGCTGTGTAATGGGTATCATGTATCATCTGAACGCGATCTCTCGTGTCAATACTATCTTGGTGAAAGTAACGCACATAGAATATCTATTTGTACATGTATGATTTAAGTTCTAATGATAAATTCCAATGTCTATTTGTTTAAAAATGAGCATTTCTTCAAAATACACTTGTAGAAATTATACACTACTGATAAATTCTGTCAAACGCTATTTATGCTACATAGTTAAATAAAAAAAGAACTTCTAGTTTTCACGGAGAATACAAAGACAACAGGAATATGAAATTGAGCCACTTCTATAACTGCCACATATGAATACTAATAGTTAATTTAATATGCACATATAGAGGAATCTACTAAATAAAATACTACAGAATTGCCATGCATACAGTGAGAAAATATATCCACACACTAGATGGCACTTCATTAAAACTATGAGAGAAATAATGGCAAAAATAAGTTAAAAAACTGTGCAATTCTATATGACTAAAAATAGTCAAGCAGGCTTAATACAAACCAATGCTACTTTGACGATAAGATGGTTTTCATACTTCGTGTCAAGCCTGTAGTTTTCTGGTTGAACAGGAGAGAAAATACTTATCAGCGATAGATATATAAAAACATTACATTGCCACTGTGTCATATAGATAAAATGTTCTTCACATGGTGACAAGATAAATCATGCAATACAAACTTGTTGCTTTCACTGTCTATAAGAGAAACAGAAATACTAGCTTTGTTGCCGTGAAGTGACAACACACAAAACAAGCATGCAGTGCTTTATCTTCATCTAGAAACAAGATTTCTTACACAGTAATGTTCTGCACTGCAACCCATGTATAATGCTGCACTGTAGAGAACATGAACAAAACACAGTGCATCTACATGGTATTGTGTGAGATTATATGTAAATGTTTTCTCTAGTATGTTACACTTACAGAAGGTTTTTCATTCACCTATAATAACAATATTTATGAATAAATGGACAATAATGTTAAAAATTAGTCTAATATCATCTACTCTTAGATTTACATCAGCTAACAATAACATCTATCACTTTCTCTTCGTTAAATACACTTTGGAAAGTAAGTAAAATAAATTAGAAAGTAATATATCAAAAAAGCAATCGCAAATATATTTTACATGCTATTCTATACTATTCTATGCTACTCTAAACTATTCTAGGCTATTAGCTAATTTGAAAACTTATTTTAAAATTTCCCAATAAATTTAATACTTTCTGACCACACAAATTACGACATTTCACCAGGGCAGCTCCCCAGTTGCCTGTTCAATAAAAATAATGAACGCAGGACACACTAACTACAAATGGATGTGGGATGACTAATTTTATTTGGTGCAATGTACCTAATTAAATATGTTAATTTATAACAAAGGATAGAGCTAAAGGTGAATCGCAAATCAAGTCTGAAAATATTGTTTTAGTCTTCAGTTGAAACAATTTTGTCTTTTCTTTTGGGTTATTTAAAAAATACACCTTGACGAAACGCATTAGCAGAACGGTAATCAAATTCTAACATTTATCAATGAGTTTTAATTTCAAAACAAAAGATACTTTGGGTATTTGAAAAATACCAAAATATTCATTGTTCTTTAATTATTTTATGTAAGAGATGCTGAAAATGTATTAATATTTTCTTTGTTGTTTCTTAAAAAGACTTCCAAGAACTTTTCGAAGATGAATATCTTGCTTATGAATACTCATGGTTTGAGATTCAATTTTTTATGTAAGTTTCCAATTTTGAAAGTAGAGAGGAATAAACATTTCCTAATTTCTGAGATCTGCCCTTGAATGAGAAGGAATATATCAGTGGAATCCAGATGCACTGATCACCTTTATCAAACAAACTCTGCTCTCCATCTTTCCTTAATATATCTTTGAATTTCTGGATATTCATCAATTTTTAAAACAAATGAATTATTACAACTGATTCAGCAAACTGGAACCGGTAAATCAGATTAAGACCATTTCTGTTGTTTTGAAAACCAATTATTGATTGTTTTGATTCTTCACACCTCTTACCAGGACTTGTGTAGAGTAATTTTTTATTTCTAAACATTATATTTAATTATCCCTCTCAAATCTTTATCCACTCTAATTTAAGATTTTTAATTATAGAAAAAATTCTGACATATCAGGGACAAATCATTAAATCATTAGAATAAAATAGAACAAGAAATTTAATCACACAATTTAAATTACTATTCCAAGGATGATAACTCTATATGCAAACCAGTACTCTCACATAAACTGCAACAGCAATAACACATTTATATCATAAATCTGCAGTAACACATTTTTGTAAGTTAATAACAGAAATTTTTCATGGTCTAGAAGAAAAGTGTACAAAAACGCAATGCAGAATAAGTAAACCATTCAGACATTTGCGAATTACCCTCATAAAAAACATGCTGAACATACAATTCTATTTTCTATTTCCATAAAATACTATTTCATATCAATAATGTGAATTCCATATAACTGATAAATCCATAGTATATTGTACATCACTATGCAAACCATTAAATACTACAATATATTCATAAATCAAAATTATTGAATTTATGAGAGGTATGAATAATTGCTAGTCCCTCGCAATTAACTTTTTTAAATAGATTTCGAAAAATATAGCATGTATCCACAAAATTAAGGGTAAAAAGTGAACATACACTATAAGCAAAATGTAAAGTAAAACCTATAATATTAAATTAGGTTTGAAATAGAAAAATATAAAACTTCATTACATTTGTGGAAAATTCAAAATAAATTTGTCATTTCACAAGCAAAATTATTGGGAACATATTAGGAAGGAAAAACATATATAATGAAAATGATGAAGAATGACAAGAAATCCAAATCATTCTCAGTAATGACAAAAATATTCAAATGTTCCTAATCAGCATGTCAATTATACACACAGCAATCAAAACTAATGACTTGATGTATAAAGATCTTGGTCTGGAAAGATTAATGCTAGAGTTAAGAGTATTAATGAGAACATACTGTTTCTTTAGATAATTAATAAGTTAGAATGCATTTGTTTTATCAATTGAAAAACGTTTAATTAATCAAACCAATTATAATTTGAATAATTTTTCAAATGTTACCAAATATTCATTTTACATTGTTATACTTCAAACCAAATGCAAATTATAAATTTAGGACAGTATTATCAATTCTACAACTAAAGAGACTGATCGTTCTTTAAATCCCTTAACACCTAACATAATTTTGTGTGCAGAGAAAGCATATTTAATTATCCCTCTCAATCCATTATTTTTCTAGATGTAGCAAAACTGTCAGACCTAAACTCCATATGTCTCGTTAACTTTGGTGTGAATCAACCACCATTTGCTTTAGACTGACCTCTCCCTCCAACAGTACCACAGTCATATGGCACCTCAGTATGGTTTTAGAAGATTCGAACCAATGCAAATCATGAATACACTCTTATCCAGGAGTGTACAATGCTTTAGCAATCTCAGCTAGATTGATATTAGCATTGAGGAATGCCAAAATTTCCTAGTATGTTTCATTAATTTAGAATGTCTCCATCTATTTAAGAAATAAAATTTGCAACAGAAGTATTTGAGACAATAAAAAAATAAATAAAATAAAGTTGACTGCCCCATTTTAAAGGCAATGGGAATTAATGGGTTAATTCACTTTAAAATGCATAAATCAAGTTGTATTTAAAAGTATTTTGAATCATGAATAAAATTAAAAAATGTTTTGTTATTTTTGAATCGAGTTTAATAGAAGTAACTACTCCTCAGTTGAATGTCACGAGAACATTACCAATAATTGTACTTCCTTTGATTTTCTTACACAGGTTTACACATGCAATATGACAATAGTATTATAATCTTGGAGGAGTTTTGGTAATATTCTCAGGGTCAATCTTACACATTTAAAGTCATGTTAAAACAAAGTTCCTTTAATGATGGCCCCTCACATGTTACCTTGGTACCAAAAAAGGAAGATTTCTGAAATTAGAACTCTCCATTTACATTAAAAACAATATGCAGTACTACAACAACCCGAATGTGCACCAGACAAAATAAAATCTCATGACCAGATCTCTACCAAGACTGGTAATGAGTGAGAACTATAAAAGCTTAGAATCAAGACAATAGATATTTGTGATTCGTAGGAAAAAAGAGAAACTATTACACAACTCCATGTTTACAGTACAGGCATGTGGTTTGTAGGTTCATGGGCCAAGGTAGAAAATAACAATTGCAGTCAGGCCAAGCTGTAACATTTATGAACACATTTTCTTTTAAAATTTCTGTACTGTCTGCAATATCATGAGTAAACAAAATTGGTGCCACATGGAACAAACTGAGAAATAAATAAGTGGAATTTCTCCATGTACTATTATGCATGTTGCCTGTGTTTCAATATCGATTATCAGAAATTTATCATGCTTTCATGCAAAACATATTTCATTCACAAATCATTTTACAGTGAAAACAATATTTTAATAGTTTAGATAACAAAAAAATACACAGAAATATAAGCAATTCCACAATTAAATGCAAAAAATCTCTCAATAAATTGAGATGTGGGGAGGAAAAAAGCTAAGTAGACCTATCATAAATTCCAAAACTGCATAAGGATGTTTTCACTCTTGTAAACATTAGCACAATGAACTTTTCATAAACCACAATCATTCATGAATCTTTGCCTGAAGTATTACAATTAATATTTTCACTCGTTCTGGTTTATACCCTTTGCAATGTTGATATACGTCCCAAAATATTTTTTTTTCTTTCCATTCCCAATTTAGCTTTAGGAAAAAGTGGTGCTACATCAGCACATATTTTCTTGCATTATTTCTAAGAGATCCACAATATTACACTACTAAATAAATATACAAAAGTGTTTTCAACCAGCAAAAATTATTTTCCGTGCCGAGACTCAAACTCAGGTCCTCCACATTAACTCGGAGTCAGCCATATCACTAGGCTACTGAAGAACGGTAAAGTTTGAAATCTGGGTGAAGCTTAATAATGTAATTGTCTCAACCCAATATTTTCAATATGCAATTTATGCAATTTTTGCAATTTTTGAAAATACGGAGTTACCCAAAAATGGGACTAACACCAAATTTGTTTACCGTCTGTTGCACATAAAGAGAAAGCTCAATGAAAAAAACTTGGTGTGGTTTTAGAGAAAACAATTAAGAAATTGCATAACTTTCAGACACAAATTGCGCGAAATGTACTTATTTTTCCAAAAAATTGTACATGACCCTTTTTTAAAAAGCTGATTTTTTAGAAGAGACTTAGTTTAAGGCAAAAATCCCTATCTTTAATTTTGTAGTTTTGAAACTTTTTTTTTCTTTCTTTCTTCAAAATACACAGAGTGTGCTGAAAATGGGACAAGCACCATATTTTTTAATGACCCTTGATACATATGAAAAGAAAAATTTATATATATATATATATATATATATATATATATATATATATATATATATATATATATATATATATATATATATATATAAATATAAAAATTGAAGCAATGTTAGAAAAAAGTTAGTTAAAAAAAAAAAGGTACATCATCTTTTTTAAAGAGTGATTTTTTTTATAACAGACTTTGCCTCAGGCAAAACTATCTTCAATTTTTTGGTTTTGAAATGATAACTTTTTGCAACTTTTCAAAAAAACGGAGAGTTCATAGAAAATGGGTCTAGCACCATATTTTTAACCGAAATTATTACATACAAGGAGAAATTTTTTTTTCAAACTTGGAGCAGTTTTTGAGAGAAAAATTGTTAAATTATTTTAATTATTATATTACACACTTTCAAAGAAAAAATGCACAATTATGAAAGTGCTTTGGCGAGGATAGTTCACAAGAAAGCTGATTAAAGTCAAACAGCAAATACACATGGACAATCACAAACACCCAAAATCATAGAGAGGTGAAATTCAAAGACAAAAACAAGGAGAAAAATTTTAATAGAAGATGCTATAATTGTGGTCTCACAAATCATGAGCTGAGCGAATGCAAGAACAAAGCCAAAGGAAGAAAATGCTTTAATTGTAATAACTTTGGCCACATTGAAAGGGAGTGCACAGAAAAGAGAAAGGAAACAATGAATATGAAGGTGAACACATCAGGAAAGTTATTCGTTAACAATTACAAGTTCAAAGACATCAAGTTATGCGACCAAAACTACTCAGCCTTTATCAATTGTGGTTGTGAAGTAAATTTGTTAAGGCATTACGAATACGATGTGATGGGAAAAAATGCACCTCAACAAAGCAAAGCCGACCTGATTGTGACTGGATTAAAAGAAATTTCTGTTTCAATGATGGGATTTTTCAGCACTCAAATTGAGATTGACTAGACTGAATTTTAATCAGGTATCTAGGTCATGCCTACCACAATGTCATTCAAGTACCCCTTATAATTGGAAATGATCTTCTGGACCAGGCTAATGTTACAATTATGAAAAAAGGTGTACAATCGAAGAAGAGAGAAAAGCCTTACCCAATGCACATGAAAGTAAGACGAAAAGGAGTTGAACATTGAACAAACAACAGAAGAAACGAAGAAAAAGTTTGAAGAAGTTGTGTTACCATATGTTCCAGAAAAAGTCTAATCGATCGACTTGAAAATGACAATCACTGAAGAAGAAAGTACACGTCACTTGTCACTCACTCTGGACAATTCCAATTTATGAAGGTACCTTTTGGGCTATCCAATTCACCTTCTGTCTTACAAAGATTTATTAATTTAGTGTTTTGGATGCTTGGCAGGGAAGGTTTGCTATTTATCTACCTGGATGACGAACATCATTCTAACAGAGAACGAAAAGGAGGCTCTTCAAAAGCTTATCCCAGTTTTGAATACTGGTAAGGACTATGGATTAGAGATCAATTTTGACAAATGTCAGTTCTTGAAAGGAGTAGTCCACTTTCTAGGCTACAGAATTCATGATGGAACAATTCAACCATCATCAAAAAAAACTTCATTGTTCAATTTCTCTGAACCCAAAACTGCAGCAATGTTTCCTAGGGCTAACTGAGTACTTCAGAAAACTCATCCAGAACTATGCTTCAATTGCAAAACCATTAAGTGACATGCTCAGAACTGGCTATGAATTCAAGTGTGATGATAAAGAAAAAGAAGCTTTAACAAATTAAAGCACGGTTTATCGACAACTCCAACGCTAATGGTATACAGTCCAAGATATGTGGCAGAGCTTCACACAGACGTCAGTAAGTATGGGTTCTTATGCAGAGGCTACCCAATGATGGCCATCTTCATCCTGTGGCATACATGAGTAAGAAGACTACACCACTAGAAGAAAAATATAGTAGCTCTGAGCTGGAGATTGATTCATCTATTCGAGCATTTGAAAGATTCAGATTGTACCTTCTAGGCATCGAGTTCAAGATCCTAACTGATTGTACTGCATTCCAGAAAACAATGCAAAAAAATGATTTGATACCTAAGGCCGCTCAGTGAGCGTTCACATTACATAGAAGAATACACGTACAAGATTGAGCACTGTGCAGGATCGAAGATGAGACATGCAGATGCACTGAGTATATGCACCTAATTACTTTTCAGATTTGCTGACATTTTGTGACTGCTAGGATTTGCTGACATTTGTGACTGCTAAAAAAAGAAAGCTCAAGATTAAGATGAAGGACTTAGTGCGATCAAGAACAATAAAAAGGAGAAGCCTTACAAATATTATTTACTGAGTGATGGATTTCTGTTCAAATTTCTTGATGGTCATGTAGGGTCAGTGGTTCCAAGATCTATGCAGCGAGAAATAAAATCCGTTTATGAAAAGGGACATTATGGTAATATGTGAACTGAAGAAGAAATTAAGCCAAAATATTTCACACCTGGATTGACAGAAAAAGTGACAAAGGTTATTACTTTGTGAAATGTTTGCTCACCCACTGGAAGTCTAAGAAAAAAGTTTTTCTACTTCCTTTGTTCAAGGAAAATCAGCCTTTGCATGCTCTACAATTGGATCACATTGGTCCTTTGGCTTCCGTCCATAAAGTATACAATCATATCCTAGTGATTATGGATGGCTTCACAAAGTTTACTTGGCTCTACCCAATGAAAAGTGTGAAGTCAAGAGAGACTTATCACCAAGGCGGAGTTATGGAAGACTGACAGGCAACTTATTCATCCAAGCCTCATGGAGATGTTCACAGCAGCCGAATGTCGGAGTACAAGCATGGATTTCAAAGGTTTACAGCTGAGGAGATAGATGGCGCATGAGGCGCCTCACAGAGGAGAACTTTTGAGCAAGCGAGGACAGTCCAGTGTCACCAGATGTACAAGGATCTTGGTATTTTAACCAGGATTTTAATGAAGATACCATGTACCATGATGAGGAGATCCTGTTATGATTAAATACCAGGATTTTAAGTTAACCATAATCGATGTACAATTTGTATAATATTCTTTATTCAATAATTTACAATTAACACCAATGTTACAAGTAACCATGATATTGGTAATCATGGGTAATACCACGAGTGCTTTGGAAATTGTCGATAAATCCCTGACATGCAAAGCAAGGAGTTTGATACTAAAACATGGTAGAGATTGTTAAGATTATTGTCAAAAAGATTCAATTAATTCTAGAGCAATCGATGTATACCGCCTCCTAAGATAGATGAGACACAGTTTGGGATAGGCCAATAGGGAGAAGCAGCAAGAAAAATTGGATAGAAAAAGCAATAAACTTTTCGAAATACACCACCCTGATAAGGCATTTTGTATGTTTTGTTAAATACTATTGGCTTTAATTTCACGAGTGGAATAGTCGATATGAAATGTATCGATACTGAGTCAAGTTTAATGAACTTTCTCTGTGCCTTAAAACAGAGAATTCTTCTTGGAATTTAAATAATTTGTCTTTGGTACCACAAATCTTAATAAAAGTACCAGGATTTTTGAAGGTTGGTTCTGAGATATACATTTAATCATCAGGCAATGCTGGGGCTGTCTGGGACAGAGTTGGTAACAAAGTGTACTGAATGTGCATGTAGTCAAACCACGAGAAGCAAACAATGAACAGTTGAAGAAGAGAGTTTTCTTTCTGTACTCTTTTTGTGTTAATGTGTTTTTGTAAAAGAATTCCAATAAACTTTGTATTAATTCATTTACTTGAAGAGCAATTAATATCATTTTCCCACAATAATAAAAGAAAAAAGTTAAGATTTTGACAGAAATGCTGTTTTCAAGATCCTTGGTATCGATCTGGCTGAAATCAAGGTCTTGTGAACTTGAATCAGATCTTTCTAAATTTCAGGGCACTTTACATAAAGTACCTTGGGCATTTTCAAAATTATGTCAAAAACGACTCCAAATTTTTTGTTTGAATACACCAAAAGTCACTTATACTTATAGTATAAGAGTGGTTTTCATTAAAACAAATGAATTTTCATATGCAGCAAAAGCTGAACTTTTTTTGTCGAATCTGTCCTATATATTCAATACAGTGAAACTTCTATATAACGTTCCTCCATATAATGTTTTCCTCTATGTTACATCAATTTTTTCTGGTCCCGACCAAAAGCCTGTATGCAGTCTTCCTCTTTATAGTGTTTTCCTCTATACAGTGTTCAGAATTCATGGTCCCTTAAAAAACGTTATATAGAAGTTTCACTATATTCAATAGATTTTTATTTTTGTATTTATTTATTATTTTATGATTCAGATATTTCTTTCTAAAAATATAATGTGGTGTGGTTTTGTTTTAACAGTAAGTGTCTTTGGAGATAGAGAAACTGTACTTAATTACCAAATATATATTAGATATTTGTTTAAAATAATTTAATTTCTCTTCTGAACTTCAGCTGCAGCTAGAGTATACAACACAGGATCAAAATGAAAAAGAAATAATAATTTGAAAAACCAACCAGAATAACTAGGAGAGAATTATATCTAACGCACATATCAGCACAGTGAATGCTGATACATACTGCCTCAAGTTTATTAGTCACGCCTCTCAAAATTCATGTTTTATTAAAGAAGCACACATTATTCCACCATTAGTAAATCACAATATATAGTGTAGATGACAAACAGACACAAATAGAGCATAAATAGCATGCTGCTTCTGACTTTCAAATAAAAAGTAAACAAAATAGCACACTGAATACTATCTTCCCAGGGTAAATTTCTTTTAAATTTTCTAAAAGGTTAGAATATACATACTTGTATTCTAGAACTCTAGAATAACTTAAATCTGAATCACTTACGGCACTATCCATGTATCTTAATTAACAGACAAAATCAGTTTCAGATGTGATAACTCTAATCCACTACACAATCTACAAGAAAGTCCATCTGCATTGATATCTATGTAATCTACACTATACACTTACCAATATCGTTCAGCCAACACGCAACTTTAAAATACGCTTCATCCATAAGCGTAATAACAATGGCAAGAAGGATCTTGGGCAAGTAGCTCAAACAGAACATATATTCTTGTTCAGCTATCAGATGATCCCACCATTCCTAAATGAAAATGACAAAGTGAAAAATTGTCCTAGATACATTACTCTTCAAAGCAAAAACATTACAAACCTGTAACTGGAGGGTAAAAAACATTATCACAAAAACAAGTGCCAAACATAACAATATTATTGGCAGGCTAACAAAGTAGCGAAATGCTGTTCTCTTCCATGCTGGGTATGTTGGTTCCAGTCTGCCAGTGACAGGACTTACTTCCAATGTACCCTGCAAAATCAAGATCAGAAAAATTATTACTAGTTTAAATAAACGTAGTAGTACATAGAATTATATTGTATATTTACCGTGAACAATGGCCGAGGTTCTACAAGCAACTCATCCCTTTGATCCAAAGTGCCCCACCGATACGCTAATTCAGCACTATACCTCTTCCAGGCTTCCACATATACTGTGGCCCATATTACATTAAAAAATGAAAACAAAACGTAGCCTACATCCTCAGTTGCTTGGTCACGACCACAGAAGCCAACCTGCAAAAAAACAAACAAACATAGAATTATGGTAAAAGAATAATTTCATTCTAATTGCAAAACAAACTGAACTAATACATTCAGAAATTAGGGTTTCTTTGAATGAAGCCCACACAGAATTCCAAAAAGGCCCTTAAGGGTGCTACAAGTTCATTGCACCCATCTTTCCCAGAAACAAGTACATTTTATTGATTGGCGAGATAAAATTGAAATACCAGAAGTGTCTTCGGTTTTCTGCCCAAGAATCATAGAAAAACAAGTAAAATATTTCTTTTGAAGGTTTCTTCCTTGATGTGGTGATTTTTGGCATTGATTTGGTAGCAATCTGAAATGCTTGAATCAATTGTCAACTCCAACAAGATGTAGATATAAAATTACTTAATAATGAATGACTTGCTGCCTTTACTGACTGACTGGTTTTTGCTGAATATTTTCAAATTATACACACCAATACTGACAAAGAGTAATATTGCATTTCACTGTTCTCGTGTTAATCTGACTGTTATTTTGTTGATATTAAATAAGTCAATACATCAACAACACCTCAGCCCACAACAAGCTTTCATGCTTTAGAAGCAGTGGTTCTCAAAGTAGGGTTCACAAAACTTGTCTGTGGCTTCCCAAATGTTCTCTTAAATAGGGAATATTTTGAACAAACATTTTGGTTTAATGATCACATTGTTTACTATTTTAACCCAATCTTCTATTCTGTTCTTGCAGAGAGTTAACAAATTTTTCTTCTCTTTTCTTGGAACTATTCATACCTATTTTATACACTTCTATACAATGAGATGATGAAGGCATGAAATAGCAATACATAAATATACAAATGGCAATAGTATTGCATACAAGAGGTATAAAAGGACAGTACATTGGCAGAGCTTTCATTTGTACACAGGTGATTCATGTGAAAAGGTTTCTGATGTAATTATGACTGCATGACGGGAATTAACAGACTGAACACGGCAGAATTGTAGTTGGAGCTAGATGCACAAGACATTTCATTTCGGAATTCATTAGGGAATTCAATATTCCAAGATTCACAGTGTCACGAATGTGCTGAGAATACATAATTTCAAGCATAACCTCTCACCATGGGCAATGCAGTGGCCAACAGCCTTCACTTAATGACTGACAGCAGCAATGTTTGCGTAAAGTTGTCAGTGCTAACTGTCAAAGTTGCATGAAATAAATGCAGAAATCAATGTGGAAAGTACGATGAACATATCCGTTAGGGGTAGTGCAGTGGAATTTGGCGTTAATGAGTGATGGCAGCAGAAGACTGACTACAGTGCCTTTGCTAACAGCACGTCATCGCCTGCACATCATCGCTAACAGCATGTCTCTTGTGACCATATTGATTGGACCCTAGAGGATTGGAAAACCGTGGCTTGGTCAGAGGAGTCCCAATTTGAGATGGTAAGAACTGATGGTAAGGTTTGAGTGTGGAGCAAACCCCATGAAACCATGAACCCAACTTTGTCAACAAGGCACTGTGCAACATGGTAGTGGCTCCATAATGGTGTGAGCTATTTTTAAATACCTGGGTTCTCTGATCATTGATTGGTATTGGTTATGTTAAGCTATTTGGCATTTCAAAATGGTTATGTTAAGCATTAACAGCCATCCATAGACTTCCTGTTCCCAAACAATAATGGAATTTTCATGGATGACAACGCGCTATGTCACCGGGCCACAATTGTTCACAATTGGTTGACACCTCAAGCAAATGTTTTGACTGCCCAGAACTCTTGACAAAATCCCAACAAACATTTATGAGACATAATTGTGAGGTCAGTTCATGCACTAAATCCTGCACCGGCAACACTTTCACAAAAACGGTCAGCTACAGAGGCAACATCGCTTAATGTTTAACGTTTTCAACGTTAGGCAAGGCATATCGATGCGACTCTCGTGTGATACAAGCCTAAGAGGAAAAGGTGGTGCTGGTGCATGAGAAAACGTTTTTCACAAAGAAAGTTACCTATACAAACTTTGGACGAGTTAAGCAGGACTGTTAAATGTGTAAATGAATAATTTGATGGAATTGGAACTGGGACTTGAAAATATAAATGTAGTAAGTGGGAAAACGTGATAACAGGGAATGTGCTAACAAAATTCCACTGTATCCCAAATATATTATACCTGAATTTGTGTGACTATTTTGAGAGCTTAATAAAGAATGTTCATCTTTGAATATTTCTAGATCCTAGTTCATCTGCAGAACCCAAGTTCAAGAATCACTGCTTTCAGAAGTGTTAATACTTTCAACAATTCTTTAAATTAAAAGATCTTAAGTACTTCAAAATATATGCTCATAATTAACAAGAATAGGAAAATGAGAGGAGAAAGAGATGCAAATAGAGTGAAAGAGATGAGAGAGACAGGATAGAGATGACAGAGGAAGGGGTGAGAGGAGGAGGGGGGAGGGAATGCAATCAGGAGAGAAAAATTGGAATGATATATAATGTTTGCAAAGGATAACAATATTATTCTATATTATAATATCACATTAAAAAACAAAAGAGAATAAGCCATTTTTTAAAGTACTAAAATACATGTATGAAAACGGAGACTATTCACAAACTGAATGAACATTATTGAAACAACTAATTTGAAGTCACTGAGTGTTAAGCATACTTGGCAATAGAAAAACACCCGTTTCAACAATTGCACGGAACAGAAAAAATGTATAATATAAATTAAAGGTGTGCACAAATAACCTACATTTCCTTAAATAACTAAAATAATTTAAAAACGATTCTTCAAAAATATATTTCATTTTAAAATGAGTAGTGAAAGAAAATGGAATCTACATTTGCAAATAGCCTTCTAACTTGTTCGAGCAAAAAAATTTATAAACTTTTTTCTCATCTACTAACTGTTTTCTTGTGAGAAATTTGGCAACCTCATCTATTCTATTAGTGAACACTTTTCCAATCTCAATTACATCTTTCAATACCTCTCATCAAGCATCTTGGATCTGCTCTTTTACAAATACATTTGAGTCATTCCACTTTTCTTTCATTCAAATGCCTTCAATGCATAAGCAAAAGAAAGAACAAATGAAACTTCTCCTGAATCGACCTTTAACAAATAACCAGTATGTTAATTTTGTGGATACTTTACAGGAAGCCCCTCAGACATATCAAAAAAGGCCCCAAACTGTTTGATTAAATTTTGCTGTTAAAGAACATTTAGGAGAATAGTGCAGGATTCATTTTCGTTGAAATCCCTGATTTTACAAAAAAAGTTAACACTACAAAATTTGAAGATAGAGATTTTTACCTCAGACAGAGTCTGTTGTACAAGATTAACTCTTTAAAACTGATCATGTACAATTTTTTTGAAAAAATGAGTAGTTTTTACATAATTTGCGATTGAATTTTTTTTCTCTAAAACTGTTCAAAATGTTTTCTTTAAATTTTCTCCATATATGTAATAAGGGACAATGAGAAATATGGTGCTAGTCCCATTTTTGGGTATTGCTTCTTGTTGTTTTTTTTCGAAAATTGAAAGAAAAAAATCAAGATTTTGGCCTCAGACAATGTCTGTTGTACAAAATAAGCTATTTAAAAAAGGTCATATACAATTTTTTGTCAAAGTAAGTAGTTTTCATGAAATTTCTATTTGAAATTAATGAAACACATATGGGCATCCTGGCATACATAATAATATATTGCAAGAAAACGTGTGCTATTTCAGCTCCACTAGTTTTTGAGTAAAATAAATAGCATGAACTTCTCCTTGTTTGTTGTAATTATGAATCCTATTTCCCTCAATACACACAAATAGTAAAGACAAATTCACTTAATCCTCTACTATTGGTTGCTATTTCATAATTCCATAAATTTCGCTAACTTTCCTGTATTCCACCTTGCATCATTCTAACAATCAATTGTCATCATAGTTCCCCTTTTCATTCATTTCTGCGGAAAACTTTATTTTAAAACTCTTGAAACGCATTCCTCAGGAAGAAAAAACAAGTTTCTTCATTGTGAGAAAACCAAAACAAAATTTCTCTTCTTTGACTCAAATATAATTTCTTCAAATTTTCAACAACTTTCTTAAGGCTCTTTGAGGGACCCTTGACAAATGACTTCTTCCTATTTCTAAAACATAATTTTATTAAAAACACTGAATTTTCCTACCATTATCTAGATGTTACACATTTTCAGTCAAAAAATGTCCAAGGTACTTGAATAATAAACTTTCCAGATAAATTACTAACAGCCAGCCTGATTGTGAAAGGACTTGAAGCACTATTCTCAAATATGTGTTACACCAAGGCTGTGGGTTTGAATGTGTGGTACAGATGTTTTCAGCTGTGTTGTGGCTTCGAATTCTTTCCCAGTACACCATGAATCATTTATGTATTTGATTCCTAGTCCTAAACTGGTCACTTAAGTGCAAGAAAAGCGTGTCCAATGTGCACGATGCAGTCTTCAGGCCACTGCAGCTAGCACAATGGAGGAATTATCAATATCATTCAAATCATCTTTTTTTATCATCCATTTTTTTCTTTAAACGTTTTCTTCAGATAGAGCACAATACTAAAATGCAACAACAATATCAGTTGTATTTTCAAACTTGAACTTTTCAAATACCATATCATCAGCAAAGATATAATACTGTGTAACTGACTTCTGACATTTTTTTGTTTTGCTTTGTTGCTTTGGCACCCCTGACACAGTAAGTCCCATTTGATAGTTTAGAAAATGTAATTTAACTAATGAAAATTGTTAAATTACATTTCCCAATCTACCAAACGGTATCAATAGTGTCAGGGACGCCAATGACGTCAGGATTCCATCAATGCTGGGGATATCAATTATGTGTATTTTTTTTCACTAACAGTATGCAATATTTCACTGAAAGGTTTATTTAAATTTAATTACATGTTCCAAAAACAATTGGGAATGCCCAAAAAATGTACCCTGAACATGTTTGTTCGGTACGCTCGACAAAGCCCTCGCCAGCCGTTCGTTGTTGTCCGGCGGAAACTGACCACCCGCCGCGTGGGCCCAGCACCCCAAGGACCGGCCAACATGCCACCCACCATCAGCGCAGGACCCCTTCACCACCCGGCGAGAAGATGCTCCGTGGACCCAACAAAAAGCCTCGCTGGAATTTTGTTGTTTGTCCAGCTGAGGCAGGCTATCCTCATCCCCGACATTCTCCGCCCCCCCCCCCGCGCGCAGTTCCGTACACACCACAATGGCATCGCCAACGCGTCTCGTTGGGTCTCCCTGGCCGGCCGTCCCGTGAATCCGGCGCCCCCGCGACTGACCACCCGAAATGCCGGCCTTCCTCCACCCCCGGCGGCCACCTCCAAAGGCATTTACATACGTCCCCGTAGTAGCCTCGACGGCAAAATCTCCGCGAGGGGCATAAAAGCAACTCCGCCGGCCCGTCGCCCTTCTTGTTCAGCAATCTCCGCGCGAGTGTTCGGATCACACTCAATGCGCTTCACGCACGTGACAATGCTGCCCTCGGCAGGTCATGTTAAACAATCTCCGCTCTCGTTCTGTGCAAACTCCATGCGTTCCGCGCAAGTGACGACGCTGCCCTCGACAGATCATGTTCAAAAATCTCCGCACAAATCTTGATGAACTCTCCGCACTTCTTGATGAACTCCTCGTTCGGTTCACACATGACAACGCTGCCCTCGGCAGGTCTTGATGAACTCTCCGCACTAGTGCGGTTCACACTCAATGCGCTTCGCGTACGTGACAAAGCTGCCCTCGGCAGTTCGATCGTGGAGTTAAATGCGCCTACTTGTCTTCGACTAGCAGCCGTATGCAGACATAGTGAACCTCCATCGGCAGGAACCGCATTGCAATACGAGCAGGACTTTACACCTGTGGAGAAAGACCGTGTGTGCCGCCAGCACACTCCTACTGTCAGCGTCCAACCTCCATCGTTTGGGGCCAGTTCCGTGGCTGCGGGGCGACAAACGCTTCCCGTATTCTGCGAGCTCTGTGGGACGCCTGCATTCCCGTTTCGCCTGGGAGGCATCACTTCTGAGGTCCATGCAGCTACCACGTATCAGGTATTTGGCAATGCCGCGTGCCCATTTAAGTGGTGCCCCGTAAGACCAATGAACTGGCACGAGAACACGCTTTCTTCAAGATGTAAACAATAGTAATTTGTAATTCATTTCTGTAAAATTAAGGTCTTTTATTCATGTCTATCATATTTCATTTCATCATTTAAAGTAGAATAGAAATTTTGTAGCAATAAAAAGTATGTACAATACAAATCTTGTCAAGTTCGTCAACCTCAACGTTCTCCCTTAACCAGCACCATCCCCCCCCCCCCCGGTAGCTCATAGCTCGGCGCGGCGTCAGCTGTTCTTTGAACAGAAAACGCACCGCTCAGTCCGCTCAAGCACCACCTGCCCCCCTTTCTAGGTAGTCCTTCCTCCTTTCTCTGTACAATGTTTTCAATCAAACGCATCTAAAACATGACCGTAATGACTATCACAACAAGAACCAAATTAAGCTAGCTTATTAAGCAATGATAAGACAAAAATAGTCTTAAGGTGGAGAGACTTCCAAGCAATGTTGCAGGGTTTGTAGAATATAATTCAGATTTACTTATTCAAGGTTGCTCAGAACATTGTCAGTCATGTACACAGAAAGGTCAATTTTTTAAATAAAGCGGCCTAAGTGGTATTATCACTGGTAAAATCCATACTACTTGAATGTTTTTTTATGAAGTTCTTGGTAGCAAGAATCCACCCACTCGAAGTCAACATATTCCGCACAGGATCCTTACTTACACAAGTTCTGGTAGGGGAGAAACAATTTGTTAAGTTGAAATGATAATAATTGTGATAATGAAAAATGATAATGATAAATGATATGATAAATGATAATGAGAAATGATAATAATTATTCGAAATTATGTTTTCAAAAGAATAATTAAATGATCTCAATGTGAGTTTTATATTCAATGAAAATAAAAGGCAATTTGTAAGAGTCGATGGGAAATCTTCGTTGATTGAATTAATGACTCTTCAAGAAAGAATATATACAACGTCAGTATGAGCAAGCTTTAAGGGAACGCCTTACAACTTGAGCAAACCAGTGACTCTGGGGTCACATGTTGAATCTGCCCAGGTGTCAATTTGCCTGATGTGATTAAAATTGGGAGTTTGTGGTGACTGCAGAGAATGAAGTCAATGGCCAACTACTCTGATCAATGGTTTTCCGTGCTTTTCCTGTTCACTTCCGGTAAACCCAGCACCCAAGAAAATGGGCTCCAGACCATGCATGCTCCTTCCTTCTCTATTCTGTTCTGTTCCCATTCCCATAAGTAGAGCAAAGCAATAGTTTTTAGTGACTTACCATCATATGACCTATCGCATTGATCTAGGAAACCTAAATTCAAGTACATCTTCATTAACATCTTAATATCTGAGACTCTTCCATTCAAGAAAATTTACATTTTTCACTTGATTCATCCAAAGATATAGTTGCTCTTTAAATTTATCTCATTCATTTGTGATATTTAAAACATACAAGGTAGGTCCCAAAAGTAATGCAGTGCTTGAAAAAAATTTAATAACCACATAGGTACTCGAAAACGCCAGGCTGAAGAAACCCGCCATGTGGGTCAGATATGTAGACGACACGCTCGTTGTATGGACCCACGGACAGGACACCCTCCAGGAATTTTTTGATGGACTCAACAGCTTCCATTCTAAGATCAGGCTCTCCGTGGATGTGGAAGAGGATGGTCAATTGCCTTTCCTAGACATCTTGGTGAGTAGGCGTAGCGACGGCAGCCTAGGACACGCGGTATATAGGAAACCCACGCACACGAATCGCTACCTCCACGCAGAATCGCACCACAATCCTGCGACAAAGAACGGCGTACTGAAAACTCTCGCCACCCGGGCAGCTAGAATCTGCAATGAGGCCAGCCTCCCTGCTGAGCGGGAAATTCTCAAGAAGATTTTGGCGGTTAATGGTTACAATGGACCCACGATCTAGATAGCCCTATGACACACACCACCCACTGCCCCCAGAGAAACCAGCACCTCGGAAACCGAAGACAAGGCAACAGTGGCGCTTCCATACTACCCGAGGCATCACAGACAGGATTGGAAAACTATTAAGTTCTGGGTGAAAACAATCTACAAGGCCCACCATAAGCTCGGCCAAATCCTAGTGCGGCTTAAGAAGCCGCTCCCGCCACTCCGAACAGCAGGAGTATACGCTCTACCCAGCAGCAGTGGGCGCAACTACACAGGCGAGACTGGCAGAACGGTGGAAGAGACTACGCGAACCCATTCGCCACTAGAAAGATTAGAATGTGTCCAACACTCCGCTGTCGCCCAGCACACTTGGGGAACTGGCCGCGACTTATGAGGGTGCTCGCCAGAGAAGACCGATGGTGGCCCAGACGCATCAAGGAAGCGATGGAGATCGCCAGGAATCCTCAGAACATCAACGGCGACGCGGGGTTGCGCCTCCACGATGCCTGGCGACCACTGCTACGGGCTCGCACCCGGTCGCCGCTCCACCCAGGACCGCACCGCCTCCCGCGATTGACGCGCGGCCTTCTGATTGGCCGGCTGCTTCAGCCAATCATACTCAGACCCTCTCACTCATTTATAAACCCGAGCTTTGACTATACCAGCGCAGACCTGGCAATTGTAGTAGTTAGCTAGCATGTAAGTTAGTTTTAATTAGTCTTTTTAAGACAGGCCCGCTCCCTGCTGCATAAGCCTAACCGGCTGCAGCAAATCTGTATCCCGAATTACGAATAAATTCCCGCCCCGCCAGGTTAACTGGAGGGGAGAAACCGGAAGAGGGAAAACTGCGCAGACCAGCCCTGATGAAAACCACGAAAAAAGATGGTCGAAATGTCCGCTACACAGCCTTCTATGAGGCGTCACCTGAACAGCCAAGATCTCTTTGTTTCGATGTTGTCTAAAGCCTTGAAATGAGTTTCTTTCATGACCGAAGGAACAAAACGATGTCCACCGTAGCAATATCGGAGCTATAGGGCGGTTGTGGAAACGGTGCCGCACCGATACGGGTCAGGTACTCCCCAACAACGAAGGCGGTGTGGGCCGGCGCACTGTCGTGATCGGGAGCGCCAATCTCCTTTCGGACGCGGGTGACCCCGTCGTTCAGTCTCTTGAGCCCTTGTTTGTAGAACAAAGTTTGTGATGTCTTCAGGAAGAACGAACTTACTATGCACTATCTCCTTTGTGTCAAAAAAGCAATGAGCATGATTCTCATGCGCGATTTGCTCATGCGGAGCGCGGAGACGCCGAGGTGTGACACTCCGCGCTCTGCCCCTTTGTTTCCGGGTCGTACTCGAAGCTCCAAAAAGTGTTCAAAAATTAGTATAAGAGTTTCGATAGCTTCCATCGGCGTCTTGATTAGCTTCATGCAAAACTTGATTGCGTATCTCTCTCTCTCTCTCTCTCTCAAAGATTTCTCCATCGTAAGTACGACACTACTTCATAGGAGCTCACGCTAACCTACGAGGAGCACGTACTAACCTCCCCAGGGCACAGGGACAACTGAACTGAGAACCGTTGAAAAGCTAAACCTCCTCTTACCCCATCCAAACTAGTCAGACCGTTCTGCGACTTATAGTGGCGACAATAAAAATTGCGATGCATTACTTTTAGGACAGACCTTGTAGTGTGAAGTTTCAGCCCAAATTCTTTTGAAGCTTTAGATGTTCATTAATTATGTTAACAACCTCCAACAAGAGTTAGAGGCCTGAAGTGGGTTGTAGAACCAAAAATGAAGATAAAGAGAAACAAAAAAGAGAGGAGGAGGAAAGAAGAGGCGAGGAGAGAAGAGGAAGGAAGAGGCGAGGAGAGAAGAGACAAGGAGAGAGAGAGAGAGAGAGAGAGAGAGAGGAGATGCGAGGAGAAGAGAGGAGGAGGAGGAGGAGGGTGGGCAGAGGCAGGGGCAGAGGCAGAGGCAGAGGCAGAGGCAGAGGAGGAGGAGGAGGAGGAGGAGGAGGGTGGGCAGAGGCAGAGGAGGAGGGTGGGCAGAGGCAGAGGAGGAGGAAGCAGAGGAGAAGGAGGAGGAGGAGGGCGGGCAGAGGCAGAGGCAGCGGAGGAGAAAGTGGAGGAGGAGAAGAAGAAACGAAATTGAATTCTCTTTTCATACCAGACTGTCATATGAAAGAATGTGCCATGTGGAATATTTACCCCAGTTGCTTACAAGTAATTTCACAGAAAAAAATATTAATATTAAATGTTGGTTCTATTCAAGCTTACTTAAGTATTGATAATCTTCAAATTGCTTTCTCATTGTTTTTACTGTTACACTTTAGAGATCCAAAGGAAACAATAAATAATGAAAAACACAATAGCCTTTCTTGAAGAGTTCTGCTTATGAAGAGAGTCCTCTGTGAATCACAAATTTGGTTTCATAACATAGTTCACTTGAATTTATATGAATTCCAGACAATTTAACCATTCTGATTACTTTCACTTTATCTTAATTTGAAGACTAACAATAGGTGTAAAAAGAACAGACCCTATGACTGAATCTTAATTGAAGAGGAATGTTTCAAAAAACGACAGCACTATTACTAATGCTCTTCTATCTTAGTTCACTTTCTAAATGGTATCCTATTCCAAAGAACCCAAGCTGTCCAATTCAGGAGTTTCATTGTACCCAAAACCAAAAAGGCTTTTAAAACTGTTTATCTGATTTGAGTTAGTCATGTATCATCAATGATGATATACATTGATTTATTTTTGAATTCTTCAAGTACTTAACACATTTTGGGTTAGCACTTTGCTTTGATTCAAATTGGGAGTTGAAAAGTTCACATCAGTGCCAATGAACATAACTAAAATAATTCAAAAATTAAAAAATATATTTCTCAATTACATAGTTACAATCTAAGAACATAAAATCCACAACACTAAACACTGCATAATTCCACAAAACTTCTCTCACAAAACAGCAACATGTACATGCTCATGCTGACATATATACACAGATTTATATGAAATAGTTCTGCTACTGATATCTTTGATCACATGTTCACTACACATTATACACAAAGAGACAAAACATGCATTCATCAAAATAAAAATAGTCTAATTGATACTGACCAGGAAAGGGAAATTTTCTGAAAGTTTGAAGATCTGTTGACTATAGACAGTTTTTCCATATAATCTACTTCTAGTTTACAAACAACATAGAACTTTTGCAAGACCATGCATTATCATTCAAGAGAGACTGGGGTAAGTTACCTTACCCAGAAAATAAACCCAACAACAGCTGGCACTATGAGAGCAGCAGTGTAGTGACCCAGCCACGCAAAATACATGGTTATCTTCACCCCAAAGTATTCACAGATTGCATCTACAACAAGAAAGATAGAACACAACCTAGACCAAATAACAAGACAACTACACAGGGCATTCATCCAACTCCTCACATAGTCATGACAACAGCAATGCATTCACTACTTCTAAATGAAATTCACTATGGTTGTGATTTTAATAGTAATGGTATTTACACTCACTCACACACACATTAAATATTTTGAAATGAACAGTAAACACCAATAATTGAAAAACGAGACACTGAACCACTTTCTCAATACTTTATTTTGTAAGCCTTTAATTTTTATTTTAAGTAATGTATAATAAATCATAAAATTAATCATATCTTTGCATTCATAATTGTCTTGAATTGAGTCAACCTCTGTTCAGCTTGGCGTGTAAATTTTGAGATTAGAGTCATACCTTATACTCTTAAGATCTTATCCTGGAGAAATATTTTGCACATCACTCACAGGCCTAATCAACAAACTGTGTAAATAATAAGTCAATGTATATGATTTTGCAAACCTTGAAACACTGCTGACAACTTGCTTCTGGTTTAAAAATCAGGTTTATTCAATTTTCTAAACCAACTTATTCAATGGAGAGCATTTATTTTCATGGATTACAAATATTTTTAAAGAGTACAATGCAAAATACCAGTAATCACATTCTTCAGATCATGGTATAAACAGCACAAATAATATTATCACACAAAATCCATTTTCAAAAATGTAAGTAAAGACTTCTTTATTGCATAACAGATGTTATTCAATTACAATCTTTTCTATAACAAAACAAATAGGATAATACAGTTTCCTTTGTTTTATTTCTAGCTCTAAGAACAAGAAAGAAATATGGTATGCTGATCCTGTTCAAAGAAATACAGGAAGACAACCCATGAGAAACATTCTACGTGAAAAACAAGGTCCCACCGGTCACAGTGTATGTAATGTAGATGATACAAAGTCATCATTTGATTTATTTGTTAATTCAGATATGAAGAATACTATAATAAAATGGACGAACAAAGAAGGAAATACCTTGTATAAAAGTGATTGGGTAAATATTATTGAGATAGAGTTCGAATGTTATATAGGTTTGCTAATTTTTGCTGGAGTATTCAGAGCTAACAATGAAGCTTTAATGAAAGTGTGGAATTTAGACAAGGGGCGCCCAACTTTTAATCAATAATGGCAAGGAACAGATTTTCACAAATTTCACATTGTTTGCGTTTTGATTGTGCTTTAGCAAGACGACAAAGACCAAGAGGATCAGACAAGTTGGGAAATTTTTGAATCATGGGTCAATAAACTTTCTTAGTATTTTGTTCCTTATCAGAATGTCACTGTTGATGAACAGCTAGTCACATTTCGGGGAAGATGTCCATTCAAGCAGTACTTCCTTACAAAACCTGGTAAATACGGAATTAAGATCTGGGCTGTTTGTGAAAGCAAAAAAAGCTATGTGTATAATATGCAAGTATACACTGGAAAAGATGAGATTATGCCAAGGGACGTCAACCAAGGACAGCGAGTCTTATTGGATACAGTGAAAGGTTCAGAAAAATCTGGTCGCAACATTACATGTGACACTTCAAGAGCCTTGAATTGGGCCAGAAATTAAACCAGCTTCAACTAACATTGTTGGGGACAATTAGAAAGAACAAGTCAGAATTACCAAAGCAGATTTCAGATGTTAGAGGTCGTGAGCAATTTTTGTCAATATTTGCCTTTCAAAATCTTGCAACTTTGGTTTCGCACTGTCCCAAAAAAGGACAAAATGTTATGTTGCTTAGCACCAACCACCCACTATCTTAAGTTTGAGATAATCAAAAATCAAAACCCCTTGACTAAAACGCAACAAAGTCTGGTGTAGATACCATGGACAAACTAGTGCATACCTTCACCACAAAAAGAATGACAAGACAGTGGCTCATGGTCCTGTTTTTCAACATCTTGGACATAAAAATGCTCTCCATGCATACATTATATGGATTCACCTGAATCCAAATTGGAATCAAAACAAGAGATTCAGAAGAAGATTGTTTCTTTTGGAACTTGGCAAATCTCTTGTAAGACAGAATAAAGAGAGCCAAGTGCCTATCGCAAGAAATCCACCACTACCTACAAATGGCATGAAACGTGGACACTGTATACTCAGCAGTAGGCCCACAGACAGGAAACATTCCAGTCAATGCTCAAAATGCACTTAATTTACTTGTTCTCAACACTTAATATGCCTCAAATGTGCAGAATCCTAGGCAGGAGAATCTATAAAATAGCAAGGCTAAAAATCATGTGACTGTTATAGAATATTGTAAAAAAAATTAAATAATGTTTTCAATACCATTGAAATAAATTAATAGTCCAGTAAGAACTATACTTTGTAAATAAAACTAAAAACACAAAACAATGTTTGCAATTATTGTAAATTTTGAATTTTGAACTTTGGGGTTAACATAGACCCCACAGTAACAAATGATACAAAAAATTACGGTAGTACAAGGGTTAAATAGTTTCGGAAGAAAACGTTTTTTTTTTTGTCAATCCAAAGAGAGTTCACAATTGAAAATACTCTTTCCATCACAGCATTTTTGCCAGGTACAGCCAGAGCAAAACTCACAACCCCTTCTATGTTTTTACGTGGACTGCTCTACTTTTAAATGTGTGGAAGACATCACATTTTCATCAATCTCTTACATTATCTTTTTCCCATTCCTCAAATTTTCTGGATAAAAGTTTGTTGAAATGTAAGAGCTAGCGAAGTAGCAAAAACCAGAGTGTGTCTAGAGAGAGAGTGAGGTGATAGCCACCAGGAAAGAAAAAATTGGAACTATCATGTTCCGTTAATATTTTGTCAGGACAACGGGACACATAATGAAAAAAGGGGCAATTTTGTTTAAAACGGGACTTTTTCCTGTTATACTATAAATACTATACACTCTTTTTCTCCATTAAAAACGGAGTTGTAAATGTTGCTATTTATGATTTACGTGTAAATGTAAACGTGTAAATGTTGCTACTTATGATATACACGTTTTAGTATTTTGTAAACATTATTATTTTAATGTAAAACTGCTACCAAATATACTGAATTTTCTGTCCATAAAATAAGGGTCAAATACTATCTGACAAATTTCCTTCATTACACTCTCACTGGTATACTTTGCAGCCTGCATATTTATTTATTTATTTTAACAGGCAATCGCCCAATTACATATACATAGTGTAAAGTGTGATTTGAGTCTATTAAAAAAAAGAAAAAGAAAAATTTATAGATACTATATAAGTTACAAATTTTTGATGATATTTATCATGTAAAATCATTTAGTAACAAAGTTCTCGCTTGATCAATACAGTTTTTCGCAATATGGTTGTTGATATTTAACTCATTCATAAGTTCAGACATTCTCCATAGTGGCACATATAAAAATTGGTTTGTCTTCGTATATGGTACTACAAACATAATAAGTTCATTTATTCGGAGATTTTTCGTCGGTACTTTCCGTAATAATTTGGCATGAAGATATATACAATCAATTTTATCATCCAGCAGATTTAATAAGAACTTCACTTCAACAAATTTTCTATACGATTTTAATGAGCTAATATTTAGCAACACTGAAACTTGGCTGTAATCATAACTGATTCTAGGAGAGGGTATTCCCAATTTCCATGCTACTAAATTAAAAAAATTATGTTGAATACGTTTTATTTTATAATATTATTATCATAGATGGGTGACCATATCTGGGATCCGTACATTAGGATTGGTTTAACAAACGACAAGTATAAGATCCGGAGTGACCACATATTTGAAAAATCAGTTGTCATCCATTTAATGAATCCTAACATACGATTTGCTTTCAAAATCACTGCATCCATGTGATATGAAAATTTCAATTTAGAATCAAAAAGGATTCCCAAATCTTTCATCAGTGAGACCCGTTCGAGATTTTGCCCATTTATACCATATGGAAATTGAATATTGTCTCTCTTTCTAGAAAAAATCATAATTTTACATTTTTGTATATTCAGTTCAAGTTTATTTGCTTGACACCAGAAAAATAGCAAGTTTAAACTAGTTTGTAAATCATGACATTCTGAAATTGTTCTTATTTCGGAATATAACTTCAGATCATCGGCATACATTGAATGAAGATGTATTTAATTGAAATTTCAAATCATTTACAAATAAATTAAAAAATATAGGGCCCAAATGGGAGCCCTGAGGATCACCAGAGGTAATTTTTATGTCTCTTGACATAAATGATTTAAATTTTACATTTTGAACCGTACCAGTCAGATAATTTTTAACCCATTTCAAAAAAGTACCATGTATACCTAAATTATATAGTTTCTTTAATAATATTTTATGATTAATGGTATCAAATGCTTTTGAAAAATCTGTATAAATTGTGTCAACTTGTGAATTTAATTCTAATTTTTCTAATGTATAGTGTTGAAATGTTAATAAATTAGTTAAGTTGAACACTGGTGTCTGAACCTGTGTTGTTCATCTATCAGAATATTTCTCAGAGATAGTGCAAGTATATCTGTTATGATCATTTCAAATAATTTAGGTATAGTGCTCAATTTTGAAATCAGTCTATAATTTCCTATAACAGATCGATCATTAGATTTCTGGATAGGAGTTATAAAACTTCTTTTCCAGATAGCCGGAACAGAACCTTGAAGAAGTGATTTTGAAAAAAGATAGTGCAATATTGGTGTTAAATTAGTTTTACTGTTTTTTAAAAATGATGGTGGTATTCCATCTGGCCCGGGGCCAATTTTAGTGTCTAATTTTTCTACATACATAAAAACATCACGTTGTGATAGTTCAATATTAGATATGTTAATTTCAGAAAAATTACAATGATTTTCAATTCCTTCATCCACATCTACATTGGTGAACACAGATTCTAAGAAGTTCGCAAATAAATCAACTATTTCTTCTCCTGTTTGTACTCTGATATCATTAAAGGACATAACATTCAGTAAACCACTTATTCCCCTTGCAGAGTTAGTAAACTTCCAAAAAGATTTAATGTTATAATTTAAAGAGGATTTGATTTTCAATACATAAGAATTATAATCATCAATAGCTTTTTTTTTTTTATTGTTTACGGATATTAGAAAACAGTCTATAATCATTAATATCTGCAGACAATTTGTAGGAAGTGTGAGCATTAAATTTTTCTAACAATAACGTTTTCAACTGACGTGAATACCATGGTGGATAAGAATCAGGGAAAATAATCTGTTCAGGAACACGTTCACGAATTATTTCAAATATCGCATTATAAAATATGAGAGTGCTGATTGCAATGAATTTTGTTGAAGATATGGTAACCAGTTAAGTGATATTATATTATTATTTATCTTGTCATAATCGGCTGATCATATTGAGAAGTACATAACTTATCTCCATCCCTTCAAGCGTCTTTCCATGCAATAGATGTGAATTGCGTTCCGTAGTTGGTGAAAACTCTCTTGTGCATTCGCGTGTCTTTGAAAAATCCATGTATTAAATTGAAAGAACATGATTGCGCGTAAGGCATTCCTATGGGATGCACTTTAAATATTTGGCCAAAACATGTATTATCATCAGCACAAAGTGATATCCACATTTTGCTTTCAAAAGTGTTTATAAATCTTTACCGACTAAATTCCTGAGTGTGGTATAATACTTGATATAATTACTTCCATGGGAATTATTATAATTACTTCCTTACGCATTAGAAAAAATACTCAAAAGAAAGAACCAGGGTTTGAAACAATAGAATATTTATTTGGGAAATTAAAATATGTTTAAGATATTATATCCTAACAATGATAAAGTAGGCAGTAAATTGTGTGATTGCTTATAGCACGTGTTTGTACGCTATTTTGTGTTAGGCACATTTCAATTCCAAATATGTCTTTATTCTTTAGGCATCTTTTGTATTAAGAACTCAGTGGTAGTTTCATGTAATACTCTGTATTATTGCACATAAAAGTTTCCTTATTACATTATATCAATGGTCCCCAACCTTGGTATGCGAACCTCTAGGAATACGCACAGGGCCTGATGAGGGTCCGTGAAAAAATACTCGTAATGATGGAAATCAATATTTTTATTGCTCCACAACAATGCAGCTCTCCACTTTCGAGCCTCCCATTGCCTGCAGCTGTTAGAAACATCTAGATCAATCCAGCAATTTCAGTCACCACTACGCCATAATACAGGCATTTAATTTCTTTGTTTTTAGAATGTTCATTATCAATCATGTTACCTACATAATCTTTACATATTCAATTATCTATTAAATGAAAATGATACTGCGTTATCAAACGATTCTACTGAGAGCCTGCTCAGATTGCAGTTTTACAAACCCCAGATAATCAAAAACATTCTTATATGTTAGGAGTATACATATTCCATTTAATGACATTCAATATTTAAGATGTTACAGTAATATTGATGAATACAAAATCATTTTGAAATAAAAGAGCACCTGCCAAGCACTCTCTATCTTCCCAGCAGCACCAGCAGTTATTCCGCAAGCATCATTGTGAATACAAATGTATACGGAAGGTCTTTCATTATTACTATAAATACTAGGGTAGTGAAAATAATTTTATTTCGTTGTCACCATCACTAATAGCAGCACTAATAACTAAGATCATGAAATGAACTAGTGTAAAACATGTTTAAATAATAGTGCTTGTCACAAAATGTTGGAGTCAGTTGCCTATCAGCTCAAAAAATTATACATAGATGGATTATGGTATAGAATTAACATACGAGGAAATCTGAATGCCCCCATGCCTCAAACACCGCTGAAACCATGCATTACATGGAGCCCAAAGCCCATGTACTTTGGCTCACCCACTAAGAGTCATCTTTACTTTGGTTCCCCTGCCTTACACCACTGTTTCACAAGGCAAAATCACTTGGTTGTATTTGTAAACATGTTACGATTATCTAACATAGTCAACTAATAATTTAACTAGAAGTGACCTCATGAAATGTACACGAATTCGTGAATTTCACGAAGAGAAATGAAGTACATTACATTAACTGGAACTAAAATACTATCCACTGTTCCAACATTGTAGAAACCTATTTCAAAAACATGTTTCACGATTCTTCAAATCGAAAAGCATTGTAGTAAATTACTAATATACCAATGTACTGAATTTGGGAATGTAATAGGAAATATCTCATAAAATCTTAGGCTAATTTCCGCAGACAGCATTTAGCTTTAGGGTTCGCATTAGGTTAGCAAGGATAGCAATCATCCCCAAAACACTACTGATGACTATTTTTCCCAAGTAGAAAAATAATAAGAGAATATACTAGATAGAATGTATATCATGGATAGAGACT